>VNJQ01001890.1:0-323883 GCA_008042515.1 Drosophila truncata
AATAGATATATAGTGATATCTAATGGGAAAAAAGTAATATTAGGAGTTTTTGGGATATTTAAGTAAAATAATGTTCATACGGATACGGTAATTCTAAGAGTTGGGTAATTTCCCTCACATGTGAAGTATAGGTTCATCCAGAACTCCTTCCAAATCAAGGTCAAACCATATACAGTGGATTATTTTAATGCATTTCGATATTGTGAATTAAAATTATAATAGTTTTGAATTTTATCATTTATAGAAATTTTTTTAGAATTAATTTTCGACAAGCTTGTGGTTTTTTCAGTTTCATGGGGGGAACAGTTTTGGCTTATATTCATTTTTTTTCTACATGTTTCAGTGTAAACTTTTTTAAATCATATATTTTTTCGAAATATATATTATATATGAGCAATTTCGATTGGTTTATTAGAAAAAATATGCAATTTTAGGCTTTTAAAGCTTCATATAGGATTCATACAGGGAAGGCATACTTGACGTAGTCCTGTCTGGGTTTGGGAGCTTCTTGGCAACATATGTTGGCCAATTCTAGTCATAGATGGCTTAATGAATAAAAGAATACTAAATTTGTTGAAAAATTATAGGAAAAACAAAAAATTTCCATATAACTCTGAAATCTTTCTAATTAGTTGGCACGGTGATATTTTCGATTTCTTCATAATTTTTTTTTTTTAGAAAAAATTTAACAATGTATTTTGTAAATCTTTATTATTTATTAAAGAATGATATTTCTAGAATGCATTAGACATATTTCGGGGTTAAAACATCTTTTATTTTTCTTTTTATCGATGAAAATGCACTGAGCATAACGTCTTTCTAATTAGTTGTCAACGACTGTACATATGTCACCAACTTGGTCACGCGGGGTGTCCTGATCGACTCCTGCATTAAAAGGAATGCGTCCCAGACTGTGTTTTTTAGTCGATGTCCAGTCATATGGCTAACTACGAATTTATTAGCCGTTTTTCTAACAGATTGACTTCGAATCAGAAAATAATTATTTGTTTTTCTTCCTGTCCATACTTATTGCATTCAATATTCGACTTGTTTATTTGTTTTATGTAAAATTTAAATTTAAGATTTAATTCTTTTTTCGTGTGTACTATTTTTGGGCTTTCCTGTTCTCTTTGTGGTTCTCTTCGGGCCTCCCACGCCGAGGTCCGCGTGAAAAGCTCGCCGGACGCGAAGTGGCGCAGCTGGTGGACTTGTTAGCATTCCGCCAGTTCGCCATTCAGTTCAAATCTAACGAGCGACGGAGCAACACACCGTGTGTTGTGCATGCTCGAGACGCGTCTGTAAATATTTAAAAAACATTTTCATAAATGGCCTAAGCCGAACACTCTGCTCCAGAGAAGGATTCGGAAAATAACGGATTAATCAAGTGATTTTGAATGAGTGGTTTCACCCGCAGTGACCAGTGCCAGTTGAAATGGTGTTTGTGGGGGCTATGCGAAGAAATATTTGAAATCATAATAAATCTGTGCTGAAATATAAGAGTTTAAAATAAAAGTTAAAAAAAAATCAAATTCAAAGTGCGAAGGTGAAAAATCCGCTCATTCCCCTTTCTCTCTTTTTCTCTCTCCCTCTCTCTTGGACCAACAATTTAGAAAGCTCTCTCACCTCGCACATGCGTATGTGTGTGTGTGAGTGAGTGTGCTCGTGTTAGCATCCTGTAGCAAGTTCTTCACTCAAGGATAACAGTCGTAAAAGCACAACAATGTAATGAAAAATATCAGAAAATATCATCATCATCGCCATCGTCATGCTCACGGCGAGGAGGCGAAAATATTACAATTTTATGTGCGAGTTTGTGTGTAATTCCCTGCCATCAGTGTATGCGTGTGTCTCTCCGTTTCTCTCAGCTCACAAACTTTAATGTCCTTCTTTGTCACTTAGTTTTATGCGACGTCGCCGTCGAATTCGACAATACGAGGGCATTTGCATACGATTTACGATTCCCGTTGTCCCAGCGACGGAGAGTCCTTCTCCAAAATCCTTACTGAATTTGCGGCTTCCCTAGAACTCACACACACACACACACACACTTACAGAGAGCTAGCCAAGGGCATGTAACAGGTAACACAACACAATCGACACCTGTCTCGCTCATCGACTACTAGTTCCGTCGTCCGCTCTCTGCGCCTCTTTTGTGTAAGGTCCTGTAATAGTAGTCCTGTCAATAACAACAGTTTCCACAAAAGCCATTTCAATGTCATAAAATGATGTTAAGTTCGCATTAAACCCAGTAAAGGCCAAGGAGACGTATCAACAAATGATTTCCAACCAAACGAATTAGCTTTGAGTACTTTATTAACAAGAAATAGTTGAAGATGGCTTTATTTTTGGCTAAATCTTTATTCTTGCTTTTAAAATTATTTCTTTTGAAATGGAATTTTTAGTCTAAATGGAATGGCTCGTTAAAGATTGTGTTATTTTATTATACTTTCTTTGATTAAATACAGAAACTTTGCAATATTGTCAAGCCTTAAAGAAGGCTGTTCTGTCTGTAATAAGAACAATTTATATTTGAAATATAACAATAATAATAGAATAATAATAATAATACAAATATTTTTCTTAGATTTTCGCTCTTTTAAATCGTTTCTAATTATTATTTATTTCCTTAAGGAGTTTTGTACTCGTTTTTTAAAAATATATATTTTACAACTTTTAGTATTCGGATTCTATTTTGTAAGCTTTTCGTTGTAAAGTATCAAAAAAAATTTGGCAAGCTCTTTTTAGATTTTATCAAGAATTGGATTTAATTGTAAAGTGGACAATTGTTGTTTTGAAAAATTTTCTTGAAATATTCGTATGTTTTTGCCCAAGATATAGGTAGAAATATTTTAGAATTGGATAACTTTTGATTGCATATGTTGCTGTACAGTTTTTCGCTTTGTTTAAAAGCCATTTTTCATGTAAAAGTTAAATAGCGAAGGAGAGAACCGAGGGGCGGGAGAAAGTCGCCAACTTTTTCATTACTGTTGCTCATCAAGTTGAAGTTTTTCGTATGCTGGATGACCTTTATGCAAATATGTAGGTCCTACGAACCGGAGCCCCAAACACCGAACCCCGCCCGAACAGCGGACCCCTGGTCCTCGTCATTGCTGTGCATTATTAAACGGCAGCTTTTCTATTATTCAGCCAGCACACACACACACACACACACACATGATGTCTGTGTTTCGGCTGTGTAATAAATAAAATGCATTATTCATGCAAAGGCTTCGCTGTGGTCAGCCAGTTTTCCCGCTGCTGCTCTTATTGAAATGCCATTAGCGAAATTCGTGCAAAGGCCACTGCGCCGACGCGGCGTATACGCAATCTGGCATTGAGATAATATTTATATGCGAGGCTCGGCAGGTGTGCTGGCAAAGATTTGCATTAATATAAAACGAACAATGCTGGCCATAATCATTACTAATGCAGATAAGTGGAAATAATATTGCGAATTGCGCCAGATTATTCGAGCGAGAGTTGGGCCTAATTAAGGGAGAGGGATACGGAGAGGGAGAGTAAAAAATATGGGGAGCGAAACAAAGGGCAAGATTGCCCTGTGGTGATGCGTGAATTTTTGTAACATTGCCAGCATTTCGTGTCCTTTTCAGCGAGCTGATTTCGGTTTTGTTTGTGTTTGCGCCAGCCTTACTCGAGCACGCGTGTGTCTGCGTTACCTTGGACAAGAATAAACCATCCAAACATCCTGCAGCATCTACTTGGCCATTGTGGTTGTTCTTGGCCCGGCTGTCCTCCGCCCCATCTCCGTCTACGTCCCTGTCCTTTATGAATCCTTGGCGCAGCAGTTTCTAGTCGGTGGCCTACTCTGAAGGTGAGTGCAAACATCGCTTTCAGGTTTTTTCGTTTTCGTTTTCAGCTTTCAGCCTTTTCTCATTCTCATTCTCCTTCTCCTTCTCCGCGTCACCGCTCAATCGATTATTCTCTAACTGAATTCCATTTTTTGTGGCCACAATTTAAATTAGCCATAAAATCGCATAAAAAAAGATAAACAGATAAACAATTCGTATTCAGCTGGGGTCCAGATCAGATCAGGCATCTGCCTGAAAAATTACGCACATAATTAAACTTTGAAATGAAGCCGACCGCATCCACACAAATTATTCAAAATGTGTAGTTTTTATTCTCCAGGGATATATATTTTCATAAAGTTCATTTTGTTTGCAGAGCATTAAGCCAGCGCAATCAATTTGTCAGTAAGCTCACCGATGTTTTAGCATTATGTTTACACTGAGAAGGGTAAATGATAATAATATAACCGATAGTATTTACACAAATGTGTGAAACTCAATCAAATATTTGTGGTTCAGAATGTTTTATTGATTGAGTTTATTTTTTCAGGGCACAAATATTTTAGTTTTTTCAGTTTTTTCAACAATAAAAATATCGCTGTGTATTGTAATGTTTTTTTTTTTTGGCTTTAATTTAAATGTTATACCTATTTGGCATTCTCTTCTCTTTCTTCGTTCTCCGAATGTTTGCATAGCAAATATTTCCATTTGGTTCACAGGGCCAAAAGGTTTGCAGCCGCATAAAATCAGCGTAAAATGTCAATAAGCTTTACAAAGCCAAGTTTTTGGTTATATCCATGGATAAGCGAGCTACAAACACGGCGATTGACATTAGTTCCCATCCCACTGTCTATGTGGCCTCCTCATCGAGGGGGCGTGGCATGTTGGTCGGTATAATGGAAGCAGTTTGCTATAATTAGACACTAGTGGCCGGCTATTAGAGTAAACTATGTGGTTACTGTCTAATGGCCACGACGTTGCCTACTTTTGTGCACTCTGCAGAGCGACAGGCCACGGGTCGGATGCGTGATGGGCGTTTGTTCGACAAAGAAACATGTTTTCTAATTGCTTTTCAATGCCCACTGACTATTGACAAAGCGTTTTCTCATTAAAAGAATGCTCGCCAAATTAAGGACACCAAAGGATAAAATAGTTATAAAAAGACTTTCAAAAGAAATATTAATTTATAGTAATTACTGAAAATTGTCGTAAATGTATGTGAATTTCAGAGCTTAAACAATTCGCAAACATAGATTTAATGACCTATTTGTAAGTAATGCATACAAAAAAGACGTTTCCTTTATTAATAATATTGTTATTAATTTTTATTGGTTGCCATCTAACCAAGTATGAGAAATGGCCACTATTAAGTCTTCTGACATTGTGAATAAAAGCTTGAAAAACTACATATTCTTCAAATAGAATAGGTAATAAATTCAACAGGAGTTTCAGGCATGGAAATTATTCATATATTGCTATTTATAACAATGTCAGCATCAAGAATAAATTATTCTCTTCTATTGAGTGCAAGCCTTTAAATAACGAAAGAAGCAGCTGGGTCAGAAGATGTCCCTCCATAATTCATGGAAACCATTACGTTGCGACTACTACAAATCATGGCGAATAAAATTTCGCCTGGATTTTCCACCTCCTCCATGACTCGCACAACAAACATTTTTATGGCAAGCAAGCATCTTTGCCAACAGCTCGTAAAACAAGAGCAACAGTCCGCAGTGCTTTGCTCTCATAATTTATTTTACATACACACTAAAACCCACCCAAGCAACGAGGGGAGACAACAAAATAAGTGGGAGCATCGGAGGGGAAAAATTCAATTTCAGGGAGATATTTGTGTGGAGCAAAAAATGGCAAACAAACGGGAGAGCGGGAAAATAGTTTGCTATGTCCTGACAACTGAAAATAAGATTGCAAGGGGATAACTATGACCGAATTGATGGCATTATTATTATTTTCTCTGCGTATTTCTGCTATATTTTTGACGATTTATTGGCATCGTTAGAAGTCTTGCTAAAAATGTACTCAATCTTAAAATAACCAGTAAAAATTGCATTTTGTTTAAAATAATTAAAAGAACTTTGTTACAAAAGCCAATGGCTTCAGTTTCAAAGGCAGATCCTTTCTATATGAGAAAAAGAAAATAAAAAGAAAAGGCGCGTGAAAAGTAATGAATAAATAAAGTTTGGCTGTAGTTCGCCATTCGAGCAGTTAAAGATTTTTCCCCTCCGCCAAAATGTGCAAAACCCATGGAGATATTTACAAAGGCGGCAGAGTTTGTGCGTTTGCATATTTTAAGCTGCTCCTTTGCACCTTTTACATTTTATATGGCATGCGGCGGGTAAATTTGAGTTTGAGTTGTCGGCCGCCCCCCGGCTTTTTCCTTTCCAGCGCCGACTTTTATTTCAGTTTCCGTTTATGTACACATTTGTAGCCTGGCCAACATCACCTTCACCTTTCGCCCGAGCCCACACTCGCAAAAAACCGAAATTCACATTTGACTTGAGTGGAAACTAGTCCTAAATTTACAAAAATACTTGTTTAAATCTTTGTTTAATCCAAGGGACGTAATTAAAAATATTCTTTCGGTATTTTAATGCATAATTAGGTAACTTCTTAATTAATGAAATAAAAACAAAACCTTCAACTGGCAAAGACAGAACTCAAAGCCTTAAAAGTCCTTAAATTGATAAAAATTTTGCTTATTTTGCATTACATTATTAGCTAAATATTTGTATTATTTTAAATAAATAAATAAGGTGATGTCAAAGGCCCAAGTAAATCATTTTTGTGAGTGCACACTCGAACTCGCACAGAAAGTGCAGACTGGCACGAGAGGTCACTGGGCCTCCACTCCTGCCAATTTATAAATGTTGTATGTACATGTTTTTACACACTCACACACACACACACACACACTGGTATACACGCACACAAACACACTCGTGCTGGCTTTAACTTTGGCCCACACAAAAAATGGTAATATTCACTTTTTATGCTGAGACCGGCGCTTTCCTCTTCTCGCATGCGACTAAAAACTTGCTGCGGTCCCTGAACACTCGTTCATTTTACGAAATTTTCCTCAACTTTGCGGTGCTGGCTGGGCTTCATGGTCAAGTTTCGGTAGAGCAAACAAAGAACCCGACTTCTTTGCCAGTCTCCGCCTTGTGGCGTGTTTTTTGGTCCTTCCCTCAGCCCAATCCACTCGTATTTAGGTTAATGGCCACACACAATGGTACATTTCTCATGCAATTCTGCCCCCAAAAATTCCAATATAATTCAAGGCGAATTCTTAGCTCTGATAAGCCACAATTAGTTTTGATGAAGAACTCACAAATGTCATTTAATTCGGTTGTATATTTAAATTAAGTCCGCTGTTTGTACAAAAACTTTAAATAGGTTCAGACAAGGACATTTCACACAGCCACCGAGTCAAGTTTTATTTATGGATTAACTTAAATGTAGTTGACACTAATATTTATTCTTTGGTGGTTATAAAATTATTCAAAATTCGTAGTTCATAGTTCGCATAATACTATTCATTTCAGACTTCAACATCACAGATTTTATTACATTTAAAAATGGTTTGCACTTTTAAAGTTACAGCAATTGATATTTTTTTACCCTTTAACAGTTCCCAAGGACATATTTTGAATATTATTTATCACATATAATTTTATAAGCAATCTAATCATAATCATATTGGATTTATTACCAACTAAGTCGGTTATCTCACGCTGCGCATCTGCGACACTAAATGTTGATGAGATGACTTAGCATCGAATTGAATAATTAAATAGTTGGCAGGACACAACTGCAGTTCGACAATCAATCACATAATTGAGATGCGACTTTGATTACATGGCGCGTGGTGGGGAATTCCACAGAAAAGAAAAACAGGCAGGGCAGGGCAGGGCAGGGTCAGAGGGCAATTGGCTTTAAAGGACAATGGCGAATTGGGAGCAACTGCCGAGGTCGACACATTTGACCCGCAATGGATCCGGGCCTTAATCTGCTGCAGTCGCCGTCGCAGTCGCATTCAAATGTCAATTAGTGTTGTTGCTGTGGTTTTCACTTCTCCCCGCTGCCCCTTTATCTTTCCGGCTCTGACCAATCCATGATGTTTGCCCATTCCCCTGGGAAGCCATTGAGCATCTGAAGTCCGAAGGCCATGGACCGGATCCTTGGCCAGCGGTCAATAAATTCTGGCCAGCGGAGAAGCTTGGCCATAACCCATAAACCTCGCTGAGCTGACCAAGCTCAAAATTATGACTCAGCTCATAAATAAACGAATGCAAAACAATTGTAAATTTGGAAGCAAAAAATTTAGCATAACTCAACTTTCAAATGGGTTTTGCCGATTTCAAATTTTGACATTTGACAATTAATTAATATTGCACAAAGAAAATCTTGTACTAAAATTTGTCATCGCACACAACTTTTCGCTCGCAGCATTCAGGATATACTTCATCCCAGTTTGTATATTCAGCGAAGCGGCAACCCCACGGAGGTTTTTTCTTTTCACAACTGAAATTAGGGATTTATTGTTGTTAAAGTGCTCAAAAAAAAATTATAAGTTAAATTAATATACTCACGTATAGAGCAATCCAAAGCCGCCTTCAGAACAAAAAACATTGGTGCAGGGCAGAGACTTTAGTCGGAATGTTTCCCCGACCTTCAGGAGCACCACCGTGGAGCCCACATCGAGGACACAGCGATTGGGATAGGCTTATTTAGATATATTCCAGATATATAACAATGGCCATCACTGGAAGCTCAATTAATCTTACCTCGGTCGAAATATTTGTTTAACGAGATATCCGAAAGTGTTGGCAAAACAAGAAAACTGCAAATAATTCCAAATAAAAGGACTTCCTTTGGGACAAACCACATTTTTATAATAATTCTGAATGGTATTCGGATGTAAATCGTTTCGACGCAATGAGGCTTGAGATGAAATTATTACAGCCGCCTACTTAGTTGCAAAGAAGGGTGCGCTTACAACAGTCCGGATAGGGCAACTCCAGATTAACAAACTCCCCATATCGGCAGGAGGACGGTGGGATATTAATTCCGCAACTGCCAAGGTCCAATTAGCAAAGCCACTGGAAAACCTAAGCACCCACTCACCCGAGGAACGCTACCTGACCCATGTGTCCGCACACAATCTGACCACAGTCGCGCGTGGGATCCTTGATGCTCACCCCCGGATTCAGCACCAGTTGCGGACTGATGGTGCACTTGCCGGGATGTCCTGTGGAAAGGGGGCGAAAGTCAAGGGGGCAGCTGGCAACTGTGCTTATTTTCCACTCACTGGGATCGCTGTAGAGTCCTTGCCAGGTGACTGTTTGGACCGCGATTAGAAGGCTCGACAGCAGAGTGATTGACAGCAACCAAGAGAGCGAGCTCATGGTTGACCTGGAACTTCACGTCGGTTCTCAGAACAGTTTTAAAACCGATGACACTAAAAATGTGACTTTATTTTTGACATTAACATCTGTAGTTCATAGGTCTTTTCTTGCTTTTTTTTCAGTTCAGAGCTAAGCCTCACTGACGCAACCAGAGAAGTTCATTAAGTATCTTTAAAGCTTGTGGGATAATTTAATTCCTAAATTTTGAACTCACAAACAAAAAGATTTTTTAGTGGCCAACATAATTACTTAAATATTAAGCGAATTTCCAAATGTTTAGACCACAAATTTAATAACTTCATATCGAGGTGACTTTTCAAACTTCATTGCACTCGTCACTCCTCTCGCAGCAATATGGAAAATCGACATTGACACAATCCTTCGGCGGGTCAAAATTCTCACATCTGTGTTTTAAAAATTAATATTTAATTCTTGGCAAATCAAATAAAACGAATAACCTTACGTGTAGACTAAAGCCCAGCCATCCTTGGCGCACTCAATGCGGGCACACTTGGTGGGATGCTGAATCGACTTGAAGCTGTCTACGATCGTTCTGCCTTTGGGGGTGTCGATAACGCATTTACCGGGATGTTCTGGGGGTTAAGTTTCAAAAAGAATTACATATACAAATTCTACTTTTAAACCACTAACCATCATTGGTAAAGATCTCAAAATCGATGTGTGCCATCGCACTGTGAATCGTTATAATTAAGGCCAGGAAAACAAAAACTCGACATTGCGGCATCCTTTCCATGACGCTCGTCCTCGTGTCGCTAGTGATTTTCAGGAAATTTGACTAAAAGATTCGATTTTCTGAGCTGTCTGGCTGTGAACACATGTGCCATATATGTATATATCTGGTTGTCTGGAAAGTGCCTGGCCTGCCTCGTTGCCGATTTCATATGCGCATTTTAATTAAAAAGCAGACAGTCTGACAGCAGGACGAAGGGGGGCCAGGACGAGGACGGGGCAGTGCTGATGAAGCTATCGAATATGTTAATCCGGTTATTTGCAGCTGCACTCGCCTTGTGTCATCTGTTGATGTTGTTGCATAATTCGATTAAGTGACGCTGTCTGTGGGCCAATGTAAATGTTGCTTTGTTTGCCCCTCCGTCATTTGTAAATTGTAAATTGTAAATTGTGATTGTTGTCAGCTGGCATGGCATATATGTACGGCATTGCGAATCCGAATCCGAATCCATTTAAAC
The DNA here is from genome assembly GCA_008042515.1 of Drosophila truncata. Lineage (NCBI taxonomy): Eukaryota > Metazoa > Arthropoda > Insecta > Diptera > Drosophilidae > Drosophila > Drosophila truncata. Next base: position 10,444 of record VNJQ01001890.1, read on the forward strand.
CCGACCCGACTGCCTCTGTAATTATTCACAGGCACCCAAATGCAGACAAATTTGTGGGCCACATAATTGATGCATCTGTGTTGCTGGGAAGGTCCTCCTCCTCCTCCTCCTGCTCCTCCTCCTCCCGCTGAGTCCGGCAAAGGCGAGCCTAGCTGGTGTTTTGTTTTGATTAGCTCTGGTCGGACTTGGGCCAATTAGCAACAACCTCCCATGGTCTCCATTGGCCTCCATTGGCCTCCATTGTTCGCCAGCTGAAATTAATTGAATCGAGTGGCCTCAGCTGGGCCTGAAATCCGCACTTCCATGAACTCAACTCGACCCCAGTGGTTGGCTAATTAACCGACACGCTCTCAGGTCAAATAAACGCAGGATAACTTGCCGGCCACAATACATAAATGGCTTTAATGGAGTGAATATAAATATAAAGGAATTTTTTAAAGGCAATCGATGAGAGTGCTCGTCTCTGTGACAAACTTATTACTGTTGAATGCACACAAAATGTAAGGTTCTCAATGAAAATGAAATACTTTATATTATCTAGAAGGTAATATAAAACTTTCCTAAAATAAAAAGGAGCACTGTCAACATTAGTTATTATTATTTTTCCTGCAGCATTTTCGTTCGGGCTGTCTTGCCTTTTTTCCACACCTTCGTCTGCTCACCTCTGAGCCAACAACAATTTCTTATTTCCGCTTTGCCATAAATAAACCCCAGAAATATTTCGATCGATAGAGCAATAGAGCTATAGTATCTATACACGCATATGGATGGGGCATTTGCATATATAAAGAATCAACACGTATATGCGGCATAAATAACAAATTGCCCAGGTGAACGAATTATTCGGCGGAGTGGGATTGTTCCTGGGATTGGGTTATCTAAAGGCTTCCCTCTATTTCGGGTGCTGCCTTCATGGATTGGAGGTGACCAACCGTTGAAGTTTTTTCCCAGTTTTCGAGGCCGGCCTGAGGTCTGAATGGGAGATTGGGATCCAGTTTGAGGACTCATTCTCTGTCTCTGTCTCTGCCTCTGACGGCAACTCATATTCGGCTCCTGTTTTTATGGTCGCACATAAAACACACACATCATTATAATTTCAATGATATTAAAGTCCATATCAAAGTGAATGAGATACAAGCGGAATGCTTTATTTTTATTGCCATTTGGGTGGCTCTCATATGCTCTTTCTGTTGCCTTTTGGCCCGGCCTTGTGTTTTCAACGCTTTTAATTTTTGTGACGCCTACCCGCTGACCCCAGGTGCCCACCTGGCTCACCTGTGCTCCCCGGGTTCACACACTTTTCCTCTTAAATTTGTACACAGTCAAAGTGCTTCCTGTCCCAGTCTCCCAGAAGAGCGACGTCTGCGTTAAAAGGCCAACGGCCATGTGTTTTATTCGGCATTTATTTACGTTTGCAGGCATTTCGCTTGCGAGAACCAACAAAAAACAAAAAAAAGGGCGAGAAATGTATATGCTGCTGCGATACAAGAAATGCTTTTAGGCAAAGTCAGTCATCCATGCTCACATATTTTTTACGGCTGCATACATATCGCCGAATGCGAGTAATTCTAGCTTTCTGCGTATTTATAGTCGAGGAAGAAGATATGACTCAAACATCGAGGCGGCGGCGTGTGTGTATCGCCAAGGTCACCAGCGGGTTTTGTATATAACTTTTACATTTTTGTTCGGCTTATTCGGCTTTCACCTGAACGAAAACATTTTTACTTGTTACACAAAAGCGCAGGGGTGAAAATGCGGCCTGCCAAATATTCCATCTCAATCAACAAGAACTGAGCGAAAATCCGGCAATTGTATCTTTTGTAAATTCAGCGATAATTTCATTCACATTAAGTATACGCAGCGTTTCCAAAATTCACTCAATTCAATGAAATACATTGTATTTTACTGAACATCAAATTGCCCGACATACACTCTGTTAGCCGTATTATATATAATTGCATTCAAAATATCAAATATTCAATAGAGTCTCGCCTCGCTGAACAATTTATGGACCAAAAATAAACTGACGAAAAACAACGAAATTTTCAGACACACACACACATACAACCACCGAGTGTGTGAAGTGCAGTAAACAAAAATTGCAATTTCGAACTTGGAATTCGGAATATTTATGCTGGATAATAACAGAATTTTGTGCAGTCCATCAAGCTGCCACTCTTCAGTCCATATTATTATTAGTTCATGTGTGTCTCCACTGTGAGAATATCTTGTTTAATAAAAACTTAAGAACATTATTTGTAATATAATAAAATGTAATAAATATTCCACTTTAAATATAGCAAAACACAAGAAGCAGGTTGTTTATCGGCATAAAGAATTTCTATTATCAGTATGCGCTTGTTGTAATGCTTAATTATAACCAGGGGGAAGTTTAAGGCAAAATAAATATGTTTTTATTTTATTTATTATTTTTATTAAAAAAAAGGTATATTATGGCATAAGCACATCATTTTATACTACGATTTAACTACAGTTTCTCATAATTGTTAATATTTAAAACCAATCCCTTTATCTTGTAAAAATAGTTTTATTTACCGAAGTTTAGGAATGTTTTTTAATGTAATAAAACCCAGAAATTTGTCTTAATAATCAAATGTAAATATTATCCACTTAAAGTTTTTTGCAGTGAGTATCTTTTGTTGCCTTCCAATGCACTGGAAGCAACAACACAGCACCAGCCGCAGCAGCAGCAGCAGCAGCAGCATCTACTGCAGCGGCGACCTTGAAAATGCTAAAATTGAGTCAATTGTTGTTGCTGCTTGTGGTTTGCCAGTTTGTTTGTTTTCCCCGTTGTAGTTGTAGTTGTAGTTGTTCCTGCAGCAGCTGCTGCTATTGTTTATGACAGCAACACACTGAGTTATTAAAATTTACTTTTGCAATTGCATTCCACAAACAGCTTAGCCTTTGCTTTGCTTCGAACTACAAAATACTCTCGGAAATAGATTTCTGGTTTGCATCCATCAGATGAATGTAATTTATTTATAAACAATTTGAGGGGATCGAAAGTGCACTTTCCAGCAGTAAATCATTAACGAAGTCTAGGCTATGCTGGTTTTAGTATTATTAATATATGATTTATAATACTTCTAAAAAATAATTTTATATTTCATACGAATCTGTTAACATTTTTTGTTATTTTTATTTACAGGTTTGTTTCCCAAGGACTTGGTTATTTATTAAGACTCTTACCGCCATGGCAAGTCTACATTTTATAGAACTTAAGGTGAATTCCTTAAATTTATCTTAATTTAACCTTGATATAATTGAAGTGCCTGATGAAATGCAGAAGGCGACCATCCATTTAATTAATTGAACCCATTGAGCTCCTCGTGGAATCCTTAACCACCTTTTGTTGGCTTATAAAACTGGCTTTCATTTTAATGTATTCCAAAAATGTACTGCTCCGTCGCCCAAACCCTTTGTAATTGTTTACGGAATTATTATCGGGGATCAAAGCGATATCAAAACGTTGTAAGCCAAGGGATAATGGACTTGTGGCTACACATTTCTGTGCGAGCTGTGGAATTAACCCAGACCCGGGAATTCATCCTTGGCATTTAACAATGCTTGACTTGCCCTGCCACTGGCTTGTTTTTGCCGCTGTTGCTGCTGGGAAACCGCGAAACTGCGCTTCTTGAATTATTTAAGACACACAAGTGCGCCCCACCCCTGGCATCGGGCAGGAATCCGGCTTGTACCCTGTACCAGCCAGCGAGTACAAGGATAATGCCTGGCAGATAAAAGTGGCCGCAATGTAGCATACATTAAGGCGTCGGCGGCGGCGTCAGTGGCGTTGCCGCCACTGAAGTCCTCTTTGGCAGCGGCAGCTTGATTATGTCTCGCGACTCGAGACTCGAGTGACTCCACAGGGCCACTCCCGCCCCGGCCGCACAAAAAAGAAATTAATTAATTTTTAAGCGTAATTAAATGCAAAGCAGCACTCGGTCGCACCCACACCAGCACCCAGGAGGAGCACACAGATCCCTTGTCCTTCCATTCCGCTTAAGCACACTGACATTCTTGAAAGGCTTCCTTAAGTTTAGGGAAATGATTTTCCTAATTATCTGAAATGATGTTGAAAATATTTATGTAAAAAATTTCATAATTAATCATTAAATAAACTAAATTATTATTTTGTATTTTCAAATATTTTAAAGGATACTTTTTAATGATTTGTGCCTTAAATGAGATTTTTATTATATTTGTTTATTCATTATTTATTATAATTTTTCTAAAATAAAGTATGTATGCTAATTATATTTTTATAAATAATAATTGATTAAAAAATAATAATAAATAAGAAACTAAAACCTCACTTTCGTCCCATTTTCCGTTCAGTGTAGGTCGAGCTCGCTTTGTTTTGCTGGCCATGAAGGCGCAAGGTTAACACCCACTTGGGCAAGGACGCGAGGGATGCGCGCCTGTAATAATTTTCGAGCCCCAAACATTTCTTAAAGGATGTAGTGATTTCTTTGAAATGAATTTCTGGCCTCCAACGCCAAGCATTTTTCCTTCACGCAATTAAAAATTCCACTCGAATCCGTGCCCCGAAAAAAGGTTATCCACTCGAGCGCAGTTAATGGGCTTCGAGTTCGGTTTCACTGGGCTTTCTTTATTTTATTTTTTCGCATTTCGTATTTCGTATTTCGCATTTTGTGCTGTTTGTGCTGTTTGTTCGGGCCCTGCGAGTGATTGGCAAAGGGCGGTGTGCCCCAAGGTGGCAGAAACTTTGTCTGCCACTGACTTTTGCATGTGGGCCGGCCAATCAACGCCCAGGAGTGGCACGGTCAGGAGCAGCGCTGGGCTTCGGCCGGGAATCAGGACCGGGTCCAATACGAGACCCTTGAGAAACCGGAGAAGCCCAGAGCACAATGGCTCACAGATTGAGACTTGGCTTCGCCTGCCGCTGTGGCTGTGGCTGTGGCTGTGGCTGCGGCTACGGCTGCGGCTTTTGCGCCAGATCCAGCTTCCCATTCAATTTTGATGGCTCGTTTCGTTAGGTTTTGCTGCTGCTTTTGGTCAATTTCACTTTTATGTGTGTAGTCATCAGCTAAATGCCCTCGCCATATAGTATTTACCAATCGGGCGGGGGCCTGCCTAGCGTGTACATATGTTTTTATATAGAGACAACGTGCTCGTGTCGATTTGTTGGTTATTTTTAGGCGCCTCAACTCAAAACAAAGGCAAAATCCAATTCAAACAAATCGAAACGAAACAATTACGCGCCTTTGGCCTCTCAGAAGCTGTCAGTATTTGCCTAATGGACTCAAAATGTAATCGATCCAAAAATGTTTTAGTTATGAATGAAAACAAATTTCAAGAGCGTTACTGGCAGACCAAAAATACATATGGGATATATGTGTATTCGATAAGGAAAATTACAATAATTAGGCCCTATGCTTTGGGAAGGAAATAAATATTTTAATTGAAGAAAAATTAAGGGTATAAAGGAAATCATTACAACAATCAAGTATTTAAAGAATATCAATATAAGTAGTACCATCTTTATTTACCATATTCATTAAATCCATTGACTGCAAGCTGCACATTAATAAATACTACTTGAAAGTATTTAATGGATTTATTTTACGGCAGATATTTTCATTAATTGCTTGCAGTTTAAAATTAACAAACGCAATCAAAGGAATCAATATGAATTAATGCCACTGCATAAATATTTATATGTAAGCAGGTTCGGTCGCCATGTGTGATGCCGGCACAGCTGACCAGCGAAAAGATATATATCTGGCTGTTCCCCCTACCGATCCGGTTCATTATTCGTTCGTGGCCCAGTTCATTAATGGAAGGCATGGACACCTCCAAGAGCACTGCCGGGCCGCACGATTCAATTAAATTGATGCCAATGCCGATTCCACTGACCGTTTGTGTGCCCGTGGGACTGCATCTATATATATAGTGCAGAGAGGGGTGTTTGTGTGTGTGTTTATTCAGCCACATATATGTCAATAGCTGTTTTAAGTTAATTAATCAAAGCTGAGCCAATTTTTTCCCAACGCTTTCCACATTGCGGTCTCTGAAAGGCTGCGGTTGCCTCTTTGCGTTCGCTACAGAAAATGCACTGGCCATTTGGGTTTCTAATCAAGTTTGACGTTAATTATTTTATATATTTATATTTATGTTTAAAAGGAAAACTTTCAAAAAATACTTTGTTCTTTATGCGCAACTGCGGGACCGCATTAACCTTCCCGACTTCCTTGTGAGCCTTCAAAATTTCAGCCCATCTTCCGCTTGACATCTCCATCCCGCATCGCTGGGGGATTTGCTTTGTGTGTTCGGGCGTTTGCATTTTCTGCTTTCAAACATAAATCGGACTTTTGTAATTTAAACGCCATTACTTTTCGAATTTCGTAAACAATTTAGCTTATTTTAACACGGGTCGTCGCTGTTGTTTTTCCTGCCGCTCGATGATGATGATGATATTTTCTTTGGTATTCGTTGAATGTTTTTGTTTTGTTTCGGTTTTCGGTTTTCGGTTTGGTTACGTTCAAGGTAAACGTTTCGGCCAGTGTTTGCATTCGAATTTTCGAGTTAATTTCGTTCTTCGACAGGGGCACGTGGCAGGGCGCACTAATTGGCACTTGAATGTTGCCCAAAACTGGGACCGGGTCAAAGCCAGGCTGAGTCGAGCCATTGTCAGGCCTTGGCTTTCGAAAAAGAGGAGGGAAAATAAAAAAAAATCAAATTCACACACTCTTACCAGACGAATATGGGACAAGCAGGCGGGGCTCGGCGGCACAATTGTCCTTGCAAGGACACACAGCTGCCACGTCAACGTCTTGGCCAAGGGCTGAGCAGCTCCTGCTGCTGGGGAATATTGATCCGTTTTTTTTTTTTAACAAGAAAAGAAACGTTCAACCTGGCCAGGTAAGCCAGCGAGGCGAGGCGAGGCCAGGCGAGGCGTGGCAATTTATGAATTGTGCTCGGGCCCACACTGCGTATACGCGATGCTTATTGATTGTGTCTGATGCGAGGCGATAAGAATAATTCCCTCTCGGGGCTCTGCTTCGAATAAGCTGCCAGCCACAAATCATGGATTGCCCTAAAAAATTTTACAAATATTTTATTGCCAACCCTTAGCGCTGCTACATCCACTTTTTCGGCTGTTTCGGTGCTGCAACAGTTTCCTGCGCTCAATGTCATCGACATTCGACACAATTATGGCAAATTTCCGAGCTGCACGGCAGTTCTAAAGGCAAAAGTTCAATTTCGTATTCAATTTTCGATTTCCACGGCATGGAGCAGGGAGCCCACAGACAGCGATAGCAAATTGCCAATGCCTGAGCTCAAACAATTTCAACGTACACTCAAATTCACATTCACTTTCACCTGGCTCTTTTACAGTGTGGGTGTGGGTGTGGGTGTGGGTGTGGGTGTGGGCGTGCTTTTATCGCCATCGACTTTGACTTTCCCGCCTGCAGGCTCTCCACCTGTATATGTATGTATGAGCCATATAGACAGGTAAACGATAAGACTAACACACATTGGGGTGCCCTGCCAGCACAGAGAAATTGTCTTTTTCCCAAAATATCAGTGTTCTTTCAAAGGTTTTTAGCTAGAAAAAATGTTTAAAATTCCAACTCTTTTCTTGGTATTTTTTTTGTAACAATTTAATATTTTAATTTTACAATTCTTTTATATTTATCTTAATTTTTTCCTTATATCTTCCGTGTACATTTTTTGGTTTGGCAGCACTGACAGACAGGTGAACCGCCCGCGGCTTCGGCTGCAGCGACAAAAGCGCGACGGCAACGTGTCGGGCATAAGTAATGTTTATTTTTTATGTTTTTTTTATACATATTTCCGCCGTTTTTTTTTTGGAAGCTCCCTGCATGTAGAACATGGCGCAAACGAAGCAGAGGAACACCAGTTTTGCAAACCAATCGAAAATGGCAAAAAAAAAAAAAAGTAAAGGAAGAGAAAACTGAAATTTCGATTAAAAGTGCTGGAATTTTAAAAGAAACCATTTGATATACATAAGAGGAGTCGTAAGGAATAAGGAATGTCGCTTTATAAAAATAGAGTTCACAAAAAAAATTAATATTTTCAGTGAAATTTATTTTAAATATTGAAGTATATTATTTTTCTTGTGCTGGGTTTGGATACGATTTTACCGTATTTATTGGCATTTCCTTGCCTTCTCTCCTGACCTCTTCTTGACGTGGCCAATTGTGGGTCAGTTGCTCAAGGCTGGGCTACGCGATATTATCTCAGTTTAATGGGGCCTGGGACACGTTCGTTGACCGTTGACCGGATGTCTGCATGCATGCATCGGGGCCAACTCACAAACGAGCTACGGTGGACACGTGCCGCAGGACAGCTGAAAGCAGATGGAAATTCAATTTCCATTATTTATAACCGGCAATATGGGAAAATACATTTAAATGGATCTTAAAAAGCATCTGCCATTTCTTATGCATGGTTAATAGCCAAGAAAAATTTTGCAATATGCCAGCGGCGACTGTCGGTAAAAGCTCCAAAATGCTTCAGGTGATAGACGCCCACATCTTCTCATCCATGAAGCGCTCCGAACTGGGACCCAAACTCACATCACTCATACGCCACGTGCAGCGCCTGCCTGTCTGTCAGACGCTCCTGCTCCATTTTGCGTGATGTTTTTAATTAAAAAATGTTAATATGGAAGCTGCCAACTTGGCGTGCTCACGTGAGGAAGGGAGTTTAAGTAGCCTTGGACTGTGTGTTGCTTTTATGTTGCTTTTTTAACTCCTTTTCCTTCTCCAATTTTCAAATTATTACTTGTGAATTAAACTGAAACCCTATTTTGAAATTCCCTGCTTTTTACCAGTCTGTTTAATGAGTTTATTTTATGAGGTAAAACAATAATAAATAAAAAAGGTTCCTTCTTTGTTAAAGTTAAAATGTCAAATAATTTCAATTATATGGTTTATTTTATACAGAAAATTAAAGTGAAGTATGTGGCCAATATCTTTTTGTGTTTAAAGGTATCAATGGCGCATTCATTTGCCATTGATCAGGCCATTTATCAATTTATCAATTGAAAGGCATTCCGCATATTGAAAAGCACAGAGGCTGGCAAGCTCCCCGAAGTATGCAATGAAAAATGGCACCGAAAATTGTTGCACTGAGAAATCAAAGGCAGCGCAAATCGAGCGTGCAAACCACAGACAGAGATGGCGCTAGTTTACTAGAAAGAGACAGACTGAGCAAGAGAGATAGACTAAGGCTATGGCATTGTTTGGATGCAAGTGCATGTGAGTGTGAGTAAATCAAATTAAGTTATCAGATAACCGTGTAAACTCTGCCAAGCAATTGCAGATTGCAGAGGGAAAACTTTTACCTTGATATTCTCAGCCATACACACACTGGCAATGAATGGCAGCCTGAAAAGAGATTGCTGAAAAAATAGACTGGGCCCACAAAAAAGAAAACGAAGGATGGCTTAAAAAATAGAGCAAAGCGGCAAAGCAATCAGCCATGGCAAGTTGTGTGTGTGTCTGTATGAGTGAATATTGTGTGTGAGCGTTTGTGCAGCATAACTGTTCATGGCAAATCGATAACACTGCGTTACCAGAAAATGCGACAATACCACTGCACAGCACCCACCCCCCCACATTAATGGTTAATTTCCATTACTTTTGCATTTAATGTCCCTTTGTCTAAATGCATTTTAAATATTTAATATTTAATAAGGGTTTTCCATTCATTATCGGGCATATAATTGAAATTAAAAACCATTTACACTGTGAATTGTGTGTTCATATCTACCGTCAACAAATGTTTATATTATATCTAATAACTCACTTTACTTGTAAATTAATGAATAACTATGCAATTCATAGTTTACTCAGTTAGTTTAAATATATCGAAATAAACAGGACAAAGGAATTGTGCATATTACCCATATAATTAAGATATATTCAAAAATATGCTTAAGTACGACACGGAGACATTTAGGGTATCTTATAATAAATGGTATATTATAATATATAAATATAATAATACGAAAAACTTAAAAGCTTTAAGGACGTAGACATTCTATTAAAACAAATACGTTTAGTTTTCACACAAAAGCAAAATTCAAATTCCATCTGAAGGCCCTTTCTATTATTTTTACTCTACAAAAATTTTTCTGACGTCGTGCCAGACTTTTACCGATTTACCTTGATTTCTAAAGTGTCAAAGGTTGCTGCATATGGGCCTTTTTTATTTGGCCATTGAAGGCCGCGGGAAATGCGTTTATCCGAAACGGGAAATGTCACAAAATGGCTGGCTGGCAAAAAGGGAAAATTGAGAAAATGGCAAAAAGGCCGTCAAGGTTAGAGCATGTAGAAAATCGCCTTAAAGTGAACAACGACAACGGCTAAAGGAGCGGCAGTGGGGACATTAAGGACAATGGCGGAAGGCAGCTTAATGTCAACAGCAGCCAACGTTCCCTGCTCAAGTTAATGATACTCATCATTATCATCGGCAAGCGGCAAGCGACAAGCGGCAAGCGGCTTCTTATCGCACACACTCGCACATTCATTAAAGCACGCGCACGCTTACGCCCCGCTGGACCGCCTTCGCAAATTGCGTATACGCCCCGTACGCCGACAAGTGTTTGTTCGCCCGATGTTCAGGTCCCGGTCCCGGTCCCTATCCCGGTCTCAGTCCCAGCCCAATGTCAAGTGACAAAAATATCGGTGTGCGGGAGACAGCCAGGGGGCGTGCACTTAAATCTGTTCTTGTTTCAAGTATGCACGGAGCACATTTTAGCAACGGCTTCGGTTCATTTTAAGTGACGCTTACACGGCACTACATCACGTCCCTTTAGCCTCCGCGCTGGCATTGCATAACTTGTTGCTTTAGTTTGTGCTTAACTTTGCTCTCAATGAATTTTATAGTTGCGCCTGCCAGCCAGCTTGTCCTTGCTTATATAAACTCCTGCTTCCTTCCCCCATCTATATATACGTACATATATAAAGATATATATACCTATGTCTGTTGCCTGTTGCTGTTGCTCTTCCCGGGTGGCTGTGTGCATTTGGCTTTTAAATATTTAACAAGCGCCATTATTGAGTTCACTATGCCGTAGCACAGGGTCTGAATTAATTTCGAATATTATGCAGAAAATCTTCTTTTATTTCGTTGCAAAACTTTTCCACATAAATGGCCGATTGGGAACTGTCTCGAAACTTTTTGGCAAGAAAAGAAAAGTACACTTTGGTTGCTTGCTAAAGCAAAATAAATGTTTTAAATGAGTTTTTCGGCTCAGAGAAATAATAGGAATTTTAATTTAATCGTAAGAAATATAGCAATCCAAGACGAAATTGTCTGATTTTGTTCAATAACATTTATTTAAAGCTCCATTGAACAGTTAATGAACTCGTTTTACCTCGCCCACTTATTGAATTATACTCAAACAAGTACACTCGAGAATTTTCACACCAACTCACAGGCAGGTGTAAAATATTTGCACATATTTTTCAGGTCAAAAGTGGCCTATGTAATGTAATTTTTTTTTTGTTTGAAATCAACAGCTGCTGGTCAATTCGACACTCAGTTTAAATACCAATGAATCGATCTGTGCGTGTGATGTTTTTTTTTTTATCAAATTGGCGAGACTCCTAGCTGACCCACGTTCATCTGACCTCCGACATCAATTTTTACTCGTGCTGTCAATCAGTCTCTCCCTACCTCAGTCCGGTTGGCGTTCTCGCGTAACCTCAAGCGAACACGCCAACCCAATGGACCCCGCCCTGAAAACGGCCACTCTTTTCACTAACACCCCTCGCATTACCCTTTTACCAGCACCCTCGGAAAACCATGCTGTCAGCGCACTTTGCCGTTGTGATTTTGTTTGCCACTGGCGGTGAGGTAACAGGGTTCTGAGGTCCCAGGTTCACTCCGAATACCCCTGATTGCGAAATTGTACCACAATCGGGTTGGGTAATCAGTGATGAAAGGGTATATTAGACCTTGAAGTTGAATTAATTTGAGTTAGGAACTTTGACATTTATTTAAAAATTGTTCTTACACTTAATATTGAGTTTAAATTGGAAGACATGAAAATTAAATAAAAAGCCTACGGTAACCGGATAATATATAACTAAAAAATGTGATTCGTTTGATAATTGCATGTCTGATTGATTTAAATTAAGTTAAAAATAATATTTGAGCTAATGATCACTTCCCAGTCGAGCTCACATTTAGGCCACCTTTGGTCCGCAGTCTCTGTTGTTGCCACGCACCAGCAACGTGCCAATTAATCATATTAATTTGTTGCCATTCGCTTGTAAATTTTTCGTATCGATTTTCAGCAGCCGCCGTCACTTCAGGTGGGTTGAGGTTGGGGAATCCGAATCCGAATCGAGAGGAGGGAGCTACGAAATAAGCCCCGAAATTTATGCTAATTTATGCTGGCTAGAATTCGGCGAGTCCTTGGCTGTGGCAGAGGTGATGGTGTGTTCCCAAAGCCCAACCCAAAATCCAGACCCCAAGCCCAGACCGCACACAACCCGCAGTCGACTGAGCAAACATAATTGTAACTATTTTATGGCCAGCTCGCCAAAAATTATGTTAAGCGGCACGGGGCAGTAAAACCGGCGAGGCAGCAAACAACAAACAAAATAATAACAACATCATCGTTAACATCATCAACACCAGCGGCAGAGGAACAACAAACGTTTTAAAAATCTAATTAGCTGCTTCAATGGCGAAATTTAATTAAATAAGTTTGTGCAACTGCCGTCGATGCTGCAAAGTTAATTAAAAAAGAAATGTTGACACATCCGAACACATGTGTTCGCCGTGTACTACACACACGTCCTACATACTATATATGTACTATATGTAAGCGAAGGATAAAATTGTGAAAGCACCTTGGGAAGTATTCCTTGCAGTTGTTAACCAAGTTATTGCAAAGTTTTTTAACTTTCCGATGGGCAAAGTTACGAGTGCTTGACTTGAGTCTGAATTTTATTTGGATTAGAGAGCGATGATTTACTTATCTATAAGTAGGTACACAGTGTGCTCTCGATACCAGTAAATTGATGGCTGTTGTTTGCACCTAAACATGGCATTTATTACCACATGGATGGTTTAGAGATACTCGCTTCCATATCTTATCTCTCGCTGTGACAACCTTTTTCCCCCATAAATTTTACTGAGAGCAGTTGATCAAGTTTTATTGGCACACTTAATCAAAGTTAATATTACACGCGATTTGCCAGCAATATTGGTTTGTGTCCCATAAAACTTTGTGCCTGGAAAGTGTTTACAAATGAGTTATTTTATGTAATTTCTAGTTCGGGTAAAACAGTTAAGAACTCGATCCAAGTAAGAATATCTCTCTCCCTAGATTTTTTCCTTACCTTTAAGAGAGACAACTATATCGAATTTTTTCTCTCGCCCAAAAAAATGTCTTCAAATAACTTAACATTTCCCCTGGCATTATTTAATAATGCTAAATAGTTAAATTAGTTAAAGTTTAATTCGCTCTATCTTGGCTCCGTTTGACTAAATAACTTAAATTTGTGCTTTTTCCTCACAAGAAAAGCTGCAGTCCCCATCAAGCCAGACATTTGCATATGAAATGTCTAACCGGAATCTAACCGACTCGTAACTTCGTTTAAGTCTCCTTGCTAAGAGGGGCTTTGCACAAATGCTGGAGGTCTCGTTGCCACATTTGTTCCATTCGTTGTCACGCTCTGGCTGCCTGGGAAATCCTAGCCAGAGTCCCGATGACTTTGGTCCTCGGTCTTGGTTACGGATTCGGTTTGGCCCAGAGCTACTTGCGATGCCCTTAAACGAATTAAGTAGAGCTTATGCCTGGGCCCCGGTCCCAGCAGTTACTACTTAACTGGGCAAAAAAAAAACCCGGGCGGCCATTAACTTTCAGATTTTGTGTGAGCTTTTTTGTCAGTGCCTGTGGATGTGGATGTGTGCTTCGCTTGATTCCTACTCCTGTTGCCTGGCTTGTGTCCCTCTTTGTGCCGCCCACTTACTTATTAATGAGCGCTCACTCACACCTTCTCGAACTCACTCACACTGGCAAGCGCAGATTTCACAGGATGTACTCGCAGCATTTGCACATTGCGCCAGGAGCAGCCTCGATGCCTACACAGTTATCTGAGCGCCTGGCTGGCAATTCCGAGCTCTGCTCACATACAAACAACTGAATCGCATACACAACAGAGTCGGCAGGACACACAAATGGAAAACACACACAGTCCTGCCACCGAGGCTGCAAAGCCGCCCACACTCACAGACAGCACAGCGAAAGGACGAGCAGCAAAAGTTTTTGCGGCTTAAATGGGAAAAAATCTACAATGAAAGATGGCCAAAGAAGGCTTGAACTTGGAATACCCTTTATTGCGAAGTCAGGAGAATGAAGAATTTAAAAGGTATTAAATATTAAATCTAAAGAACTAACTGGCTAAAAATTAACCTTTGTTTCTAAAAGGCTTTTTCTTAGTCCTCTTTTAAAATCAAGCAAAATTTTTGCAGAAGAATGCTTTATTTAAGATATAATTTAATATATAGTAATAGAACTTTTCAACTTACAATCAATGCCATGTTTTTTTTTTGTATATTTTGAGATAGATTTGAACCTTTTTAATATTATGAAACCTAGTATATTTTTAATATTATAATGGAACAAAGAGAAGTATATCCCCCACTCATGTATTCCAAATACGAGAACAAAAAAGGAAAGAGCAGAGCGAATCTCCCACTTTTTATTTAGTTTCAGCTTTCGCCCAGCCCCTTTTCGCTTCTCATTTTCAACGGGAATTTTCAAATGTGCAACTGTTGAGTATTTATTAGAGAGCTCCATAAGCATGAATGGCTTTTGTGGGAGCCTGCGAGTGTGAGCAGGAGCCGGAGGTCAGGTGGCTGACTCGTGGGCTCCCTAGGGGATTGGCGTTTGAATACAATTATAGCGAATGTATTCATGCGCGCAGTGGAAAGTTTGGGGCAAACTAATCAAGAACCTATAAATAGTTGCTCAGTTCCCATGAATTCAGATAAAATTCAGGTGTTTTCTGGTATTTCACGGCACAGACGCTGAACTTGTAGCCCCTGTGCGAGCAGCTGGAGGTCTGAATCAACTTTCGTGTTTATGCTTTCGGGCAGTTGGAAAGCAAATTAAATATTTAATAGCCAAAATTACAGCCTTAAATTGTGGACTCTTTAAAGATGAGGCAGTAAATAATTTTGTGTTTATGATTCTAGGTTTTGTGTGCAAACAGAACAGGTACATAACAGCGTCCATTTCTAAGATGATTTTTCTAATATATATCCAGCTTCAATGCTTCTCTATAATGCTAAGTAATTATTTCGTTATATTGAGCCTAAATATTTAAATTGCTATTTCATTCGATAATTTCTTGAGGTTACTTGAGTATAATTAATGTTGATGTTTTTTATGGCAAACAAAGATGAAATATTATAATAAATTTTGTACTGCTAATATTTATTGAATGGTTTCATGAAAAATAATATAATATGTTCGATTTTTCAAGAGGTACTATACCTTTCAAAATAACACGAATATCAAGGAGTAAATAAAACGACGTGTTCATTGAATTTTCATCATTTGTTTATATTATTTTTCACAGTTTCCCTTGAATTCATTTCGTTTAACCCTAAACCTGAAGGGAATAAATCAAGTCAATGCCACCAATTACTAATCTATTTGCAAGTCACTGAGCTGAAATGCTGCCCTCATCCCTTAAGCCTGTAAATCTGTCAAGGGACATTTTCATTTGATTTGCAAATAAATGAATCCTTTTCAATTCGGTTAACTGACGCTTTTCAAAGCCAAATAATCATTTGATGCGCCCTTGCTCAGTTTCGTTTTTTCATTTCGTTTTTTGTCAATTAACTAGCAAACGTCAAAGCGAAAATCACTTAAAGTATTCAATTACTAAATGTAAAACAACGCGGCCCCGAATAAAAGAGATGAAAACGCTGGGAAAACCAGCAAGGCGAAAGGTGGAGTAAAATGAAATAAAAATGGGGGACAAAATGGTAGCTGGCGTGCCAGCTGACGGAAATAGCATTGAGGGTAGTGCAGCGATGGCAGCAGCAACTGTAACAACAAAAACAACGACAACAGGTGGCCAGAAAGTGTAAAACAAGCTTTAAAGGAGCAACTAGACTTGGTGTTTTTTTTAATATTTAGTTGACATTTGAAGATTTTTAATTCATTTACGAAATTATGGATAATGCAACACCTTGCAAAGCACAAAAGAATTACTGCTTTTGACTGCTTTTCACCTTAATTTATAGATAGACTGCGCTTGAGAAAGATTTTTAAGGCTTTCCTCATAATAAACGATGCTACAGAAGTTTTTAAAATCTCTTAAAAGATTGTCTAAAACTAGGCTGTACGATTTTGCACAATAAAAAAAATTATTTTGCATTACATTCCGTACCTTTAAGATCTTATTGTATATTCTCAGACAATTTTTACCTTGCATCTTCAACATATTTAGGCATAGTTTTTGAAACCTTTCTACAGGATTTTGAATGCTATCTCAAATTCATATCGTTTACGTTTAAATTTTTTGTTTATTTCGCTTAGTTAATTTTGTTTAAAGTTCTTTTACAATTACAACTAGTTAAAAAGAATATTTTTATAATTTGTTGTAAGCCAGATTTGACAACACTGAGAG
This sequence comes from Drosophila truncata, assembly GCA_008042515.1. Taxonomy (NCBI): domain Eukaryota; kingdom Metazoa; phylum Arthropoda; class Insecta; order Diptera; family Drosophilidae; genus Drosophila; species Drosophila truncata. Next base: position 27,123 of record VNJQ01001890.1, read on the forward strand.
CTCCCGCTGCTGGCATATGTTACAGCTGCTGTCAGCATCCGCTAGCTATGGCGTCTGCTGGCGTTTTCTTCCTTCAATTTATTTCGCCTGTCGCTATTCTCGCGCCTCTCCCTCTCCGTCGTCCTTCGCGAGAGCGTAGGTGGCCCTTCTGGCCTTAGAATAAATATTCAGTGCGCCACCCGCTCTCAACCTGCCCCCACTGCTACTTTTTCTACTTTTTCCACCGTTCCCTCGCTGCGTTTATACAAATAATTGTTTTTTTGGCGAGCCAGCCACGAAGCTCCTCACTGCACTTTTTTGCAAATAAAGCCAAAGTTGTTGCCGCAGTTTAATCTTTTTTCGTCGTCGTGATTTGAGCAGCTGCAGGACAAAAAGGGAAGTGGGTAAGAGATGCAAGGGAACCAGGGCAAACAGGTCAGGTGAACGGCTTACAGTGGATAGGAAGCTGCGGATTCATTGAAGGCATTTCCGCTTGGAGGCTATTTCAAAGAGTTGTTGTTGGTATTACTTTGAAAGTGTAATTTTTCAGGCATCCTGATCTTTTTTCTACAAATTTTATTGGTTTTTTAACTACTTTAAGACCAGAGAAACCTTGTAAGATTTTTAATTAAGTTTCATTCTTTTTATATTGGAACCCATTATGAAAGTTTATTTAATTAAGAAGAGTTTGATTTTACTTAAAGTTGAGTAAGAATTCTGAATCCTTCACTGTTAAATTTATAGTCCCAATTTTACATTTCAATGACATTTAAGCTGTGGTATTATTCCCGAAGTCATTGCCTTTCACTTATAAATATTTACCTCCCTTTTATGTGACCCATTGTGCGCAGGGGAAACAGGCAGTTGTTAACTCTGATTTAATGGCAACGTTGCAGTGGCTGCTGTAGCTACCTGCTGCTTTGTGTACCCACGCCCTGCCGCCCACCTATCTCTGGTATCTGTGGGGTTTTCCGTGCTCAACAGAAGTGGCTACGTGCTGTGTTTGCGGCGCCCGAGATCCGTCCGGATGGCAGCTGCAGGCTGCACGTTGTTCTGCTGCTGGGATGCAAGGAGGCCAGGATGCTCGGATGCTGGGATGCTTGGATCCTTGGATGCTACGTGATGCGGTCCTTGTTGTGGGCCTTTAATGGGTTAATGGCGCCAGCTGCATTCTCGAGTGGCGTGGGCCATTGGCATTATGATAAATACACATTTGGGCGGCCACTGAAGCTTCGGGAGCGAATGGACTTTTAAATTACCGGCTGCCAGCGGCACTAAATGAAAGTTTTAGACAGGTCCTGGGCCGTCCTGGCCTTTGGCTATTGAATCAAAGCACATTTCCGGACAGCAATTTGCTCAATTGTGGCAAAAGTTTGCCGTCGTTTGCATAAAATGCTCGTAAGTTGCAAGTGCTCGCCGGGAGGATGCAGGAAAATGTTCCAAAAGGTGGAGATCTAGTGGAGGGCGAAGGAATGAAGGGCAGAGAGCTGGTGGCTGGAGGGTGGAGGGTGGATAGCTGGAGGGCGAAGGACTGGAGGACAAAAAGTTGCAAGACAAAACCACAGAAAATGTGAGTTGCCTGCCGCAGACAATGTGCAATCTGTGCCAGGCACATGTCATCGGCACACACAGATTTCCACACTGGGAGAATTTTCTTAAAGAAATAGTTTCTCAGAGTCCTGTGATGGTTACTTTAAATCAATGATTGAACTTCTATATTTTCGTAATAAAAAATACAATTAACTTTTTAATTCGCATTCAAAATTAAAAGAAAAAATTGATTTTATTCTCGGTGCAGGCATCCACACATATATAAACAAAGACACACCGGCAGCAGGATGTCAGCTACAAAAACAAGGCGCAACAATGAGGCAAGTTAAGGGCAAAAAGGAACGAAAGCAGAAGCTGGGAAAGGATCAGGAGAAAAACTATAATGGCAGCCTTGAGGGCGGCCCCTGGCATAGGGGCGTGGGGCGTTGGGCGACGAACAGTGGGCGTGGCAGCACACAACTTTAATGGTGTCAGTAATTGTTAACTCAAGCGACGTTTATTTCCTGTGCCAGTGTGTGCGTCCTTGCTGCATACTTTGTGGCACTGCCATTATATCGCATGTATCTTCTTTGCTCGGCACTTTAACGCCGCTGTAAAGGATGCAGATGCTACATATGCGAACAAAGCAAACAGGGAAACACACAAGTCAAGTGTCGGTGGCCTCCGCCGCCGCTCCCTTAGCACAGAAAAAAAATGGCAACTTAATGTCATTTGTTGTGGCGTTTGTTGGGAGTAAATTACGTATACGCCATGTGTTGGACGTACTTTTAATTTGCTGCTGGAGGAAAATTAACTGGAGCCGCTGCCGCTCGCAGTAGCATTTAATTAACACTTAACCTCCGACCAACCGACCTCATCCGCCTGACACAGATGCCACAGTTGACCCAGAAACCCAGCCCCGGCCAGCATTTGTCAATCTCTGGTGTCAAAATTAAATGTCCGGCGTGGAATGCCCGTGGAATGCTGTTGCTACTCCGATGCCGCAAACAGGATAACAACAGTCGTTATAAATTTGTCTAGACGTCTTTGTCTACTCACATGACAGCACACTCCCGCAACGCCCACAAAAGTCAGCGGTTCACGTCGGTCGGGACATCATCAGCCAGTGACAGGACTCATTGTCCACCCAAGGCACCGGACATTTTGGGGAAGGGGGATGGTCGGGGGAATTGGCTGGCGCTGGCAATGGCGAGCCATTTGTCCGGCTGCCACATAAAAATTGTTTTAAATTAGTTGTTAATTTAACCACTCCGCCAGCTTTCGGCCATGGCCAGCTGCTGGTGCGGTGCGGTTGGCCATAGAAGACGCTTAATGGCACTTTTTATGGTGTCACGAGGGAGGTTAGTTGGCCCCGGAACTGGGATAATCATTAGCTTGGTCTGGCATTAAGTGAGAAAGCTGTTTTATGGGGCTCTTTTGCAGTAAAAACTGAGAGAATTTGAATTAGAATTTCATTATTCGCCTTTTAGGTACCACATTAAGAAGCAGGTTTATGGTATTCTTCGCTTGTGTTAAGGGAGAAATAAGTTCAAAGATAATCACTATTGTGTACAGCAAAGTAGGAAAAAATGTATCATGAACCAATACCACGAATAGCAAGAGATGAGCTACAAGGAATGCTCCTTTAAGGTTTTCTTATTTGTATTGCTGGAAATTATTAAAGCTTTAATTGTATATTAAAGATTTGCCCTTAAAGACTTCAATTTTCCTTGCCATTTATTAATGAAAATAATAAATAAACGATTGTCATTTACCTTTACAAAGTATTTCTTGAATACTCCTTAATCCCATTGAATCCAATGGTTTTATGCGCTTATGTGCGATTCCATGTCCATTGACTTTTGACTACAAATTGACTTCATTTGCCGAATCGAATGTTTCGTATTTGATTTATAGACATAGCACAGACACACACACAGACCCCCCAAACACTCGTCGAATATTATCTGTGGTCTTCCGAGTGATTAAGCAATAAATATACAAGTTGACAGTAAATTATTAACGTGGAAATGGAAAAAGAGGGAGACAGTTGCCAAATGGAATCAGCTTAGGGACCCAAGCCCGGTCCTCGTCGGTTATCGTTATCGTTATCGTTATGGTTATCCTGGCCCCGGACACTTTTGCCGAGGCCAAGCACGTAATCCTGGTAAATATTTGAGCAAATATTAAAAGTAGAACAAATTCAAAACGTGACACATTTAGGAGAAAGCAATCGAATCTTTTCCCTTTGCCGCAGGGCAAGGACGTTCGCTTGATTTTGACTTTTGGGTGACAAAAGTGGACCATAGTGACATAATTTGTGCTCGAATGGGTGGCCATAACCCGAATGCAATTCAAAAGTCATTTGGGCTCCGCATTCCGGGGGCTCAAACAAACATTTGTAGGCGACACTTAAATGGCGAGAGAGGGAGTCACTGGGTTCTGTCTGGGCCTGAGTTGGGATCATAAACGTAAAACGCTTAGCACTAAAGACAAAAAGGACTCACATACATCGTCCTTCCACCACCCACCCACCCACACACACACATAGAGAGAGCAACAATGCCGCCAAATGAAACAGCAAACAAAAAAGAGCAAGAGGCCTGGCAAAAAAAACATGGCCATAACAATAAAAGCACAACAATAAGCAGTAACAACGAGGACAACATTGCTGAGCTCTATGGCATGAGGTAACGCACACACACACACACAGATACCTGTAAGACCGAACACCACTAGTGCTGCGCCAGGACATTAAAAAAAGCCACATCAAATATTAAAAACACCCGAGGCAGTACCTAAAAGTTTATGAAAATCATTTGTTATAATCAACAAATATTTCATTGTTCGCATAATTAATTGTTCGGAATTTTTGAATACATTTTTGACGCTCTAGGGAAAGTTCAATAATTACAAATTTGTTCTGATTTTTATACAAAATTATGCAAATTTGTGCTACCAACTTAAAGAGACTTTTGTAAAATAAAAGAGATAAAATGTGAAAAAAACACAAGTGTTCTTAAAAAATTTTAAAAACTGAAAATAAATATATAATCCTTAAAAAAGTATTTTAATTAATAGATTTAATGATTAACTACATAAAAATATAATAAAATAAATACCTAAGTGAACAACATATAAAAAATCTGCCCTCGTCCTATCCGTTTAATAGTCGTTTCGACAGATCTACGGGAAGGCACTGGGTAGGATCCGGACCCAAGGAGCGGATGTGGGAGGAGGAGACTCGTGGCCATGGCGCTGCCAAGTGTAGCAGATTAACGGAATGTTTGTTAAATGGCGCACGGCTGGGGAGGAGCCAGGAGCAAGGTTGGAGGGGTTCACAGTGGCGGCAGGACCTTCTGCAGGCGCGACTGTGGAATGCCGTAATTCTCATAATTTGGACTGACTCTGTGGCATTGTGTGCTCCCCCCTTGGAAAACCGAATGCCCCGCCCTTTCCCTCTGGGAATAGACAAAGCAGACACTAATAAGGCTGGCAGACTCACAGAAAACCGCTTTTCCTCCACTTTAAAACCGCCACTTTTCCGTAAGCTCTTCAAATTTTAAGCCTATAAGCCGCTTAGCTGCTTATGTTTCGTCCCGTGTCTCTTTCGGTTGTGCACACCCGAGGGACAAGTGTGTGTGTGTGTGTGTGTGTGTATGTTGACAATGATGGCCGCTGGGAAAGGTACTCAAAAAGGGCTTAAAAAATCAATGAATTGAATCAAATGCTGTCAATAAATCAGACGCTTTCGAAAAATAATAATAATTGAATTGAAAGTTTTTTAAAGTAATCTTTATTTGAAAGGGGATTTTCTCTTTGAAACATTAAGAAGAAACACCAAGCTTGTTTCAGATTATTTTTATTTAAATCGAGGCTTGTGTATTTATGGCTTAATGCCTCAATTCACTTGAATGACTCCATAGTTGGGGGCATGCCCGAGGCCCGAGGCCAAAGCACAATTCAATTCATAAGTAAAATCGGACAAAGGCATTCCCCTGTATGTATATGAACATATTTATAAACATTTTCAATTGATTGGCCGTCAATTTCATTTGCCAAAGTTGGCTGCCTTCGAAGGCACAAATATGACAGTCCCAAAAATAAGGCTAAGGATATCTTTATGCCATATATGGTGTGTTGCTGTATTTATATAGGGCAGACTTGTCCGTGGGCATGATGAATTATTATTCTCCCCCTTCACGCATTACGCATACGCAGCGTGTACTCAAATCCGAGTCGAGGTTGCTTGTCAGCATGTTTGTCCGCTGTCCGTTAGTCCGCTGGCCTAACCACAATCATTCATCATGCTGCAGCAGCAGCAGTAGCAGCAGCAGCAGTAGCAGTAGCACCAACAATGCGCAACAAGCAACACATTGTACATATGTACATATGTATGTGTGACGGCAATGGTTACTGTTGTTGCTTGGTTAGCCTGGCCCATTTCCACGCATTTTCCGCTCATTTTCCACCGCACTCCGGCCCGCCTTTGACATCGATATGGCGTTGATACCACACACGTTCATCGACCGGAAATGGTTAATGTATTCTACGTATATTGTTTGCCCTTTTTTTTCTCTTCTGTGCACCCACGCACACACACACACACACCAAACAAAGCCCGAGTATTTGAAGTAAGCCGAAGGCAATTATCCTTGCCTAGCGAGAAGACCCAATCCCCAAATGTGCTAATCCATCAATACGACTCAACGGGAGCTTCAACACTTTGTCTTTATTTCGAGGCATGGGAAACTGCCAATGTTTGTGCCATATATCCTTGCCCCGTATATTTTTCTCGAAAGTACGGGCGTGCTCAGCGGAAGATGCAACTTATTACAAGTATTCAATAACTTCGGTCCCCTGGGACGGGAAATCTATCTTGTGCTCTAGCTTTTGAGGGAGTTGCAGTATAGAATTTGATAGAAACAGTCGTAGAAACCAAAAGAATCCTTTTCTAAAGTGACTAAGCTTGGGTTTTTGTAGAATATGATTTAAAATATATTCCTAAATTTCAATCTTAACTATTTGAATATTTAATCTAGTATACTTTTATTTAAAAACAAATATTGTATAATTAATAACTAAATAAATATTAAATATCAAGTAAATGCTTGCCTTAGGCTACTCAGATACCTAGTAAAAAAGTTTCGTAGGTTTTGTATGGAAAGTTAGATTTTAAATATCTCTGTTTTCCAGCTCTATTATCTCCTAACAGTTTCTTAAAGTAATATAGGAAAATGGAGAACCCTCCTATAAAGTAATTTGCATTCCTTTTCATTTTCCTCTTGTGCAAAGTTCCTTGAAACTTATTCATCTTTTGACAAATTTACCCAAGTAGACGAGACAAATTCGCAGCCATTTGAGAAATTCAAATATAATTGCCCAGGCAAAAGTATCCGAGAACTGTGGGGCCATTAAAAATCACTCCAAACTGCTTAGACTGCAAATTTTATTTTACATTTTCCTCTCATTATTTGCTCGGAAGTTGAACACGAATTATGGCCAATGCATAATAGCCATTAAAAGTTTTTTGTTTGCCAGACAAGCTGGCGACAAGTGCGCGGGTCTGAAAGTGGAAAACCATGAGCGGAAAAACCGAAATAAGCCAAGGTAGAAAGCTGGGGGAGGCATGGAATGCGGAATGCGAGTGTTAGACCAAAACTTTTGCAATAATCATTTCGCTCCCTGACTGACTGTCGCTGTCCTTGGCAGGACAAAGCGTGAGCAGCTCGCAGGACATACATATCGTTCGACATACATATAGCTATGTAAAACAAAAAGGAAACTGAATCCGGGCAAGGAAAGACCAACTCAGATAGAAAATTCAGCAGAGCGGAGCTCCGCAATTGCGCGACTGTCAATACAAAAAGCGAACAATTAGGTGGGGGCTCCGGCGGGGCTGGGCAAAACCTGAAGGGCGGAAAATTGTGAGCTGACCAACTAGCTGCCGATGACAATGGACAATGGACAACGGACAACGGACGATGGCAGTGAGCACACAACGGCAACAGGCGCCTGGCCACGTAGCTACAATGTCCTTCTGAATTATTGAGCGCGCAACTTGTTGAAAATCCAAGGATATCGCTGAGCGAGAGCTGCGGGCGAAAACAGGGACTCGACTCAATGCACTGAGGGATAAAAGTCGATTGAAATTTAAATAGAAATTGAATATTCTGAGATTTCTGTGTCTCTAAATGAAAGTATTTATTCAATTTTAAGAACAGATGCAACTTTAAACATAAAAGATGCAACTTGAGAAATATTTCGATTCTTAACTGGCTTTCGAATAACTTTTTTTTGCTTTTGAATTGTTTCCCTGTGTATATTTTATACACAGTGTCTGTGTGTGTGCTACCTTAATTTACTCATTTCAACAAAATGTTAAAAATGTACCAAGTTATTTCCCAAGGGGAATGTTGCCTAGAGAAAAGCTCAGAAGCTCTGAAAACAATTAAAAAGTTTGAGGCGCTGCTGTCGAAGAATTCGCCAAGAAATGTTGATGAGTTTATGGCGTTTTAATTGCTCAGGGTCCACAAAGCATGAAGGGATCGAGAATGGGGATTTATCCTGGAAAATGAAGCTAGATAAGCAAGAAGTTGAAACACATCAGATAAAAACGAGTGTGAAAAACCAAAATAATTATTGTTATTATCCTTGATAATTGTCTAAACATATATAAAACGTTAAGAAAATGTAGCTAAATTGTCAGATTATAACTCTTACAGATATATTACGATTTTTTCCAAAGATTTATGGTAAAGCCCATTAAATCTCAACCACTTTAATGTTGTATACTTTATGTTTAAGGTTGTATTTTGTGTGTAATTTCACTCCCACAAGTGAATATTCGTTAATTTCATTGCAACATTTCCAACAGCAGCTCACAGCTGGCCTGAATGGCAGTCACGTCGATATTGTATGGCCAATTTGTTCGTGACTCACACTTTCATGGGCAGTTAGCCAGGTCCAGTGGAGGGGCATTAAACTGACGGAGTTGCTCAAATCCTCAGCCCCTTAATCCTCTTGGGGCAGCGAGAGCCTTGAAGCATAAGTCAATTGAGTATTCAGTAATATCCGAACAATTGATATTTGATTTCTTACAATTTGCTGGACGAACGAGCTGGAGCTACATACAGAGTCTTAATGTTTAATATTTCTTTTTATAGAATATTTTAGGAGTGAAACATAAAAAGACTTTCTTTAAACTTTTATCGCAGCATTTACTTGAAGTTTCATTCTTTAAGAATCTCTCAAGATTAATGCACTCTTGGATAAATTGTTTAAGCTACCATTGTAAATTCTTAAACTAAAGTATTTAGTATTTAATTGCCTTTAAAAAAGAAACTTTAAAATCTTAGCTTTCCCTTTATTATAATTATTTGTTTTTTAATTAAAACTCTCGATTAATTCCAATTAAACACGATAATAATTCATTATTTAACTTTTTTTATTTTCAGAAAATGTTTCAATAGAAATGGCCAAACTTTCACGACGGGCCTCGTCGTCTGCAGCAACGCCTTCAAGAGCCACCACAGCAAGCAGCACTGCAAGTACAGCGGCAACATCGGTTAGCCCGAGTCATGCCACAGGCGACACGCAACAGGAATCGGAGCAACACACAAGAACCAAACAGCAGGAGCAACATCTGGAGCAGAAGCAACCGATTCCAACACATCAAACTCCAGAGGAACATCATCCGGAGAAGCAGCAACGCCTCGCACGACGTGCCGCCAGCAGCAGCAGCAGCGGCAATAAGCCTCAAGCGGCAGCACTTGTTGACACCGGTCCCGATGTCCTACATGAGCATCCATCGCCATCGCCATCACCGACACCGGCGGCGCTCTCCTTTCACAATAATAACAACAACAACATTAATAGCAACACTGCCACGCCCGCTGCAACCGCTGCACCTGCTCCCACTCCCGCCCATGTCACGGCCACGCCGTATATGCCACTGCTGCCGCCCGGCGAGCGGAATCTGACAGAAGCGGAAAATGCGGCGGAACGGGCCAGAATCCGGGAGGAGTTCTTTGCCACCTATGACGTGATGACGGGCGTGAGGATCGCCGCCACTTTGGGTGGTTTCTTTGGCCTGATGGTCTTCCTCATCGTGTGGAAGAGCCGAAGCAGCAGCAACGAGACACTGAAGGTTCTCAAGGATCCCAAGATGGCAGCCGTAGCTGCGGTCTGCATGCAGGAGGAGGAGGAGCGTGAGATCCATGAGGCAATTGTGGCCACGGGCATGTCCATATATCCGGATGAGTACGATGCCCTGGTCTATCGCCGACAGCGGATGCTATCCCTAGGCAATGTGAGTGCTCCGCCTCTGCTCAATCGCGGATATCGTTGCGGTTCTGTGGGTGAGTCCTTTAGATATATCATTGTGGGTGTTTTTTTTTTTAATATTTTTAAACATGGTCTCTTGGCTTCTCTTGGCATTTCAGGTGGAGTTGGTCCCAGTGTCCCTGTGGGCTATAGCTATCTCCTAGAGCCACCGCGACGTTTTTCCTACTCAGCTATGTCGGGAGGCGGTGGACCGGGCTCTGGTCACGTGGGACGGCGCAAGAGCGGCTCGGAGTCATCGCGCATCTTTAGCAACTATCCCATGGGCGGTAGCTTTGGCACCGACGACTACTTTGTGGAAACAGATGACGAGCTTGACGCTGAGGAATATATGCCACCAGGTGCACAGGAAGAAGCGGATCAAAAGCATCAAAGAACGGACTCTACGCGCAGCAAACAGGGATTCCTGTCCGTACCGATGGCGGTGAGTTGAAGTACATTGATTTTTAGTTGCAGAATAATATAAAAAATTATCCTTAATTAAATTCCCACTAATCCCTTGGTTCTCTCTTTTTTATTTTACTTTTTTTGTGTCTGCAGGGTCACGACTCACGGCGGAGCAGTGCCATGACCTGCTGCAGCACGGACAGCTCTTACCTGGAACGTCGCACCTCCGCTTACATGGGCGGCTGCATGAGCAACCTGCCGCCCACGCTGCAGCGCAAGCTGTCGACAGCCTCGCGGACATCGAGCATCGACAACTGGGACTACTACTATCCGGATATCCAGGTGATCCAGCCAACGCCAAAGGCTTCGCCTTGTCCCTCGGAGCGCAGTGTCCACGAGTCGTCCAACGGCGGAGGAGGAGGTGGAACTGGATCCGGATCCGTGTGCGGTTCACGAAACTCCAACTTGAGTGCGCCGAGCATCAAGCGGAAGCACAGCATTGTGTCTTACGATCCGGACAGTGCGCAGGCGGGCCGAAAGCAGCAGATACACTCGATTAGCGCGGACACCGTGGACGTGTATCCTTACAACCAGGAGAGTTCCGCTGTTGACCTGGCGCTGGCGTTGCCGCTGCCCAAGCCCGTGCAGTCGGCGCCGCCCACCAGCGCCCAGCAGGCGTTTCACTTTTGCGACTCGCCCTCCGAGGAGCTGCGACTTGGTGTTCGGCGGAAGCTCACCCTGGTCGAGCTGCAGCGGAGCGAGAGCAATAACAACAGTTTTCCGTATACGGCGAATGCAGCGGCTCCTTCCGGAACGGCGGGCACTGCTCCCAACTCGAGCAGCATCAGCGTGGACAGCACGCCGGCCAGCCTGGAGAGGCTGAATGGCGGTAGCGGAGGAAGCCTCTCCATGTCTGCCTCCAACAAGCTGCCGGCGATTGGTAACAACAATCCGGAGAAGAGAGCCCCGCTAGCCTCACTAAGTTCCTTCAAGATCTCCTCGCTCGAGTGCCCAGATTCCGAGTTGCGCTCCCTCGACGAAGACTCGGTTTTCGGGGTGGAGAGTCCGGCGGACACGGACGATGATATGCAGCAGCTGAGCAGCGATAGCGAGGAGCAGGAGGCTCAGGCCCAGGCTCTGGCTTTGGCTCAGGCTCAGACTCAAGCCCAAAGCCAGATAGCTGCGGTTCGGGTTAGTTCCGATATGAAGCCCAATCCGGCCGTGCCCCTGAAGCGGATGAGCATGAGTGCAGTACCGTCGACGGGTGGAATGGCCCCTGGTGGTGGCGTCACCGTGGTCGCTGGTGGGGGTGCACGTCCTCGGAGACCTCTGCTGCAGCGACACCGCACCATTGGCGCCACATCCAGCGATAGAGTGGCGCTTATCAATCAGCCCCTGCAGCTGCAACAGTTTCACATGGGCTTGCCCATCCAGTCGGAGGTGGCAGCTCCCCTAGAGACGCACTTCGGAGCGGTGGTCAGCCAGAGTCCTCCGCAACGTGGACCGCTCCTGCAACAGTACAGCGATCCACAGACGACGACGACAACCACAACAACCACCACAACAGAAGAGGACACCTGCTCAACGCTGAACACAGAGCTGGGACTGGTTGAGGCCACCGGGGCTCCTTTGGGCGGTGGGGGTGGTGGTGGAGAGTCCACAACGCACACACAGTACAGCAGCCTGAACACGGTCATCAGCATGGGCCGTTCCACGCCCAGTCCCGTTCCTTTGACCAGCCGGATGGACAATAACGCCGCCGCACATCCCTCACAGCAGCAGCAGCCAGCTCAACTGCCAACGAACGCCACCCGGCTGGGGCACGATCCCTGTCCCTCGTCCGTGTCCGACTCGGTGATAACCTCTCGGCACCAAAGCATCTGTGTGCCCGCCTCCCTTAAGGATCTAATTCTGCGCAAGGGGTCGGGTCCCGGCAGTGCTATACTTGTTCCCGCCAGCGGAAACAGCAAGAGTGCCGCCAACCTTAGCTGTGAGAGTGGCGCACACAACACAACGACTGCGACGCCTGCCGTCATGCTAGAGCTTCCCCTGATCCGGCTGCCAAACGAGGAGGGAGAGGACGAGGACGAGACAGAGGCGGAAGCGAATGAGGGTGCGGCTGTGAGTGAAGAGAAACGCGATCCCAGCTTGCCCGGCACTTCGCGCAAGTGGTCCAAGGAGACACTCTTCTAGCCCAGCTGGTTTCCACTGCTCCAACGAAGGCAGTTCCCTGGCCCGGGCCATTATTTAAGAGCTTAGCAACTGACTTTGTAGGCATGGTAATAAGGAATCTACAGTGAAAACTCCAAAATTAACTTATGAACAACTTTCTTCCAACTTGTTTAAGATATTTTCCGTAAAATAATTCAACAAATCTATTTCTAGCTCAGTTTAAAGTAATTCTCAAATGCTATAACCTTTATATATTCCAGTTAGAGGATACATTTCTATGATAAATCTATTACAAGTCTAGTTTTTTCAATAACCATCTTTTTCTAAGGAGAAATTTTACTGTAATTCCTGTAGTCGCATGGTCTGGCAACCAACTTCCTGGGTTGTCACTGGGGAACGCGATCATTGATTGAGTATTTAGGCTTAAAATAGGAGAGTTAGATTAAGCGCATTTAGTCAAAATACATAAGTTAATTGGGTCGCTCCCGGTCCCGACTGAGGAGCTTGAGGAGTTGCAGTAGCCTACTATACACTACCTACTATATAATTAGTATGTACAGAAGATCGGATTAATGAAGGAGGAGGACGAGGACGAGGGTAATAACGAACAGCAACCAGAACAACAACGTATTCGTACTTAGAGACTGTTGTCTATTATTGTTAATAGAACTCTAAAAGTTAAGTAGTGATACTCGGATTTATTTTTCACACTATGTATCCTTAAAGCAGGAAATGCCAGTGTACGAATATATATTATATATTTGTATGAAGCCATACTAGGGAGAAGGTTTATATATTTCTATTGGTACGTCGATCGCCGATCTTTCTACATCTCTCTCTGTATTTCTCACTCTCCCTATGAACGGAATGAAAACTCTTCTAGTGTCTTAAACAGCAGCCAAATACTTAAAGTATTGTAAGTTACAATTAGAAATTTTATAGATTGCACAACAACTGGGAAGCGTTCGAGATCCGGTTAACCTTGCAACAGACGTACTCTGACCGAAGACCTCAAGGACCTCGATGCCTGAATATCCCGTAACCGTAACCGTAACCGTACCCGTAGCTAGACTCTCTAGGAACACTTTCGCATTTCCCCCGCTCCTGCCTGTTCAAACACAGATTGTTGATGGATATAAAAAGTAGCGTTAGAGAGTTACAAAACGAAATATAGGAGCAAATCCAAATTGATAAAAAAAATTAACGAGAAATAGAGTAAAAGTAAACAATTTCCTAACTCATCCCACCTACGCATCTCTATTTTTCTATAAAGAGCTAAAGCCAAGCTAAGGGAAGGAATGCAAACGCAAACGAAGGGGAAATTAAATCAAATAACTTGAATTATTCAAATCAAAATACATACACATAATTAGATGACAAGAAAGGATAGTACGATAGAGCTGCATTTTGAGGTATCCCTAGCCGATGATCCCCAGAGACTTTCTCACACGCCTGAGCCTCAGCCTGAGCCTGATTTGTACCTTTCCTACGCATAAGTATATGTAAGTACATGTATGTATGTACAAATCGAGCCCTATTTGAATATTTTTTAATACTAGTAAGTATTTTGTACGACGAGAGATCAACTCGAACGGCGACTAAGCAGAGCCTGTGCCACGAGCGCAGCGAAAGGTATATCAAATAACACAAAATAAACATTTAATTGTTGGTTATATGCTGAAGAAAGTAAGAGTAAATGAGAATTCGAAAATATTGTAATTGTAGCGTTGATTTAAAGTTTAAAACGGGAAAAAGAAAATATACAAAATAAACGAATAACGTAGCTAATTATACATACATATATATTTAAAGAAAAACCTAACTTGTATAAGGCAAAGAGTAGCGGAACCAATTGTTAAACCTAAGCATAATAAATCTGTAATAAAACTGAGCTGTTGTATTAAATGAACAATAACAAATGTTGAAGACAAAGCCCTTGGACATGCACACAACATTCAGTTTATAGGCGAAGCAAAGTCTCTCCCTCTTAGCCTCAGTCTCTTCACTCCCCAATTTGTTCCGGCGATTTCTTTTATACTTTTGTACTAACACCACCCCCTTCCCGGCCCGCTCTCACAAAGCCAGATTTCCATTTCCGTAAAGTGCATGAATCCGATATATCTATATGTACCTCCAGCAAAAGAACTCGAAGCATATAATTGATCAAATTGGTAAACGAAAGCAATTCGAAGGAAGGGAAAGGAAACCAAATATTCCGTAACGCGCAGAATTATTAATGCAAGATTACTTTAAAGAAAGTATTAAAATTTTTAAAAAGTACGAGCTATTAAAGAACAAACTTAGTTAAATGTTATATATATATATATGAAAACCAAGAAAATTGATGTACATGTTAGCGATATTAATGAGAAATGTGACAAGTGAAAAATAAACCAGAGAAAAAACACATATACACCAAGTGGCCAAGACACAGTCTTTTGTATTTGGGATCGTATTTGGGATTATTATTATTATTTGTTTGTAAACTAAGCAAATCTCTAAGCACTTTAGTATCTGTACTTGGTGGAATAGTCTTTGGGGGAAACCACCAGACCACGACCCTTGCGGGCACCTCGGTACACCGTCTCCACGATGTCGATCATCTCCTGCTTGTCCTCCAGCGGCCAGTTGATCTTGTTGTTGTTGCCCGTGCCCAAATCTATCATAATGTGCTTGTTCCGGAAGAAGAACATGACCGTGCAGGGATCGTACAACTCGTACATCTTGTTGAAGTCTGGGACTTCCGTGATGTCCACCAGATAGATGACGGCAAAATTCTTTACCTTCTCAGCGATGCTGTACATCACCTCGTCCATCTTCATGCAGGCAGGATCCCAATCGTGGCCGAAGCGAATAACCTGGCGGGAGGAAGGATTGTTAGTATCTTCAAAGTGGTGCTGTGGCTCCAGTACTCACCACCACGCGGTCCTCTTCCGAGAGAATGGCCTGGTCCACCTGCCAGCCATTGTGCAAATGTGGAAGCATATACGACATCTTGGGAAATTATTTTATTGCTATTTTATCGAAGAAACTTAAAACATAAACAGAACGGATGGTAATATAGAGATGGCACAGATGATGATTATTATTAAGTTTGTAATCGATAACGATAACGTTGTTGGATGAATGTTTTCCGGCGACCAGCAATTATTTCTTTAGAAAACCGAAGATAAACATTAGGCATGCTAAAACTGTGTTTTTAATGTAATAAATTTAGTTTAGAAAGCATATTTATATCATTCAACCATATTTTGGAGGCTACAACCAAATGGTTTGGAACATTACTTCGCCAAATAATCATTTCATCGATAACTACAACCTAACGACTTTTTAAATATAAAACAATAAGTTTTAGCTAAATGTTTTGTTTTATATAAATTGTACTTTTTATTAACCGTAAATATTAAGAGTAGCGTCCTCATCAGTTCAAGTATTTCTGCTTAAAGCTATCAATGTGTTCCAGCACCTTCACTGTCATCTCGTTGATGTATTCGTCCCGACCCTGCTCGCTGAACGGATCGGGGGCACTGCGTCGCGAAACGTAGTGATTGGGCAGATTCACCTTGTGCCGGCCGATGGACTTGATGATCAGCCACAGAATGTAAAAGCTGAACCACACCGTGAAGTAGAGGGGAATGTACCAGAGCTTGCGGCCGATGTAAAAGTAGCTGTACTTCTTCACACGTGGCTCTGGTGGCGGAGGCGGAGGTGGTGGCGGTTCTGTTGGCGGTGGGGGAGGTGGTGGCGGCGGCGGTGGTGGTGGGGGCGGAGGCGGATGGTGAACGTGGTGGTGATGATGCGGATGATCATCGTAAATCACATCCGGATAGGAATCATCCGGATAGGACGGCTGATAATCAAAGTGACCGGGATAATGGTCGTGGTGATGATCGTGAATGTGTTCCGGTGCGTGGTCGTGGTCATGATCATGATCGTGGTCCTCTGGCTTGGGAGCCGCCGATTCTGGGTGAGATTCCAGCCAGCCAGGCGGCGGTGTAGCATACTCCATGTTGGGATCGTACTTGTGATCGTCTTCCCCATGTGAGCCATCGTTGTGGAGCGCTGGAAGAGTTCCAGCGACCCCGTCGTCTCCGTCGCCGCCTCCCGCATCTGCTCCTCCTCCTGCGGCCGGGCTCATATCTCCGTCATCTGCAGCAGCAGAACCGCCACCAGCGTCCTTGCCGTCCATATCCTTCATAGGAACATTGTCCATGGCACTGGCAGGCAGAACTCCGATCACGTCATCGTTTCCGGGATCGTCATCAGCCGGAGGCGAAGCACTTGGGGAACTCGCAGCCGTATCCTTGTCGCCATTGCCGGCCGCCAATGGACCCGGGTACTTGTAGCCAGGGAATGAAGGTCCAGGATAGGAGTAACCAGCGTTGCTTAAACCTCCAGAGGCGGGTGGTAGGTAACTTGTGACAGTATCTGAGGGCAGGGCTGCCTTTGGATCCTTTGAAGGCGATGGGTACTTCGTATTTAAGGGCGGAAATGAATAGGCATCACTCGGCGCGACATAGGTGTTAACGGAGTTGGATCCAGAGGCCACCTTGCCATCCTGTCCATGGGAATGATCATGGCTATGGTCGTGATTGTGATTGTGGCCCTTGAACAGATTTGCGGCGGTTCCTTCTCCGGGAGTGAAGCGATCGCTGAAACCTAAGGATAACAATAGATTAGTATTTATTTTCAATCAAAAAAAAATAAAAGACATTATTCTTTCACTTCAAAGAAAAAAAAAATAGATTGATGATAGATAAATAAATAATTATGCATAAAATTCAGGCATCTGTTCGTTAATTTTAAGACTCAAACATGATTTCTCAGACTCATATACCTTTTTTATTGGTGAGCTTCGAAGCCTGATAGCGAGATGGATTTCTTGATGAAGATGAGGAGGAGTAATACGAAGGACGACTACCTTGCGGATAAATACGGGTTTGTGAGGGTCGCGAGTTGTACTGCTGTGGCTTGCCTGCCCTCAGCAATGGAGTAATTAGCTGACCAAAAGGATACGCTGTTCGGTAGTCCACAGCACGCCCTGTGGAGGCTGCTTCCAGAATAGTTTCCGGCTGCTCCTCAGGACCAGGTTCACTTTCCTTTGCTGGCTCTGCAGCAACCAAAGGAGTTACAAACACAGGTGAATTGGTTGTACCTGCAACCGCCTCGGGTTGATGATTGTAGGGAATCGGTGGCAGGGGTGTCGTCGCAGGAGCCACAGTAGTGGATACAACATTATCGCTGGAGTTGAAGCTGTGTAGGCAACGAATGTCAGCAAATATCTGTCAGACTGTTCCACAGCGGCTATAAACTTACGTTTTCGGGAATATCAAATCCGTATTTAAAGCCTTAAAAATACGAGGACCCTGTCCCGTTTCCGCTCCATTGCCACTGACCAATACTTGGGAGTAAGCGTTGATCTGGACACAGCTAAGTGAGAGACCGAGGCACACTAGCAGCGCCCACTTAGCGCTGTCTAACCACATGGTTAGATTTTGATATGTATCTTATGGTTTCACCTCTGGGAACACTGTTTATATTAAATTGATATGTCGCACTACCACTAAAAATATCCTTGGGGGCTACACTCCTGTCATATCCGTTGGAGCTCGGAAGAACGCAACCGTACCGCACCGCGCGAAAATCTCGAATACAAGGCAGCACCCTAAGCGGATTGGTTTTATTCCGCCTGCGTCCAGCCGAGTTCGTGATTTCGTTTTTCCATGACCCAGATTCCAGGGCAGAAGGTGCTACTAGAAGTGATCTATATACGATCGATCTGGCCGGGCACAACAGCACTTTCATTTCGTCGACGTCGCAGGGTGTTAATTAATTGTTACTCCACATTTCTGGCAGTATCTTCCGTTATGTGCTCCCGCCGGCTACCTTGCATGTGTTCACCGGGAGTGTGGAGTGTAACTCCAGTCCGAATGGGCAGCTAATGTGGCTCTAGGCGTGTGCCTCTAATTTTGCAACCAATTAGTAAACATTTTAATATCTAAGACAGGTCTCAGATGTTGGGAATGTTGAGAGAAACTTGACCTAAGCCTGGGAAAAGGGGTATCTACATATGTAATAAAAGGTATTAGAATCTTTAATTTTGACATTACTTAAGGTAAGATAATTTATCAGTCTAACAACCGATTGGCAATCTTTGAAGCTTACCATAAAAATTAGTAAATATATTCCTTAACGAGCCGTTCACTCAATTTTACTCTTCAAACTTCAACCGGACATAAACTTGAGAGCTTGATAATTTTAATTATTATTAATGTGTATTTTTGAGACCAATAGAATAATAGAATAGTAATATAATAAATAGATATCGACTTTTTACAAGCTATTAAAACAGTTTCTTACAATACCTTACAGCATTTAACATTTAACAATGAATGAAAATTTCAGGAATTCCAAACGGAACGATAAGGTAGCCCTTGTTTGGCGCTCTTAAAGTGTGAATTGTGTGAATCGTTTGTATGTTTATAGTTCTTTGATCGAGAGAGCATGTGTAACCTAATTTAACAGATTTCTAGCTTGAAACGAAAGACAATAATATTTGTCAACTTGATTGCCATGACCGATGCTGGATGGATGTGGGTCACTAACTGCCACCGCACTTGCTGCAACGTGCCTCTCCTGATTAGCACCTATTCAGATTTCGGGCGTGCTATATATGTATTCTTGGCCTGCTATTTCTTTGGTAGTATCTGTAGAGAACCAGTTCTGGACACTTTCCCAACCGAATCCCATTCAAAACTTTTACTTGTTTAAGGAGTCAGTTTTCATTTTTACCATACATACATATATATTTCTTACAATAATTGCAAGTCTTTTAAATGTTAGTACATAAAGAGTTATAGCTCATCGAAACAAGGAACACGAACCAAACCGCTTTAGAAACATGAATAACAAATGCTTATCGTTACTCTCGCTTTGGGGATGCCTTGTCACAAACTAAAATAAACAAAAGTACGTGGGCCGAACAAGGACCCCAATATGGTTAGTCCGAATAGAAAATTAAAACAATAAGAAGTGGGTGTTGAGTGGTGGTGTTATATACAGCCTTGGCACTAAGTACATGTGTGTAACGCTGGCGTCTTTTTTTCTTTTTGGTAAGATTCTTGGCCGTGGTTGTTAAAAGGGCGAGTTCATGCCCAGTTTGGTGCCAAAGTCGAGGCGAGCTCGACGCTGGTAGCGTGCATTGACCCTGAAAATAAAAAATAATATATAATAAATTGCCAAATAAAGTTACTGACTACCCACTTGTTTTCCTGGAACTTGGCCAGCTCACTGACAATCATGCTCAGCAAACTGCCACCAAATAGGATAACCAAGGCCAGAAATAGTTTTGGAACCTGCGACATAAAGTCCTCCAGAATGAGTTGCAGGGCGCAGATTAAACCGTGGAGGAGCAGCAGCAACAAACACGTAATAGCCCATATGCGATTGGTAAACGGATTGCGCTGCCAGAGCGCATGATCACGATGGACAAAGGTAAAAGATATAAAAACTGGCAGAATATATTCACAATAATATTAAAAACAAATTCGGCAAATGGTACGCTGAGTTCTATTACCAAAATGCATGATTATGGCCAGCAAGGCGCAGCTTCGAGCAAAGTATAAAAACTGATAGTAGTCCCCATCCTCATCGGCATCATCAACATCGACTTTCTCGAGAGGTCCTGGATACAGTTTGGGCTCCGATAGGAACAGCCAGTACGAAACGAGCTTTGAAAGAGAAAATATGCAGTGAAACCATAATTACATAATTGCTTTTACATCAAAATGAATTTTTTAAGTACACAAATTTCAAACTCACCAAGGATATGACTGGAACTATAAACTTGCAGCCGTAGCACCACATGACGAACGCAAAGGCACGCGAATCATAGTCCGTCTGCTTCTTGCTGGTGGCACGATTCATGATTTTGGGATCCACGTCAATGTGGGCTAGCGAAATGGCTATCAGCGGCACCGGCACGCACATTAGATAGATGGCGAGCAGCGGTGTGAGGAGCGGCGGCAACGAAAGGCACGCGCACAGCACGTTCAGAATGGAGATGGAGCCAGCGCAGCAGGCCCAATACTGGATGCAGTTCCACAGGCCTAACGAGAAACGGCGTGACAGCTCAATTATGGCCACCAGTGAAAGCGGGTCGTCGCGGCAAACTGCGATGGAGCATGGCAGAGAGTTCAGCAGCCGGCTCAGATACAGTGGAGAAACGGTGTGGGCAGGCGTCTGCATGGCGCATCCCTGAAGACCGCTCTCCAGCAGCTCCTCATCGTCGTCTGCGGCGGCGGCAGCGGCGGCCTTGGACTTCCCCGCCTGTCGCTGCCACAACAATTTATTATGGTGGATATTGGTCTCCGTATATGGGTCCACATCCTGGCACACCTGCGGATACAGGGGCTCCACGGCTATACTGCAGTCAGCCTGTAGAAAGATGTCCGCATTGGCATTGCTGGCCGAGCTGCCCAGACATACGACGATCTCACCGTAGGACTGCATGATTTCCAGCATCTGTTGCGTGGCCTCCGCCGAACAGTCCGTGAAGAGAGACACCTGCAGGGGGACATTGTCCACCTGCTCCAAGTGAGGCCGGATATTTTCTATGCCGCGTGGCAGCTTCGCCCTATTTGACATGTCAAAGTTGATGGGCGCACTTTGATCTGTGCTTTCGGTGAGTGTGCTCAGCGAGCGGCAGTTCTCGTCCATGGCGGAGTCCAACGAATGGCGTTGGTTGTGCTTGGTAGGATCGGGTTCGGCCCCATCCAATTCAGGGATCTCAATTTGCGGGGAACTTTCCTGTGAGCTGTCTTTGCTGCCGCCGCCCTCCGGAGACTGGGCATCGCCTTCGCTGTTGATCGCTGCATTCAGCGGATTGTATTCATCCGGATTTGAGATAGCTCCGGGCGCAGAGGAGCTTAGTGTTTTTGAGGACTCCAGGTTGTTCGGCGGCCCCAAAAGATAACTCATGACGGGTCCAGCGTCACCTACAATGTCAGTGGTTTTAGCTGCAGATGGGGCTACGGATGCGGATTCGGATGTTGTGGCAGGTGCGGGTGCAGGGGGCGATATGTACATGACTTTGGCACTAGGATGATGGCTGTTCTCATGGGTATCAGTGGTGGTGGCAGTGGTTGAGGTGGCTTGGAGTTTACCAGTGTTTTCCGGCAAGTCTTTGGCCTTGGCAGTGCTTCGGTCCTTCTCCTTCTCGCCATCCGGCTCGGGTTCGCTGAGAAGCGAGATGTGACAGTTCCAACCAGATTCGAGACCCATTTTCTCTGAGAAGACTCGCGAACGCAACTCGTTCTCCTTGCTGAAATGCACGAACCGGATGCAGGCACGTTCCAGGTGCTCTACCAGACGAACAATGTCGTTCTGGGCCTGGTACTGCATGGTCACCATGCCGATGAATACCTGATGGCACTGCATCTCGAAACAACCTTCAACATCATTGCAGTCCTCGTCCTTGTTCTCCGAAAATAGCAGCGAGTCCGTGCTGATGCTGTGGCTGAGTTTCACATGGTGCCCTCCCTGGAAGTCGCAGTGCGTTTTGTCCACGTGCTGCATGCGCAGCTTGGACTCCGGCGGCAGCTCCAGATAAAGGCAGTCGCCTCCACTCTGCTGCGGACCACTTAGGGCTCCATGGATTCCGTGTCTCAGCGGACGATAGGCGAACGCTGTGCAGTAGGAGGTCAATGCACTACGCTGGTAAAAGTCCAATGCCCGCTTGCGATCCTGCGGGGAGAGCGGACGCAGATCCTTGCCATCCCAGAAATCGTCGCAGCAGTCCAAGATAATATCCGCCGTTCCCTGTGTGAATAGGGACAGATAACCGCCTGGGTTCTCGCGCATTACCACCGACAGAGAGTGTGGAAAGGGAACCTTCACCTTGGAGGAGAGCTGAAGCTGTCGGGCAAAGCGTATGTCCCTGCGCACGACATCAGGTTGCTGTAAAGGCAAAAAAGGATTTCATTTAGACTTTATAATCTCTGAAAAGAATGCTTTCAAAATTCTTGTTTTTTATAAATTAACCTAAAATGCCACAGAATCTAAATTGATTTGTTTTCATTTTATAAACCTCCAAAAGGGAGTTCAACTTAAAGAAATTAGCATTTTATTTTGTAAACCAACAATTTTTATAGAACTCACTTCATTTCATTTATAAATTATTCAAAATATATAATATATTATTATTTAATATTATTATTTATATTAGTATTTAATATTATTACTATTCTTGTGCGCGTCTGCGCGTCACAGTCTGTTTAAATCGCATCATCATACGCCTTTCCTTCTACTAATCCCATTAAACAATTTGGAGTTTCCCGATTTTTAATGTTTTTTAAGTAAGTATGCAGTTTCTTGTCTATGACTAATATATTTGATAACATTAATCCCACGGTATAGAGAATTCGTCTAGTCGTTTTCATACTCACCAAATGCCGGTAGCTGGCCAGTTGTCCCTCCAGTGCAAACCGATCTGTGGCATGGTCGGTGAATCCGATCTGCTTGGCCAGCTCGCAGAGGCAGCGTCTATTTGCCGGACCGAAATGGGAAGGAGCAACCGATTAGAACTGGTTCCGACTGCCGGCTGATAATGCGACGGCGGTGCGTGAGCATGCAAGCAGGCAAGCGTGACGGTGGGTGGGCAGGCAGGCAGGCAGGGGAGGGGCACGGGCATGAGGCGACTATATTTAAGCGTTCTTGAATGTTTGTTACTTAAAATAGCATGCTGCCAATGGGGGAGGGGCAGATTGGGGGTCGATTTACGAGTACAAACAAAAATTAATATCAATACAAGGTTTATGTGTTATTAGAAGAGGCTCGAATGATAAAATCTTGGGAATTATGGAGTTAAACGATCAAGGAGTGGGAGTTGAAGGAATAACGAGTTACTGGAAATCAAAAATACTTTTTTCTTACGCTGATAATTTTCAGAAAACGTTACCAATCGCTTGTGTGTGTTTGTCTTTGTTTGTTTTTGTGGGAGGAATCGTCCAATTGGATTCAAAAATCAAAAATACCCAAAGCAAACTCTAATTTGTTTGGGCTTTGGCTGGCTTGGGATGCAAGAATGGTATGCGAGATACCACTTTTTGGAGAAAATCATTAGACTATATATATAAGTAGGCATATACTGTAGTATATATGATATCCGATTTGGTTAGACAGAAACTAACAGTGAGTATGGCAATGAAACTACGTACCCATGCAAAAAGCTTTTACTGGACTCAATTAATGCATACGCGTACCGATTGGTTACCGGCACCAGATCCTTGTCCAGCATGGCTACGGCGGTGACATGGCCGCAGAACTGTGCGTAGTGTTCGTGGGTGAGCGGCGAGCAGGTGTTCAGCAGAATGGCCAGACCTAAAAGGACATACGAATGGTTATTAACTAAGGTCGTAGCTTAAACAGGATTAGTAGTCACCCAGCGGCTTCAGGGACTTGATGTGCGCCTTCCACTCGTGGTCGTCGAACTCCAGCCGAAAGGGGCAGTGCTGATCGTGTGTGAGATCTAGCACCTCAGCCACTATGCCCCGCTCCTTGTTGAGATCCTCGTCTACATCAGGCCCATCGTCGCTGTCGCTCTGCGATGACGACTGACTGCCTCCCACTCCGTCCTCGTGTGGCTCATCCTCGGTGTTGTGTAGAAAGAATACCTTCTCCGCTGTTGGATTGGGCCACGACAGAATCCCCTTCTTATCCACGCAGCAAAGTGCCGATATGGAGCCCAGAACCTGAACCAGATTGGCCGAGCGCGGCAAGAGTTCACTGTCGCCTCGCCAGAGCTGCATCCAGATGCGAAACACATTGGAACGCTGCATGGATACGTTCTGATAGTCGTACGATGGTGTGTCCAGGTCCTCCTCGAAGGACTTGCTGGCACTCTTCTCCAAGGCAGTCTGCGGCGTCTTTAGAAAGCATTGCAGCCGAGCAATGCCCCATAAATTCATGGATATCCACATTAGCGGAAAAATCAACGGCAACAAGGGGATTATGGCCGCTGCTGGGGACTCGATGAGCACGAAACGCCAGTTGTGCTTTTCGTCGGTGGGCAACCCGTAGCCGTGGAGACGCAGCAGGCCCGAGATGAGCGTAATGGCCAGGGCAATAATAAAGCCCCACTGTTGTATGTACTTGGTTACCAGCTGCAAACGTAAGCATAGATAAGAAGTGGTTTTAATTCCATTCTGAGATCTACTAACCAGATAGCGCTGCTGATTGTAGATGGTGGGCGGGCGCTTCAGGGAGTTCTTCAGGCACACGCTCAGGTTGTCCAGGTACGGCGTGCTCTCCAAACAACAAACAAGATCGGCCAGGGGAGGGCGTGCAACGGGTTTTACAGGCGGATCGCCATGTGGAGTTGCCCCATAGATTTCGTTGGCCGCAAAGAACTTGTTCGTTTCCAGCTCGTAGCAGGGTCCGGGTGAAATGTGTCCTGGTCGTAGGACTATATAGTCTCCGCGCACCAGCAACGCCCAAGGCAGGTTGACAATGATCCCGTCACGATATGTCCACTGCAGGGAAACGCACGGCGACATGGGATTACTCAGATGCGGATAGTTATTCGGCTGCCAGTCGTCGCTGAAGTGCTCCTCCGCCAAGCGGAGTTCGGCCAGTGCATGCCGTGTCTTTCTGAAGATCTCCGTGCGCCTCAGGTTGTTCTCCCTGACCACTACAAAGAGGTCCAGCGACAAAATGGCCAAGAGACACAGGGCGGGCCACAGCATTCCCGTTATTAGAAGAGCTCCGCTGGCCAGTAGACTCGTCCCGATCGAAAGCCACCCAAGAGGACTGTCGTAGCGCTTCACAAACGCCGCCCGCAATTTGAGATATGAGCTGGGTGGGGGAGAGCAGCAGGGGATTGCCTGTTATCAGTGTATATCGACGAATAGATTGACTCACCTCTCCGCGCCGCACTGCCGCTCATGTTCCAGCAGCACCCGTTCGATCTCTTCTTGCAGACGCCGCAGCGCCACCTTCGTGCTGAGGCCACGCTGCGGCTTCTCCTGCTTCTCCCGCTTCTCCGGCCTCTCCGACTGCTTCGCTGCCATTTTTCCTCGACGTGCTGCTGCGGCAGTTTAAGTAATCGCGTCCGTCTACAGCATAATTTCCAAACTTTGCTTTTGTTTTTCTATTTGGGTTCGCGGCAGTGTTGCCAACAATCGGTTGTCGTCAGTGTTGTCCTTATAGCTGCAAGGGCCAACTAAAGTAGCCAAAAATAGCTTACGAGATTTCAAAAATAGCAAGATAATAATATTTATATGTATTAATATTAATAAATTATATTCATGTCTTATTGAAGTCTGCGAAATTAGAGCTCATTTCAACTTCTTATACACTTTGGTATGCTTCCATAGTACCAATCTGCCGAGTCCATTTGTTAGGAACTTCATAGTCATAGCAATGTTTTCGGGCTTGTTGCATTCCGTATCAGAAATTATTGTTTATGAATATCGAAATTTATTTCCAAAATCGAATAAATGCATACCTAATGTCCAAAATGGAACTTAATGTATTCAAGTGTCTTATAGTTCGAAGTTTAGATTTGACCAGGTTGACCTGGCTAAAGATCCGTTTTACCGTGGCATTTGACCACGGTAAACTTAGCATGACAGAAAAGCGGAGAACTCATTCAAAGGATTGTTCCCTGCTCCTTATATAAAAAAACTTCTTTCCAAAACTTAGAATAACAAAACTCCTGCTAAATTTAGTGTTTTCCAGTTTTGGGTCCTTGGAAATAGCTCGATCTGGCCAGAAAATAGCTGTTGGTTTGGAGAATCCCATACCTAGCTGCTAAAACTAGCTATTAGAAGCCAAAAATTTAAATTTAACTAAATTTAAAACTAAACCAGCAATATAGCATTGTTCTTTCGTTAGCCTTCGTTACTCAACTTCAATTCACACACACATTCAAAATATGATTCGGAGACGTCTCCGGTGGCCTGCTGATAAGAATATTAAATTGAGAACATTCTTTTTTTAATTTTAGGAAATGGGAATCCAGCCAGAACTTATTTTTTCTTTATCCAAGTAATAAAATTTTTGAGAATATTCTTATTTTTTTCACTGTTTCAATGATATTTTATTCAGTTTAGCACTTTGCAGCTTTATTAATCTCCCACAATTTATGATTGAAAAAAGCCTACGCGGCACTTTGGATAACAAGAATGGAATTCCGTGAATTCGATACACATGAAAACAAAAAATAAGTCAATGCTTCAAATGAATGGCACTTCGAGAACTTAACTTAAGGAAAAAATTTAAGTATCTAATATTATGAACAATTAGAACATCAGTTTTGGCCGGGCAAGATGCGGCGACCGAAGATGTAGCGAAGGTCTTGGACGTAGGCTACCTGACGGCAAATCGGGCACATGTTGTTCTGCCTCAGGTAAGATCGAATGCACGAGTCCCCGAAGAGATGGCCACATGCCACAGAGACTATCCGATGGACACCGCTCTCGGTCCAGACATCCAGGCAGATGGAGCAGCTGATGCTGTCCAAATTGTTGTTCTCCAGACTTTCTTTTAGTTTGTCTATTTCCTGCAGATGCACCCGTTCCTGTGCTTCGAGGTTGTTTAGCAGTTGACGGCGCAATTCCTCCTTGTGAAGTATTTGTTGCTGTGATTCAGAAATTATGGTCTGCATTGAACGGATCTGTGCCTCCAATTTGGCAACGATGCTTTGGTTCTTGGAAGTTAACTCTTCCATTCGCAGTATCATGCCATCCCGCTCAATCGTCAGCTGCTCCTTCTGGGAAGTGGCGAACTGGTAATTGTACGTTACCTTTTCCATCGCTTTCTGGAGCTCCTGATTGTCTTCCTTTTCGTCCTTGAGCTGCTCCGATAGCTTATCGCGCTCTAGGACGAGCTTCTCATTTTGGTTTTTGGCGGAAAGGAGCTGCATTTGTAGATCCGTGAGTTCCAAGGAGTCGTCCTGGTCGCCGCAATAAAGTTTATCCCACTGGAGCAGCCATTCGTATTGTTCTACGTTGAACGGGTCTTGTAAATCAAAGGATTCAGCCGAAATCATCGTTAGGCTTTGAAAATGTGTGAATCCCTTTTAAATAGCGCTGCGATACTAACCAGTTTCCTCGAATTTCGCACAAATAGAGTTGCCAAGTTGTTAGAAAGTCATATCGCTGTCTTTGCTGCCGGAAAAAATGTAAATCGATTGCAAATTTTTGTGATCGGAATGCTATTTTCATATAAAATACAAAAGTTTTTTGTTATTGAAATATAAAACATTAAAAAATTAAACAAAATTTAATTCTATGGCGCTTAAAATTTATCGATATCAAAAAGAATCGATTTAATCGATGTTGACATCGGTTTTTTCCCAGCTCTATTTGTTAGGTGGCAGAAACGTATTTAATGTAAACTTAATTTAAGCAGATTTTAAGGACCACGATGGACGCCAAGCTTGATGTGAGTAATATTCGATATAAAAACGTAGATCTTTACATATTTCTCCTGTCCCCAGATGTTCGAGGATGTAAACACGTCACCCTCGTTGGAGGGCGAAATGTCCATTCCGGGCAAAAGAACCACAACAACTGCAACGTCGCCGGGCGGAGTTCCGGATTACAACACCCTGGACGAGCCCATCCGCGAGACAGTGCTGCGTGACATTCGGGCCGTCGGCATCAAGTTCTACCACGTCCTGTATCCCAAGGAAAAGTCCAGTCTGCTTCGTGATTGTACGTCATCAGCTAGGTTCCTGTTGCACTTTGCTAATCTATTACTTATCTTTTACTGCAATCTCACTTGCCAGGGGACTTGTGGGGTCCGCTGGTGCTGTGCACCTTCATGGCCACGATACTGCAGGGCTCCTCCTCCGCTGACAGCATGTCCGACAACGGTCCCGAGTTTGCCCAGGTATTCGTCATCGTCTGGATAGGAGCGGCCATCGTCACACTCAACTCCAAGCTTCTAGGTGGCAATATGTATGTAGTCTATGGTGATATTGCTGAATTGTTCACAATGTTTGTCCCCCTAGCTCGTTCTTCCAATCAGTTTGTGTGCTGGGCTATTGCCTTACGCCGGTGGCCATTTCGTTGATTGTGTGCCGTGTGATTCTTTTGGCCGCGCAGACGACGCTCCTATTTTTCCTGCGTTTCGTGACTACCACTATGGGTTTCGCTTGGGCCACCTACGGTAATATAGAACCTCACATGTTAACCTCCACGATTAATCACATTTTCCCCTTGCAGCTTCCTTTGTGTTCTTGGGACAGAGTCAGCCGCCCCACCGCAAGCCCCTGGCTGTCTACCCAATCTTCCTGTTCTTCTTTATTATCTCGTGGCTGGTCTTGTCCCACAATTAGCTCAGTTAGTGATTAAGTCCAAGAGTAAACAGTGCACGTTCCATAGCGTAACCAAAAAAAAAAAACATAATTTGGAAATCAATTGTAAATTTGTTTAAGCTACGATTTTATGTTTTCTTTATTCTTAAAAATCTTACAAATTATATGAGTTACGCGGCTGCATATATATATATGGGCGTGAGCTCACACCTCCAGATTGTTCGCCGTGGATGCCACCTCCAGGGACATCTGCATTTGGACACCGTCGCCCTTGGTGGGCCTGTAGGTCAGTGAATTGGCGCGCGCCTTGCGTCCCATGAAATGTCGCTCCACCCATTTCAGAAGTGTGTACACGGAGTCCGTGGACGGCAGACGGTGATCGGCAGCGGTCTTTACAATGTCCGATGATGTCACACGGAAAGTACGTGCCATTCCCTTGAGAGCCTTTGGAAAGAATCAAACAAATAAGGGGATTAAGAACTGTCCAGTCAGCATTGTGGATTCCTGCCAGAGTTACATACCACCATGGCGTCTTCATCAGTTAGATCGTCGCCCACGTAGATAATCTTGATGCGCTCGTTCCAGTCGACACCAAAGGACGTGCGTAGGATGTAAATCGAAGCACGGCCCTTGTTCCACTGTACCGGCGGACGGGCTTCCAGAGCACAATGCGCCTCCGTAGCCCGGAAGCCGTACTTTTCAATCAACGAACGCGCCTTGTCCACCATTGCGCCTCGCAGGTGATTCGGCGTCTCACGGTAGTGGAATGTAAGCAGCGCCCCCTTGTTCTCCACCCAGGCGCCGTCGCGGCAAACAGAGTCCTGCAGCGCCTTTAGCAGATCGCTGACCTTCTTCTCGTACTCCATGGGCATTGGATGGACGAACTTACTTCCGTCTGGATGGAGGATCTCCAGGCCATGGTTGCCCGCATAGGTGATGCCCTCGATGCCAACCATCTTCTTCACATTGTCTACGTTTCTGCCCGAGATGACCGCCACATATACATCCGAGTGGTTGGACAGCTTGTACAGCACATTCTTGATCTCCGGCGAGAGCGTGGCCAGATCCGGATGCGGGGCGATGGGGGCCAGGGTTCCGTCGTAGTCCAGCAGCAGAGCCAGCTTGTGGTTATAGCCGATGTATCTGGGGGAAAATAGGAAATCCAGATTGTTTCATCGGTTTTCATTTCCTATAAAATACTTACTTGAGTAAGTAGTCATCGAAATCATCCACGGACACAGGCTGCATGATGGTGGTGCCCACGTCGTCCATTTCCAAGGCGCCCACCGCCTTCAGGAAGCAACGCATCCAGTGGCTCACATCGCACTCGGCCTCTCGACGGCGCAGACGCGCCATCCGGAGAACGCGCTCATCTTCTGGCATGGTCAGCGCCCTGTGAATTACCTCGGCGGCCTCGTTCACCTCGTATGGATTGCAGAGCAGCGCCTCATGCATCATCTCGCCAGCTCCGGCGAAGGGTGAGATGACCAGGACGCCAGGTACCTCGTTGATTTGGCAGGCCACAAACTCCTTGGCCACCAGATTCATGCCGTCGCGCAGTGGAGTAACCAGGCACACTGCCGCATCCCTGTAGAGCGCAGCCAACTCATCCTGACTGACATAGTCGTAGATGTATCGAATGGGCGCCCAGTTGGCGGTGGTAAACCGGCCGTTAATTCGTCCCACCAGCTGGTCCACCTCCTCCTTCAGTTCTCGGTACTCCTTCACATCCGTTCGCGACGGCACCGAGATCTGCAACAGGCTCACCTTCTCTTTGTGCTGCGGGTACTTGAGCAGCAGCGCCTCAAAAGCCATCAGGCGATGAACGAGACCCTTCGTATAGTCCAGTCGGTCCACTCCCAGGATGATCTGCATCTTGGATGTCTTTAGCACCTTGGGTGCGGTCGTGGCCAGGTTCACGAAGCGTTCATACGGAATTCCGATGGGCAGTGGACGGATGCGAACTGTGCGACCGCCGTGCTCCACGAGCAGATTATTTCTGTCCACGCGGCAACCAAGATTTCGCTGGCAGCAGTCCACAAAATTGAGGCAGTAGTCCTGAATGTGGAAGCCCACCAGATCGCAGCCCAGCATCCCCTAAATAAATCAGGTAAAAAGATTTATATAAACAATGGGAATCAAGAACTATCTGTAGGAAATGTATGTGCTCGCAGAGATCTACGGACCATAGAAAGAAAGAACTTTTCTCTGGAAAAGAAGCTCACCTGTAGAATCTCATCAGACCACGGCAGCAGGCGGAAGATGTCCCACGGTGGGAAGGGGATGTGCAGGAAGAAGGCTAGCCGACAGGGCAGGTTCTTCTCCTCTGCATGCTCGCGCACCCAGTTGGCGGCCAACATGAGGTGGTAGTCGTGGATCCACACAATGGGCGGGCTCTTGTCGCTGCCCTCGTTCTTGGCCAAGCACTTCTCCAGCGCCTCGATGGTTCGCACGGCAAAGTGCTTGTTGACGGTCACATAGTCGTGCCAGTGCTCGCCTCCGAAGTTAGCCCGTCCGGGCATCGAGTGGAACAGGGGCCAGAAGATCTTATTGCAGCAGCCGTTGTAGTAGCTGTCGAAGATCTTGGAATTGATGTTCACGGACACCACCTGATCGGACTTGAGCCCGGCTGTGGGCGTCTGATCATTGGGATTCGACTCGGGAATGGCCTCATTGGGGTCCTCCAAATGGATGCCCGACCAGCCCACCCAGAGACCGCTGCCCTTGATCACCACCGGGCAGACGGCAGTCACGAGACCACCAGCACTAAAGGACAGAAATATAAAAATTGGTCATCGTCGTATTAAAATATTACAGTCACAAATAATAATGATTTAATGGGAATATTTCCTAAGATAACTATATCCTTTTTAGTGACACAGAGTACAAGTACGTCATTAGGTGTACTAAAAGTGCTGAAGTGGTGGACTGCTGGACGGACTGCGAGAGTGTGTATGGGTGAGGACCCAGCCCATTTTGTGCAGAGTGCATGACACCCGTGCGCTGATAAGGAGACCATTATTAAATACGCGATTGTAAACAAGCAACGGACACATCTCCGGTCCGTCCCTGTCGGAGACAATCTTTAAGAGTGGAGGCCCTAAAGAAAACTCGTTCCTGGCCTAGGTCGGAAAGCTGAGGGGCACAGATTCAAGCCGCGGCAATCCCATTCACGTGACTCCACCTTTTTCAGTGTCAGGTTCAGGTTCCAGTGTTCCCGTCGACGACAGCAGCCTTGGTTTAACGCCTCTAGTATTGACCCTTTTTCCCCAGACTCTTGGAAGGGTCAAAAACGCGTAATGAGCCTCGCTGATAAGGCCCGCCATCATTATTGAATTTGTTTTCTAATTCCATTGCTAGACTCCGCTCTGATTTGTCCGAGAGTTTGCCCATCTCGCCTCCCTCCCTCTCTTTGTGTTTTGCGCTGATAAGGTTGACAACCTAGCCTGAGATCGAGATGAACCGAGCGGCATAGGTATAGCACATAGTTGGCTTGGGGATGGGGAATGGGGTGGGTTGGGGTGGCGGCGGCAACGGCCAGGCGGGGCTTATCTTCAATGCAAATTGTGGGCTCGAGGATCGAACTGGGTTACTTGGGGATTGAATTTGATTTTTGGGAGTGCGAAGAACACGAAAGTTTGTCCAGGCCGAGCTTTGGCAGCCTACTTCCCGAATGTTGATAAGCGGGCCTACGAGTTGTGGAATGGAAATTATTGAAAAGTCTTATTTGACTTTCATCAAATTCGAAATTTTCTTTGTCTGAAATTATTTTATTTAACTATTTAACTATTTGCTTGGCCCAGTTGCGGGACTCACGTAGCTTGATTAAGGAAATAGGACTCTGACTTTGAAAAAAGTCGAAAATCTTGCTTAAAGCGGACTTGTTTAAAAAATGGAATCTAAATCCGATTGTTGTATATCTAAAGGCATCACTTAAAATGTTTTTAATTACTTATCCAGGCGCTTTCTCCGACAGCTTTTTAAAAAATGAATTATATTATGTAATATGGTAGCAAAACCACTTTAGTGCTCATTTTTAAATATTAAGTACTCTTTAAAATAAAAAAAATCCACCAGTAATCAGATTACATAATCCATACATTAATTTTTAAGGCACGGCACAAATTATAGTTGTCTTAAGCACTAATTCCAATTCACTTGAACGTATCCTGGATATTGAAACTCACCTAGCCCTGCGCTCCAGCTCCTGGGTTTTTGCATTCCGGATGAGTACGAAGGGCAGGCGATTCGACACCACAATTAGGCTCGCCTTGGTGGACGGTTCACCCGCATTGGTCACAATGATCTCCGTGTCGGGCATTGTAATCTTTGCTAGATATGTTTTCAAAAACGGAAAGTAGCTGCTGCTGCACTGATCAAAGTCTGCTTGTGGAGGGTGCAATCAAAGTTAGCACATAATTTTTGGCCAATGCCGATGCGAATTCTCGCAGATGTGGAGGTTGGACACCTGTCTGCGTTGGACCCAGACTTATCACTGAGCCTCCTCTGCGAGCCTTTGTGTTCGAAAGAGAGAACGACGGGCTGTTGCCGAATCGAATTCAAATTCGGTCGAAGAATCAAGAGCAACTGCCCGAGCCAAAGCCGCTGGCTGTCTTCTTATCGCTTCTGGCGCTCAGATGCAATTCGCGGACAGGTCGTATCTCTACTGCTACTGAGGGCTGGGAAAGCACTAAATCAGTTTTCCAGGCTGCGTTGGGTTAGGGAGTTGGTTTGTTGGTCGCGAGAGCCAGCAGCTCCGTACCCTGCCGAAAATAGACAAGCACTAAACCATTTACCCGCTCAAGTCGCACTTTTCTGCTAAAAATTAATCCGCCTCGATCACTCATCCCGACCGTCCGCCGCCACCCCCTTGGGTCCACACAGTCCACAGTGGCGGCAGCGCCCTCTCTGGCTTATCAGAAAATCCAGCTTCTATTCTCCGGCTGATTACGCTGATTTTCTTACGCCTGTGTGTGAAACGTGCCGGAGAGACTGTCCGAGTAAGAGTCCGAGACCAAGTCCCCAGGCTTTTGCTCCTTTCTGATGCCACCCAGCGTTTTGGGGCATTTTTGTACTTTACAAAAGGCGCGGTAGGTCATTCTTCAGAGTCACAGTTTACACATTGAAGCTAGTTTTC
The DNA here is from genome assembly GCA_008042515.1 of Drosophila truncata. Classification (NCBI taxonomy): domain Eukaryota; kingdom Metazoa; phylum Arthropoda; class Insecta; order Diptera; family Drosophilidae; genus Drosophila; species Drosophila truncata. Next base: position 60,992 of record VNJQ01001890.1, read on the forward strand.
TAGAATTAACTGGCCGTGCCTGGTATTATCAGTTCGAAAACATTTCACGGCAACGGCAGCAGTAGCCTCCAGCTCCAGCTCCTCCCCCTGCCCGCGTCAATGCTGTCTCTCGATGCGATAAGTCAACAAATCGATGCTGTTGTTTACGCTTTGGGCTGTCTTATAAAGAACATCCGAATTGTACACAGAAGATTTCTATTTCTATTTTTGTTTCCCTATCGAAGTTTGCAGTCTGCAGACTACGACTGCACTTCAATAGGCTTCTAACCTTGTCGTGACCGTCATTCCTGGAGTTCTTAACCAGGAAAATAGTCATATTTGGCCCGCTGTTTGCTGAGAACGATAATGATAAGATCGTTGTTACATCCGTTATCTAGTGCACCGTAGTTTCGGACTAAATGCGGAGTGGTGCAAGGGATTAGGGTCGGTCGTTAAGCTTATATATTATTTATATGGAAAACTTATATATGGGCTGAACTTGAACGCTTGATCATGTTTGGCATTCATGCGGTTATCACGACGCCCGGCTGGCTTTTTACGTGATTGATAGTTGGCGTAGCCGTAGCCGGAATCTGCAATAACAGTTTCGCATCGGGAGCGCAAATTAGTCAGCTGAGTCGAAGCTATTAGTCGCAGCAATGCAGCGATGCGATCTTGCCGGAGATTGGCAGATAACCCGTCCGTCCGTAGGTCGCTATATTACGGCAAAACATTTTTTTGTTGCCACTATAGGGCTATTAAGCCGTAGACGGCTATGGTTTGACGTGACCACTCTGACGCAGAGCCTTCAGGCAACGGTGTCGTGATGCAAGTCAATTTGTTAGAAACAAAAATACAATTTTAACGGTCGATTGTTTGGCGGTGCTGCCAGTCTTCTAGGACTGTTTCGATGAACCTGAGATCGATAGACTTGTTCGATGACCAGTGCGATAAATGACTACTTACCTTTGTTATTGTTTACATTCGGCATTGCAACTATGGATCCAGCAATTATTGAGTTTATTGGCGAAAAGTGCATGATCAGCATCATTCCCAACTTCTCCAACGAGCCGCTGCACCTTATCTACGGCTCTGTTGGGCCTTTCCGGGCGGGCTTCCCGGTCTTCGTGCCCCTATGGATGGCGACGCACCTGCGCAAGCAACAGAAATGCCGGATTGTGCCGCCAGAATGGATGGATATGGATATACTGGAGGACATTAAGGAGGAGGAGAAACGGTCCAAGTATATATGAATTTCAGTGCCGCAAAACAGTTTTATTTAGTATCTGACCATCTTTAGATTTTTCACTAAAATGCCCTGCGAGCACTACATGGTGGTGGCTCAGTTGGTCATGAGTACGGCTCCTGATGATGTTCCCCGCTGCGAGGAGCTGCGCACCCTAATCAAGGACATCTTCGATATTCGCGAGTCCAAGCTGCGCACTTCAATTGACGCCTTCATCAAGGGAGAGGGCACGTACGCCAAGCTGGACAACCTAACACTGTTGGAGATCCACAGCGTGCGGCCTATCTTACCATATTCTCTGGATCACATAGCGCGGTACCAGCGCATGGCAACCGCCTCCCAGAGGGATACCTCTATGCTAAGTGCCTCAATTGCGGGCTCTAATTCAGCTCCGACTAGCAACTCTCTCTTTTCTCAATAAAAAGCCTTTGAAAATAATGCAAACAAATATGGATAATTGTAAGCATACGTATGTGTAGAACTTTGACTTGGTACGCAAGTAGTATTCCCAATATTTCAGATTTAGGCATCCTACTGAAAGGATTTGCAGAACTTCCCGCCAATCCTTTAAATTTCGATTACAATATTCATCAATAACTCACATTTTGGAACGGTTACACTGTTCCGCTGGCCAAAACAGCTGAGCGCTCCTCTTATCGTTAATTAGAACGCTGGGCACACTGAGGTTTTCCACTAAAATAACAATTTTTTGCTTATAAGTTTAATCAGAAATTAACAATATGAGCGAGGCTGCCGTGGCTCAGGAGGCAGATGGAGCCGTCACGGAGAGAATGGTGGCGAACAACAAGATCCACTTCTCCAAGGAAGTAAAGCAGGTCATAGATAAGGTGCGTCTTTGCCGTTAACATATTTTTCGCCTCACTAACCTGAGATTACACCGAAAAGGTCCTAAAAACCGACGATCCCATGGATGCGCCGGATTTTAACACCGTGGACTACATCAATCAGCTCTTCCCCAACGAGCAGTCTCTGGTGGGCATCGACGAGACCATCCAGAAAATGCAGTGCGAAGTGTCTCTGATTGACGACAACATCCGATCCGTGGTGCGTGGCCAGACGAACACCGGCCAGGACGGACAGGTGGCGCTGTGCGAGGCCCAGAAAGTCATCAGCTCGCTTTTCAGCCACATCATCGACGTGAAAACGCGGGCAGAGCGCACGGAAGAGATGGTCAAGGAGATTACCCGGGACATCAAGCAGCTGGACTGCGCCAAGCGCAATCTCACCGCTGCCATCACTACGCTGAACCACTTGCACATGCTGGTGGGCGGGATCGACAGCCTGAACAAGCTCATCGAGCGGCGTTCCTATGGCGAAATCCTGAATCCTCTGCAGGCAATCACCGAGGTAAACCAGCACTTCCAGCAGTTCTCCGACATCGAGGAGATAAAGGCAAGTTGGGTATCGAATTAAAATCGACTGCCGGTAATATTAACTGTCATTCTCTTGCAGAATCTCTCCCAGAGCGTGGACAAAATCCAGGTAACTCTGGCTCAACAAATCACCGAGGATTTCAAAGATGCGTTTTCCGCAAAACCTGCGGGACAAAACCAGCATCGCTTGGGATTGAACCAGCTGGCAGATGCCTGCAAAGTGATGTCAGTGCTCGATCCGAAGGTAAAGAAGGAGCTACTCAAGTGGTTCATTGCCCAGCAGCTGGAGGAATACATGCACCTGTTCCATGAAAACCAAGACATTGCTTGGCTGGACAAGATAGACAAGCGCTATGCCTGGCTCAAGCGCCATCTCCTTGAATTCGAGGACAAGTATGGCCCGGTCTTCCCTTTGGACTGGGAGGTTTCCGAGCGGATTACTGTAGAGTTCTGCCGGCAGACTCGCGATCAGCTCTCGCAAATCATGGCCAAGCGTACCAACGAGATCGACGTGCGGCTCCTTTTGTTCGCCATCAATAAAACACAGGCCTTTGAGCAGCTGCTGTCCAAGCGCTTCACAGGAGTCACGCTGGGAGCCACGGCGGCGGATCAGGCGCGTGCACTGGCAGAGCCATCCGGTACCGATGCTTCCTCGGCCGTCACCATCTTTCACGACCAAATCGGGCAGTGCTTTAAGCCGCACCTGGATATCTACATTCGCAGCATTGACCGCAACCTCGCGGAGCTGATGGATAAGTTCGTGGAGATGTCACGGGAGCCATTTAAGTTCGCCGAGGCAAAGACCACCGTGTACCCCAGCTCCGGAGATCTGTTCGTCTTTTATAAGAAGTGCATGGTGCAGTGCAACCAGCTCAGCAATGAGCAGCCCATGTACGACCTCGCCCTGGTGTTCAAGAAGTATTTGCGAGAGTACGCCGCCAAGGTACTCGAAGGCAGCACTCCTAAAATAGTCCCAACCACCACGGGCAGCTCCATTGGCAAGAGCGTTTCGTTGCTCACCCGCGACATGCAGAATTTGTCGACAGCCGCAGGCCAAGTGTTCCACAATTTCCTAAAGGAGGGCGACACACAGCGCTTCTCACGCGACGACTTGATGCGCATCTGCTACGTTCTGACCACCGGCGAGTACTGTCTAGAGACTGTCCAGCAGCTGGAGGATAAGCTGAAGGAGAAGGTGACCTCTGCCTATGTGAGCAAGATCGACATGAGCGAGGAGAAGGATGTGTTTCATCGGTAAGGCGACATCACATTTTTTTAATTCAAAAAATCATTATTCTTTTCCTCCCCCGACAGCATCATATCCAACTGCATCCAGCTGTTGGTTCAGGATCTAGAGGCGGGCTGTGAGACCTCCCTGCAGGCGATGTCCAAGGTGCAGTGGCAGCACATCAACAATGTGGGCGACCAGAGCGCCTTCATTAGCAGCATCTGCGCCAACTTTAAGCAAACGGTGCCCACCATCCGGGACACTCTGGCCACCTCGCGCAAGTATTTCACGCAGTTCTGTCATCGCTTCGTTGCCGCTTTTATACCGAAGTTCATCAACGTGCTGTACCGCTGCAAGCTGACGCTCTCGGACGGCTCCAACAATGTGCTGGGCTGCGAGCAGCTTCTCTTAGACACCCATTCGCTGAAGACTGCTCTCCTGGAGCTACCTTCCGTAGGGTCTAGCGTTAACCGCAAGGCGCCCACCAGCTACACCAAGGTGGTCGTCAAGGACATGACGCGTGCCGAAATGATTATAAAGGTAGTGATGACGCCGGTCCAGCCGCCGGCACACTTCACCCAGCAGGTCCTGAAGCTGCTCCCGGACATTACCATAGCGGAGTATCAAAAGATTCTGGACATGAAGGCGGTCAAGCGGGTAGATCAGCTGCAGCTTATCGATCTCTTCAAACACACGGCTTCGGCAGCCGCGGTTAGTGGCCTAATAGAGACAACGGCTGCGGATGAAGATGCCCAAGGCACAGAGGCCCCGGGAGCGGGAGCTTTGGCATCCTCCGAAGAAACGGAACAGTCAATGGGAACAGCCGAATCCAGCTCAATCACCTCGACAACGACAACGGCATCATCATCCACACCCAAGCGGGCGTTCATCTTCAGCGTGGGCAGCTTTACGGGCAGTGCAGACAAGAATGCCGATGGCAGCTCCCAGACGGGCATCCGAAAGCTGGAGAGTCTGTTGAAGAAGCGGTTCCCCTAGTCCACCTACCTACGAGGTATCATTCTACTGACATCATTCCATTGCGTTTGCATGTAATACGATAGTTTGACAATATTCTTAAAACATTTGCATAATTAATTGTATATTTCTGGGTTTAATTGTATAACCATAGTTCTGTAGTTTAATTTTGTATTGTTTGCAGTCCATCCAAGTTTTTACCAAATGTTGAATAAACATTCGCCTTTTGTGTATTAACAAGCAAAAAATATTGTTTTGAAAGCTGCTATTTCCTGGGACTCCACAATTTTCATTTGGAATTAAATGGGATAACATTTCCTATCTTAAACATTACAAAATGTCCCCCATTGGTTAAGGAATTTCCCTTAGAAAACTGCCTTTTCTCTAGGAAATAAATAATAATAAAATAAATATTAATTATAACCCATAAAACCACAAAATTAATCTCTTTTATTTAAGGTGAGCTTCTCGCCATCATATCTTCAATTGAGATCTATTAAATCACGTCAGTTTCACACCTTTTTTTTAAACAAGGAATTAAAACAATATATTTGTAATATTTTAAAGTATTTTATTTATTGTATACTTGACTCATCTTTAAACATCAACTTATTTGACTATGTTTAAATTTTAATTCTCGTGTTTATGTTCTTTTTCAGGGTACTAATGACTAATACGTTGGCTTAGGCGACTATCTAACCATGTAGGTGCTACAACTATAACTAGGTCTGTGGCTGCTGCTGCTGCTGGTGCTGCAGTTGCGGTCGCTGCGGCTGCTGCTCCGATTTTTAGGCTATATACATGCAACTTATGGTCTAACTGATTTTGAGCGTACGGTCTAGTTGAAGATCTTTTGAAAGTGATCGCATTGCGCGCAATAATACACATCTCTAAACAAAAGACTTAAGACACGAACTTAGGCGTACATTTACGGATGTATTGGATGCGTTACAAATGATCATTACGTGTAATTATGCTTTGGTTCAATTCCAGCACTGCAAAAACCTTAACGTTACGAATATGACTATGACGCAGTGGTCCAGCGACCGGCATTCCAAGGCCAGTTAGCATTTGTTGGCCAACATCGCCCGAAGCTGCCGCTGGGACTGTACAGGCTAGACTAAGCTAGGCTAACGATTTACTCATAAATTTAAATACACAGTATTTACACAAGTCGAGTAAATGTCTAAGCTTGGGCGGCTACTACTCCATCTGCTTCCTAGACGGCCACAATCTTGCTGGGGTCCACCTTGACGCGCAGAAACACTGTGTCGCCCTTGATGAAGGGTCGGCTGTGCAGCAGCTCGTGGGAGATGAAGCGCGGGAAGCCGAATCCGAGCTGGTCGGGCTCGTTCGAGGGTCGCTGGAAGTTCTCCCAGGTGGGATCGGGCACAAATGACTCCGCCACGCCACCCTGACCGCTCTGGGCGCCCTGCTCGAACAGAGTGAAGGTGATCGAATGGGAGAAGGGCCACTTGAGCAGAGCGTCGTATTCTCCCGGCAGGACTTTGATATACACGGATACGTGCGTGTTCTCGCCAGGTCCGTTGCCATTGAGGAACATCGAGGCCTGCAGCTTGTAGCCGTACTGGGAGGTGTAGAATGGCGGCGAGACCAGCTCCAGCCCGTCCTTACCCCTCGCCTCCGTCATCTTAGCCGACCAGTCGGTGATCTTCCACAGCAGAGTGCCTGTGTAGTTGATGGACAGCTTGGACACGGCGGATTTGAGCATCTGGATCTGCTGACCCTGTCTGGAGCTGAGGGCCACCATCAGGGAGAGGTGGGCGGCGGCGTTGCTCTCGAGATGTGCTTCCAGCATCTGTCGGGGGCCCTTGAAGCGGCAACCAGCCTCCTTGAAGCTGCAGGGCACGGCCAGCGATTGGCATTCATCCCGCAGATGGGCTTCTAGCTCACCCCTGGCGATGGGACCTGCATCACATCTCTGGGGGCAGGTCAACGGAGCCCTGGGACATTGGGCTGCGTGGAGGGGCAGGGTGTCTGCCGAGAACTCACGCTGGCAGTGGGCGCAGCGCCGTAAACGCTTGGCACAATCCTTGGACTTGTGAATGGTCATCCTGCCGCGGAGAACCCGCTGACCACACTTGGCCTCGCAGTAGACGGGCTCCTGGCCGCAGCTGCCATTGTGCTCCTCGAGTCCGGCACCGGAGAATTCGCTCTGGCAGAACTCGCAGCGAGTCCTTCGCATGATGCAGGTGTACTGCAGGTGATCGGTCATCATGGTGCGGGGGATCTGTGCACCGCACTTGTTGGGGCACTGGGTGGCGTCGTGTTTGCAGGTGTTCAGGTGGGCCTTCAGCTTGCGCAGCTCATCGGACCAGTTGCATCCCTGCTTGTGGTGGATGCAGAACACCAGAGAGCCCATGATGGGATCGGGACCGGGATAAATCTGTAAATTAAAGATGAAGAAATTGGTGAATACAAAGGAAAAATAAATCAAATAATTATAATTATTCTTAATACATTAAAAAACAAATAAGATCATACCCCGTCACAGCTCAAAGTACTTCTTCTTTTAAGAAACTTTTGCCAAAAATTCATTGAGGATGCGATTCCGGTTGGTAAATTGATACTAATAAGTGCGGAGAGACGCCCCTTCCTTTTAAAGGTGTTTGAAATTTGCTTTCCCAAGCTGATAAGCAGAAGATGCCACCACTACCTCCGCTTATCTCCCAAACCCCTCGACATTGTTGTTTATCCAGTACATAACTGATATTGATTTTCCGGCTACCTGCGTGGCACCTTTTCCACCTCGCTCGCTGCATTTCCCCTGACAATTTCCTCGGACCAACCGTCAACTGCTTTACACATGACTGCTTCTCAGGTTCCTGGGCACACCCAGTCAGGCAAGCAGGCAGGCAGGCAGGCCGAGACAGGCACTTCCTGTCCTACCTTCTAATGTTCTTTTTGGGCGCTCTCCCAACTTCAGCCAAGTGCCTAAGTGCCGCCATTGCCATCGTTGACTGCCTTTCGCCGATACCCAGGCCCATTCTTCGGGTTTTGACTCCCGCTTCTGGTTCTGCTCCCCAGTTTTTCTTTTTGCCTTGCAGTTTATGCTTTTAATTGCTGGCGGCAGAGGAGTGCGACTTCGCATCCGGTAGATTAAAATAATAAATGGCGTTGTTGTGCGAATATATTTACGACTTGCTCTGGACGCCTAATCTAATTAAAACGCCCCCATTCTAGGCCACCCACATTTGCCTATGGAAATTCCTCTCGATTCAGCGATATATTTGACAGACCATTAATGTGATGAGAGGACAAACCAATTCTGAGGAGAAGAGAGAGATGTCAGCGCTGGGATCCGATGCTCCTAACCGAGCGTCGCGACATTTCCGGTTGACTCTTTTAATTGACCTTATCTGCAGTTTGTTGCGGGGCCCAGGGGCGCCGGTTCAGAGCGTGGCTTGACTTTTGATAAATGAACATGTCGCTGCTGCATCTGGTTCTGGTCCCAGAGACAAACGCGTAGAGGCGACATTAAAACGAAGATATAATAAGCAATTAACACATGGCCGGGGGAGAGGGGCTCGGTCGGAGAAGCTCGGTCATGCTCGGATCCCATGTGCCCCCTAACCGAATGGGCACAGTGGAAGATATGAAATAAAATATTATTTCTATGGAATCGCCTTTTGCTGGTAATTTCGTTTAACTCGAAAACGAGTTTTGTGCTCTGTTTCTCCGCTCCGTTGTCTCATGTCAACTCTGCTGAACCTCGGTCGTAGATCGTAGATGAACTCTCGATGGGGCCATGGACCAATTGGGCCTTCGGACTTGGACTTAACTTAAAACTTAAAATCGGCATCGGAATTGGAATTGGAATTGGAAGTGAAATCGAAGTGAGAACCACCCACAGACGTGATCGCATCGAGGAAGTAACTGCCACTCAATCGGAGGAGCTGTAAACAAATGGGCGGTGTTTACACAAGTCCCGTATCATGTACTGGATGCAGCCTCATTCGTGGAGATCAGAGATCAAAAGCTGCTCTCCCCCCGACTCCCAACTGTTTGTCAACCGGCCCCGAATGTTTACGAAGAAACCAAACAATTATGCTCCGAACGAGGGGAACGAGGGGAAACCCCGGAGGAAGACTTTTTTAGTGGCAATTACTTGCCGCTCTGTTAAGGTTAATTTACTTTGACTTCCACATCTTCAAGCCATCAGCCGTGGACCACACAAAGATGGCTGGAGACGGCGCAGAGGTCGTTTGCCGGATTTCATTGGATGATTATATAATTATGCGATCTCTGGGCAACTTTTGCTTTTTTCCTAATGCCAAATCGTTAGGAAATAAAGAATATTTTTTCATTATTTAACTGATCATTCAGTTTGATTGGTTCTTATGTAAAGCCGCAGACAAAAGCAATTGAAATTCCGATTCAAACACGAAAGCGTGGCCAAATTTCAGGCCGAGGTAATTAAAAAATAACATAAAAAAAGAAAGACGGACAAGCAACTCCAAACAAAATCAATGTTTGGGCCAACGAAAGTGGAAGCAGCTACCAAAAATCCAAAACAGAGAAAAAAAGAGTGATTATTTATGAGCAACAGCAGTTGGCGCATTTTGTTTTATTTTTATGGGACGCCCGGCTGGAGTCTCCTGGAGTGGCAGTTCCCTCCGCTCCACTTTGCAGCACTCCGCAGTTGCAGGGCCAACGGCGGATCATAAAAATTGAGTTAGAAATAGGCAGGAAAACAATTTTATAATTTTAGACATCGAATTCATTCGATTCCGAGTAAGACATGTGCCTCCTACTTGGAAACTCTCCACTCCACCTCCGACTCCAACGTCAGGCCAGTTCCCCTAAAGTTCAAGGCGCTCATCGGCGAAGAAGTTTGTTTTATTTTTAAGGCTTTTATGGTCTCCGCTGGCCTGGCTTCAATCAGACAACCACACATCCCATGCCAAGGCATTGTTTATGCTTCTGTTGAAAGTTTCGGGCAGCCCGAACTTTGGGTTCGAGTTGTTTGGGCATGTTACTGGGTGTTTTTTTGGTACTGGGACTCTTGGGGCTTTATTAATAGACAAATTGATTGGGAGGCACTTTAATTTGAAGGGTTGCAGTCCGTTGGGAAAACAGATTTGTTTGTCTGGCATTATCCAAATGAGTTTCAAAGATATGCGGGGATCTGCTGAGATAGTTCATTGGAGGCCATTAAATCGCAGCAGCGATTAGTTAATAAACTGGAAAAATATTATTACATGTTCACACATAAATACAAAGAACTTCATAGGCTAATGAGCCGGAATTCTCCATTATTTCGTTTTTGTTTGATAACTGAATCTCGAACCCAATCTGAATACAATCGTTATCTAATGTGTGCCCTCCGAGTGTTCTATTATTCTCGCAGAGCACGATCTCTCGGGCCGCTGCTAACCTAGGGGATGGGGAACTTAGCACCTTCCATTATTATTGGTAGGCAGCCCCCACACTCCACTCGAAGTCCCGCTGGGAGAACTTCCGTTTGCTCAGTTAACACACAAAATATTCCCAACCAAAATATGTTGACGTTCATTTGTGTAATGCAATGGACAAAGGCAAAGCCAGAGCCACGGGGCAGGGGACTTGGCATGGGTCTCTTCCAGAACGCCCCTTGGCATGCTTTTTATTTGGTACGTGAGCATTGGAATTAGCTTTTTATATTCAGAGTTTCGGCTTCGAGCTGTGTTTACCAAAGAAATTCTCAGCAGCCACAATATCAACATTCATAAGCTCTATGAAAACTGTGCTAAATGTTTTTGATATTTACCCGCAGCTGGCACACTAATTAGATCGACTTTTCGGGTTGTTTGCCGAGGGCCAAAACTTCCCACAGTCGCACTGTCGCTAACGTAATGGGTATGGGTGTTGCTCTGACCTAATAAATACACTCGAGTTGCCTGGGGATTGAAAAAGTGCAGCGAAGGCGAATTTATTGGCCATAAAGGAAGCCAGCGACAAAACAGCTGATGCGCAGTTTTGCAAAGCTTCCACAAAATACTCTCCGATCTCGAAATCGACGACGACTCTCTGTGTAGTATGTAATTTCAGCAATAGCCGTGCAGCGGCAGCAACAATGGCAGACAGCTGCAAAATACAAACACAAAAACGAAAACAAAACATGGCCAAAGCCAGAAACTGGTTTCACCTGAGACAGAGAGGGGACAAAGCGGAGCTGAGCAGCTGATTTCCAAACAGGTAACAGCCACCAGCCACCAGCGCTCTCTGTCGCACCTGCAATTTACGGATCCCATAATAAATGCTGTTTTTAGTGATGGATTTGCATGCGTTTGCTTCAAGAAATAGCTGAATTATGACTATGATTCCCCCCTGTTGAGATCAACTATGTTCTAGTTTCCATTTATTACCACTGAAGTAGCCCCCAGAGCGTGCTGGCCAAACTTCTTTGTCAGGTGGCGGCAGGCAGGCAGGCAGGTGAACTTTGCAGCAGCTGCCGCTCTGTGGCTCTTTTTTCATGCGGGTCTGACCTTTTTTTGTGTGTTTATTTAGTTGGCAGCTGCTTGTCTGCCTGTGGAAAAGCGACAGGAAATGCAGTTAGCCGTGGTTTCTCTGGGGTCGTCAGACTCTGGCCGAAATTCTTGCTGCCATTAGCGAAAATATTTCGCATTGACAAGGTCCCCAAAAAGGGGGGAGAATGGCCGAGATCTGTTGAGTCAGCGCCATAGCGAAATGTGTCATTACCAGCAGTATGTTAATTGATTGCTAATCGAAAGCGAAAAGGTTGTGAATGCGAAGCAAAGCTTTCAGCACGTTCTACCCAATGAAATCACAATATGGTGTATTATTTGCACTCGATAAGGGTCCAGCTCCTTTTCAATATCAAAGGTTTCGATATAATAATGCGAGTCTAGTTCAAGGTTCTAGATTATTTCAAAGTTTCAGCTTTACATAAACCCATTTCCCCCACAATTATCTCCCAATGACATTGATAGGATAAGGACTTAAGTGAGGCCATAAGTATAACTGAACGACTGCTCCCAGTGTGCAACGGGATTAGTGCAAATCAATTGGGAATCTGTGGGAAATATTCCCCCAGACGGAAGTTCCCATCTCGCGACTTAACGGGTTGTAATTGCGGAATACCAGGAATGCCGATCCCAGGGATTGGCTGCCCCAGAGGAGAGAGGAAGAAGTTGAAGCAGATGGAGTACAGGGCAGTGGACGCCCCCGTCAGCAGTCGGTTACTGGTCGGGATGGCCAGTGGCAACTGGAACTGGTTAACTGGTTTACCTTTGGCCAAGGATGTTTGTACTTTGCACCGCACCAGCAGCAGCAGCAGCAGCAGCTGAAAAGCCGTTGGGCAACTTTTCCGATCGCTTCGTTAGTCCAAGACCCGAAACAAAAACAAGAAACTTGTTTTTGTTATTGTTTTTCTTTCGGGTTTCTTGGCTGATTTGTTTCTATTTTGTTTTTCGCAAATGGCAAAAATGCGAAGCTGACTTACATAAGCCCAGCTCGGCGCCTGCTAACGGTTTGGGCCGAGTGCCTTTGGTGCTCTTCAACTTTGGCATTTTCCGCGGATGCGTCGCCGGCGCCTCGCAGCTGCTGGTCACGATTTTCCGCCGATGAAAACTGTGGCATGCTCGTGCCGACTCAATTTTTCATTATTTATGTATTGTTTTTTTTTTTTTTACTTGTTTTTCAAGTCAGCGCCGCCACTGTGTCGTGCCGCGTGGGTGTGGTTCGCAGTGGGTCTGGGGTCTGGGTCTGCATCCGCCAATGAATGCAGCTCTCGTCTGCGGAATCCACCGACCGTTGGGAATGTCCCAAGTGGATTGCGAAAGAATGCCAGCGAAATCGAACTAAGAGAATCCTGATTGCATGGCCCACACAAATCCGCATTGAAATGGAGTAGTAAAGATACTCCATTACAGAAAACAAAAAATATGGAAAATAATTTGAAAGCCTTTCTTTCTTTAGTTTATGATACTATTAAATGACTAAAAACGATTCACAAAAAGTAAGTTTAATGTAACTAAGAGTTTTCCCTAATTTATTTTGTTAATATAATCAAATAACTAACAGTTGAATCAGGGATTTGCGGCTGTTAAACAGAAAATTCATTGAAGAACTCAGGCATAATTCTTAAATATTTAGATTTCAATACATATGTCCCTTTATTTATTTATTTCTCACAAACTTCCATGTAATTTCTGGGTAATTTTGTTTCCTTTTTTCTCAAATGAACATATTGTGTTTATGCCCCTCAATATTTCCCGTAAACCTTTATTTCGTGGAGATCCGATTCGGATTCGGATCTTCTTTCTTAATTGTCGGCCACGTTGTTCACACATGTTGTCGCCCAAGATTGTTCCGTCCTGCCTGTGTCCCTAAAAAACATTCCCTGTCGAGCGCGGCTACATCCTGTTTGCCTCTCGCATTTTTATTTCAATTTATTTCAGATTTTTTATTCCCACTTTCCTGCCATATGTTTGAGCGAGCTGTCGCTCGGCTTTGGCAAATTGCTCTCAACTTGGCCGTCAAACGGCGGGGGCTTAATTGCACCCGATTCGGTCGGGGGGAAACCCATAAACATATTCGATAGTTGTCAGCTTGCTTATCGGGTGTGGAAATCCGCTATCAGTTCACGTCCCGCGCTCCACATACGCCTATTTGCCTTACGAAACAGATTGATTGATAATGATAGCTGGCGGCTAAGCCCTAGTATCTGGTCTCTGGTCCCAGTACCTCCTCCTCTAGGGCTAGTAGGGCCCATTCAACTGGGTCAATGAGCTTTATCGCGGGCTCGAGTGGAATGGAATGCACCCGGGGTAGGGATCCCTTGGCACGGCTTTTATGATTAGTGGGGCGATTTCATGGGGCCTTCGGTGTTAAATGTTTGCACAGCTGGCTTGCCAAAACAGGAAGTCCATAGAGCGACAACGGATGCGATCTACTGATAATTTGAATATATCCAGATCTTAAGATATCTTAGTTACCCATTGGATATTTTTATTAAGAAAAAGAGCCTGCTACTGGTTATGAGAATGCCAGAGTAAGGATCCCTAAGATTCATTGATTTATTTCACAATTTTGTCTAATACTTTTTACTACTTTTTGTATTGATATCTGGCTATTTTTGTTTAGTTTTTACGTAAAGCTAAATGGTAAACCAAGTCTTGACTGATAACATTCTTTGACGTTGCACTTTGAGTTTATTAGCTTGATATAAGAGGATCATTAATGTTTTTAACAATCCAAATGTGGTAATGAAGAGGCCTTAATCGTAGCAACTTAAAAATTCCCCTCGTAAGATTCCCTACAACTCTATTCAAAAACCCTATCTTAATAAAACAAAAACTTACAATCTGTTCCAGTTCCGTGATGGGCATATTGTTATTGTTATTTCCTGGAGTCGGTGAACTGTGTGAGGACGAGTGTGAGGAGGAGACCGTGGAGGAGGAGGAGCGCGATGTGGCGCAGTTATTGCCGGTGGCCTTGTTCCTGGGCGGAGTGGGCGGCGGCACTGGACTGGCCAATGTGGAGCAATCCTTGGAGTTGCGATTGGGCGAGAGACGCGAGGGGAAGCTCAACGTCTTCGTCCACTGGGCCAGACTGCGAACCATTTTGATGTCAATTTTTGATTGTTTACTTTTTGCACTTCTTGAAACTAATCCAGTGGCGTTTCAATGGGCACGTCTATATAGTATTGGTCTTGAACCCTGTCTTGTTTGCTAATTAATTTTCACTGTGTTTTTCTGTACTTCGTATGTTGTTTATGTGCACATCTCACAGATCTCAAAAGATTTCAAAACTTTGCGAAATTCACACGGCGCACGCGCATCGTTTCAGTCTTCTTTCGAAATTCAAACTTGGTCGCGCTGAGGAGAACCGTTCGCGTTCGCTGCTCGTAAGCAATTGATATGACGCAGCGGTGGCTCCGACATTCAAGCCGCTCGACAACTCTCCGCCTCGAAAGAAAAACACACACACAGAGCCAAGCGGGAGAGCGCTGACAGAGCTCATATAATGCGGGGTGGCAGTTGTGCATGCGGACTATATACCATATAGATATAGTCTTGGAACTTCTCTGACAATGCACTTTAGAGCAGGCAGCAGAGAGAACGAGTTTCAGAGAGAAATAGTGCGTACACTGAGGAAAAGTTTTGGAGATCTCTTAAATATAAGTAAAAGCAATATGAGGACAATTTGTGGTCTAGTAAATAAATAAAAAAAATGGTTGATCTGATAATATTTATTTAAAGTATTTAAAAAATATTAAGAACGAATTTTCGAACCTACTCAAACAGATTATTTGTACTTATTCTCTGTGTAAAAAGGACAGAGGGTCAAAGAGAAAAGGATAAGTTGTTTAAATAGTTTGGAAATAGTTAAAAGAAAAGGGTTGATTTGGTGACAGAATGATCCTCTCTTGGGAGTAGAATTTGCAATATTTTTAGGGGATCACTGAGAAGTTCCGAAATATTTGTCTACATTAAGATCTCAGAAAAAATAAAATAAATATTGTAACTATTATTTCTGATATAATTATACTATTACTTTTACAAGTCAATTATAAAAAAATTCAGCAAATAATAGTTAAATACTTCCCAGTTTTTAATTTAAAAATTCAGATTTAGTTTTAGAGGGAAAGATAACTCTATTCAATTTCCTGTGACATTTTCCTCGTTTAAATTCACTCCAAAAACTCAGCTATCAATTTCTGTGCACCATTTCCTTTGACATTTTTCAATCTTAATGGGCTTTCCCCTCCAACGCTTTCCGCTCAATTTGGCAACAGGACATGCTGCGGATACTGTAATTGCTGTATTTAACCAAACTCGGCTCTAATGATGCCAACAAGCCATTGCCCGTTGCCCAGTGCAATTATGCCAAGGGCCGCAACAACATCTGTTGGCCAGGAGCTGGAGCTGGATGGAGGAGCCAAGGGGATGGGATGTCGATTATGGCCCATTCCCGACGCACTTCCGTTGCCCGCATACCAAAGAAAACCCACGCAGAGCATACATACAGCGACAGAAACCCACTCACAGACACATATAATGCCATACAGCGGCATAAAAAACCGGCAACAACGGCCTTGCCAAGGTTGACTGAGCATGTTGCCGAAAAAAAGAGTTATAAAACCAAGCGGCAACAAGAAAAGTTGCTGCTGCTGCTGCTGCTGCTAATGTAGCTGCTTCTTTTTTTTTCTGGCCAAGAGGAGAGAGCAGGCCAAGAGAGAGTAGACTCTCTCCGCGCTCTGTTAATGGCCAGAAAGCCGCTTAGAAGCTCAGCCAGCATGAGCGATGGCAAATGAGTTCATTCAGCTTTAGCTTCAATTCCCAGCTTCCGACGTGAGCTGAAAGTTTCCAAAGATGACGGGTTTATATACTGTGTTTTAACTTATTTTTCAGAATTTATTTTAATTGAAAATAAAAAACAGCTGCAAGGTCTTTGAGCTGTTCCCAAGTCTCTTAGTTGTTCCTTTCTAATTATATAATTATTTAAAATAATTAAACCGATGTGTTACAACTTAGTGGCATCTTCAGTAATTAGTGAAGCCCTCCTCCTTTTCTGCTAATCCTAACATATATCCTGCCCTTGCGATTTCCCTGTGTTAATTCCAGTTTACCGCCAAAAATCATTCGCACATTGCTGGCACATGTCGGCCATGACAGTTGCAGATGCTCTCGTTCGATTTTTGATTTCTCTGCCTGGCCAATAAGTTGTTCCCCGGCCTCTGGCTGCCACATGTCCTTGCCAGATCCTGTTCTCCTCCATTGTCCTGCGTCCGAGGAAATGATACGCAGTTCGATGGCGGCGATGGCAGCTGCATTTGGCCGGGATCGAACAATGCCCTCGCTTATTGACAGTTTTTCGAAAGGTGTCGCACAAAAGAGGATCAGGATCGTAGCAAAAGGATCCTTCATGCCCGGTGTTTGACAATATGCCAGGGACAGTAAGTGTGTGTGTGTGTGTTTGTGCAGATTTCCGGGGCCAAAGGAATTTTGTAATTCTTTTGTATCCATCTTTTTTTTATTCTATAGAATTTTCCATAAGCAAAAGTTTTTTTTTACAAATCTTGTATTTGGGATTAGCCATTATTGGCTTACAAACATTTTTAAAAATGTATAATCTTGGTAAATTATGAATAGATAAATGTGGAAGTAAAGCAAGATTTAACTATAAAAAAGATATTCCCAGCTCTAACTTTGTTACATCCGCTGCTTGGCCAGCCCCAAATCCAACCGAATTATTGCCTAACTAATGATTTAATAGTTCAAGATCAGAGAAATGTCGGCGGTTATGTAATTTGTATACGAAATTTAAGTTCGACGGTGGCTGGGACCCAAGGGGTCTTTCCCGAGGAAGGAAGGCGTGCGCCTGACCATTAATCTTGCATAAACATTCAACATTTGTACAAGAAATCATAACAGGCAGATCAAATATTTGGGCCATTCGCTCGTTGATAAGTGTGTTGGTCTTATCAAGAAAGCCAGAGATTGCTGAGGAAACAGAAGGCAGCAAAAGTCCGATATCGTAGGCCCACAATCAAGCTGTCAGTCACCGAGATGGGGACCCACATTGGTGGAGGATCAGAAGGAAGCGATTCTATTGAGTTTCCCCCGAATAATGGTACATCGATTTGCATTTCGAGGGGGTCGGGTCATGACGAGACCTATCTTTATCTAGCCCCGGTTTCGGATGAAAACATTTTTGGCTTCTTATCTAAATTCCCGAAAATTCAGTTGTTGTCCCACTGCCGCTGCTCGTGCACATAACAAGGCCTTTTGTTTGTAAGCAAACAGTTTTTTGTTTTACAAATCAACACCTCGGGTATCAATTACCCCGAGGGAGACGAAGCTGGATGAATCACTGGACCGACTGGACCGCACTCTGTGTACGTTTCCCATCCAAGAGATCCGCTTAGACTCGCTTTATCTCCGGCAATTAAAGTGTGACGGGACCCTCGGCAGTCCCAGGCAAATGTAAATCTTCTGTGCTCTGCTATTTATTTATGATCTTTTATGATTTCCCAACAATAAACGGCCTGGCGAACCGCACACGCCGTGCCTACCGTCTCGGAACATTTCGGGACTCGGAATGCCGAGTCCTGAGCCTCAGATCCCGTCTTGTTCATCTTCGCATTAGTTGCGGATGGTTAGCTGTGCAAAAAGTAACGAAAATCTCTGATGTACTTGAAGTGCAGTTCCAAGAATAAGGCTTAAGAACTGCCTACTGATAAAGATGAGAGATTTATGGTAGCCAAAGAATAGAAACAAATAGAAATATAATAATAAAGAATTTTTGGGGAAAGTGCTTATCATTAAACATAAGGAGATTGGCAAGGCCACCGTTCTTCTATAAAATATAAAACAAAGAAATGCATAAAAATATTTTAAATATTATTTATAAACTTTGCTCTATAAAATATTTTATTTTTTTTACTTTGTTTCTGTTCAACTAATAAATATTCATCATATTATTTCTCAACTTTTCTTTTGCATTTCCTTGAGTTTTAAATGTAAATACTTTTAAACTATTTAAGGTAATAATTAAGCATCCATTTTAGGGCAGTTTTCAGGAACAGTTTCCTCATTATCAGCTAAGTTATTGGTTCCTATCTACTGATCCCTCATTAAGGTGCAAACTGGGCTCATTGGTCTACAAATGACCCATAAGAGACCGCAGCAGACACCTGCCACACTCCCTTGCAACTTCATTAGAATTAGCGCCTCGAGTTTCGTTTGCTGACATAAAAATGTAAATGTAAATGTAAATATTTTGGTAACCCGAGAAACAACTAATATAGAAGGAATCCATGTTTTCTGGGTGCCTGTCTAGCCACCGAAATTATGCAACGGAAACAGGTGCCATGGCGGTCGATAGCGGTGGCACTCATTAAACGCGAACACGCTTGGAGTTTCCTTGGTGGCGCGGGAAATTGTTCGAGGTGCTTTAGGGGTAAACGGAAAACTCTTGCAGTGGCTGTGACTCAAAGGCCGTTCACTTGTCGAAAATTCTTGGGGCTCGCAGCTGACTAATCACCCGTGACTCAGAGCTCAGTTCCACAGAACTGTGCACATTTCTAGCACAGAAAAAAATTACATATATGTAAAAGCAAAGATTGTGATCTTTGCTATAATATATATAATATATTTTAATAACCAAAATATTTATAAAACAATACAAAGAACTAAAAAAATATATACAAATGTATTTTATAAATAATAATTTGTAGTTTTGGACAGTGTACACATATATTAAACAACTCCTGAGCTCCTTCAGCCGTGGAAAACTGCGTGAAAACCCGGGCATTTTAATCAAAGTTCAGACACGTCCACCTCCAAAGTGTGGGAAAATTCCAGACCAGAGACGCCTGCTCTGGGTGCATTTTAAGTTGCAAATTTTCCTTCCTGGTGAAGCATGGAGCGGGGAAAAACAATTTTCACCTCAAGTAATTTCGCGATTTAGCCTCGCTGGCTTTGGCTTTGGTTTTGGCTTTCGGTATTCGCTCATTTTGCAACACTTTCACCTGCTGATTTGGCACGTAAATGGGCTGATAAAAGCATCAGGCAAAAATCAGATACAGAGCTGGGTCTTTGTTTTTTTTCGGGGGAAACTATTCAAAGCTTGAAGAAACATTAGTGTTGAATTCTGCCTACAGTTGACATCGCGGCTTTGGACCGTGTTCGTTGACCTCATTTGTGGTTTTTGTATCTGTATGATATTTTTTGTTTGTCTTCTTCTGTTTTTTGCCAGCTGAATTCACTTTCAGTTCAGCGTTGGAAGCGCGGCTCAGTTTTGATTAAGTTGTGTCATGCAACGTTGATTTAATTATCATCAGCAGCGGAGACAGTGGCAACCTGGCCCACCTCCATTGTGGCGCAAACAAAAAACTAATGAGGAAACGCTGTGAAATTTGCTGTCTCTTTTGGCAGAGAGCCGAGGAAAGCCATAATAGAAAGTTGTTTTTATCTGGGAGAAGGTAGTAAGTACTCGGATGATTTAGCTGCGATAAATTGAGCCATAATCCACATCTGTTTTTCGGCCGCATTTATTTTCAGAAGAACAAAGGCTACTTAAGCTCTTGTCTGTTGTTAAAACAAAATAAAATAAATTGATCTAAAAAGATTACGTCAAAAGTGGACATGGAAAA
Source organism: Drosophila truncata (assembly GCA_008042515.1). Lineage (NCBI taxonomy): Eukaryota > Metazoa > Arthropoda > Insecta > Diptera > Drosophilidae > Drosophila > Drosophila truncata. The sequence continues at coordinate 80,938 of VNJQ01001890.1, forward strand.
TAAAGTAAAACTTTAAATATATGCAAAGATATTATATTTGAAATTAAAAAATAACTACAGCATCGTTATCATTGTTAAAACAACAATTCTATCCATATCTTTCGGGTGATAATTCAATTTGTGCTAATATAAGCATCATAAAAACAGTTGAGTTGTGTTTACCATTTCCCATTTCTTTTCTTTTTCTGCACCCTTCATTTGAATGCCTTTAAGGACCACCTGCCAGGCCACAGCCTGCACAGGATTTGCCCAAAATGTGTGCAAAACATGCCCGAGGTCCTAGAACTTTCCACTGGCAAACATGCTGGGCGAAGATAAAGTCAAGTGCAGTGGAGGCAACACACTAATTCCAGCTAAAAAGTTGCTAATGTCAGGGAGAAATCCCCGGATTCGGGAAGGTTACCCCGCGATAGGGCGACGATATTCTCAGTTCATTCACCACTCAGTCTTGGCTAAGCATTTTCTGGGACAGAGATGAGATTCAGGTAGATTTCGTTAACTCGTATCTGGCAGTTGTTTCCGCTGTATACGATTATGATAAATAGAAATGCGTATCTGAGAGATTCACGCCAACATTTTGTGAATGAATATGTTAGGTCACTGAGCGAAAAAGTCTCAGCTAAAACAAGAAAAGAACTCTTGTCTTAAGATGATTTATTCACGAATTTCACGCCTTTAATTAATATCTTAAGTTGTAGAAAAAATTTAATTTAAAATCATTGTGAATATATATTTCTCCAAGTGTTGTGGCTCATTTGGAATGCATTTTTCGCATATAAATTTAAAACAATAAAATGTGTACAAATAATCAGCTTTCGGTGGCTGTGTGGGCTGGCATCGAAAAATTATTTAAATGCCGTACATTTCCCGCCGTTCAAAAAAGAGCGTGGGATCTGCCAAGCGGCCTTTTAACTGCGTTAATTGTTTGGGGCTGCGATACGGATTTAACCAAGTTGCTGTAAAAGGTCTCAAAGTGCGTGCTGTCAGCCAAGAGACCAGCAATTTTATTGACAATTGTGCGGTGTCCTATACTCTACACTCCACCAACAAAGAAGAAGAGTTCGAAATTATAAGCTTCTCGTGATCGGCATGCTAATGAGAGCGGTCTGGCGGCCTATAAAACATAAAAACGCATAAAGCAAACACAAACAAAACGAATTCACAGGCCCAGCTGCTACTCAGCTCCTCTGCTGTTCCCCAAAATCCAAAACCCATCCCCATCCCCGATCCCCATGTCACGTTGTTTGTGCTGTGAATTTGCGGGTCTTCGGCTCGACTCGAGAAATGGAGAATATGGGGAAACACAAGCTGGCAGCACACAAAGCTGCTTATTATTGTCAAAATATGTTCGGCTAGAGGAGCTCACGTTTTAATTTTTTTATAATGTCACTAATTTATTGTACGTGCTGCACTACAAAGCACACAGAGCCACGACCCATATCGGCGACCCATTTAGGTGTTTTTAATAATAACCTGGCCAGATCAGCAGATCGGGGGAATGGCAGGGAGTACCTATGGTACGTTGGCATTTCAATGAGGTCGCGGGGCGGACAATCTCAACGTAAGACCCCTTCCAAACAGAACGAACAGAATGGGATCCCTGGCACATGACCCGGAATCCATGCTGCCATCGCATGTTTGCCTTGAGATATCTCTTCAATTGGAAAACTCTACGTTTATTGAAGGTGACACTTATTTGGAGCCGCCAAGTGGGGAAAATTGACAGGGAAAGCGGTGAAAATGCGTGGGATTATGGCGGATAACTTCAGAGAACAGTGGAAACACGTTTAATATGCAGCAAGTTAAAGGATGAAAGTGTATAAATTGAATACATTTTCCATTAAATAGATTCTCAGCCATAAATCAAACAATTAAGTACCGAAACAGAAAATACTTCAAGCAGGTTCATCACCCCTTTTTTGAGCACTCAAAGGAGAATGCAAAGTGGAGTAATTTATGAGTTCGACTTGACGACAAACAGGGCTTCTGATTAGAGGCCATCAATCCACAGAAAATCATCCGCATAGTTTGGGTCCCACACAGAAGTTGTGAGCACTGAATCTTGTCAAATATTTGAGGGCACCACGATCGATCCTACTCCGATGCAGATCCAGATCCAAAGACGATGAACCGCGACGGAGGCCATAAAACCCGCGAGGCGTACAAAAATATTTGATTTCTGATAAGGCCTCGGCAGTAAAAAATAAAAATAAACAAATAGAGAAATGTTTGACTTGGGTGCACTCACTTGCACTTTCCACGGTACATGAGGTTCGGGGAGCGAAGCGAGGCTTGGACTTGGACTGGGGTTCACCAGCTTCCATCTATCACTTGCAGCAGCTAATTGCAACTCGAAACCGACTGTCAATGTTGATGATTATGATGCCATTGCCCATTAGGGATCCAACAAAAACAAAACGTCGTCTGCCTGCCACACGCTCAACTTGAGTCCAGATCGCCTCCATCTTCATCATCATTTGCATTTGCATCTGCATCTGAATCTCCATCTCTATCTCGGCGTAAGGCTCCGATTCCATGTGGTTTTGCGTGTTCCAAATGAAATCGAATCAAAGCTGCAGCTTTGAAGATGCACTCGAACGCGGTAATTTGCGATTTTATGCGTTTTACACGCGTTGTCTGCGGCATGTATCCATGGCAGCGAGTGTATGTATCTGCCAGATACATTTACGCAAAACTAGCGCTACTTAGATGCGGTCTCTATAGAGTCTGCGGTTGTGCGGAGTGTCGAATGACTTGTGGAAAATACCTTCTGGCCAAAGATATTGCTAAGAAAAATAAAGCTTAAAGACACCTTTAACTCTCATTAAATTCAATCTAGATCAAAAAAATAAAACCAGCAATTAGGAATTAATTAGATAAACCCAGAAACTCTTGACTTGAGATAAGGAATACTCTATAAACTGTACTTAAGCTGCACTTAATGTTCTCTTTAACCGGAAACTGTCAACCAACAAAGGGACTTACAGCAACAATCCTTGCAGGATGCCAGGGAATAAACTCGCTTATCACCTTGCCGCCATCATCGGGGCGCAGGAAAATTACATTCAATTATTGGGACTGGACTGACTATCGAAAGGACCCGCTTAAGGTCCAGACAGATGTTTTCGTGTCTCTTTCCTCCAAGGAAAAACCTGAAGCAAACCTGTATGGAATGCAGCTCCATCAGGCATAGACAGGCTAACGAACTGGATTTCGGAGAGCGCGCCAAATCGACGACGACGCCTGTAACAACACGAAAAAGGACACCCGGGACAGACTCATAAATATAGGGTACGAGTGCGTCTGCCAAGACCAAGGATCCCTTTTAAGAGAGACAGAGAAAGAGAGCCCGACAGATGTTTTCCACAGCAGGTCAATGCCTGCCGTCTTTAAGGATGCGGTGCGTTGGTCCTGGCAGCGTCTTAGCAATAGGAAAGGTATCTCAGAGATACATCTCCGTTGAGCGGCAGCTGGCTCACTTGAGCGCGGCCTGTTTATAAATCGTCGGCTGCTCCTGGGTGCGATTCCTCAACCTTGTCCCGAAAGCGGCTCGGGTTACACACCGCGCACTTATAGATACATAGCTAAATGCATAAGATACAGATACACAGTAGGCAGTCGCCGTCGCGCTCCCCCGAATTGTTTATAAGTTATTTCCCTTTGATGTCCGTGTGGATGGGCTCGCTAAAAGATTTTATTATGAAAAGCAAATCAACTTGGAACGCCTGGAAATTCGAGAGGTTTTCCTAGGGGCAACGGTAACTTCGCAGGAATTCTCTCCCTTTTCCCTGAGACTCGGTTCGTATTTGATTAATTAGTCGAATTGTGATGGGCCTTCAACAAAAGGGCCCGAGGAATGATCAATTTACCATTTCTGGGGTTGATTTAGGTTCTTCCTTGTTGCTATTGCCTCACAATCTCAAGATCTTTCTTCATTTATAACATTTTCCTGATCCACATTTACATTTAAATTTACATTTACAATTATAATTGCTGTTTCGTAATGGCTTATCTAAGGATCATCTGTATCGGTATTCATATGGATATTTCTCTTACCTCTTCGTAAGTATTCTCCCGGGAACTGGACTGGGTGCTGCTGGCAATGGAACGTCGAAACATTTCGCTGGGAAGAAAAGATCATTAAGTATAATTTTTAATAGAGTTTGCAAATGATATTAATTCCCTTAATTAACAAAGAAATTCCTCTAATTATCATCATATTAATTGACACTTTCATACGCAGATTAAACAATTCTCTTCGCTTTAATTTACATTGACAAATTCCATTTATTAAGAGACACACAATTAGCGATGGGACCTAACACACCAGCTTCTCGTAGGCCCACGCTTGTTGCATAACTTATTGACACCACGTTCAGGGGAGAACCCGTTCCCAGTATCATCCATGGGCCAGGTCAAGACCTGCTGTGGCTGCAAAGATGTCATACCTTAAGCGCTGGCAAGCGGTGGGCGTGCTGGCAGCAAGATTGGTCCTTGAGTCACCCAAGCCAAGATGAGCGACGGAACTGGTGTTGGATTTGCCATTGTTGAGCTTGGTCGTGTGTCCGGAGCCGGGCTTCATGGCAGCAGCCGGGGCGGGCATCTTGGGAAGGTTTTCGATCGGGCCAAATATGGACGCACTCATTAACCGACAAAAGGCCCGCGGCTCAGCAGAGCCGATTGTTAGTGTTATTTAAACTCGTCATTTATTTTGCTTTGCTTATTGTCTGGCGGTTGCTGGTTGTCTGCTAGATTTCGGCCCACACGGTTTAGCGAGGCACACGAACGACTTGCCCAATTTGGAGTCTCGCAATATCGAATCTCCGCGACTCGTATCTTATTTATGTGCATTAACTAAATGTTGCTAATTTTTTGGTTTATTTTCTAGCACCGATGCTGCTGGTGCTGCGCCTTTTTTGGCCAAAGAATGGCTGTCCAGCATTCGAACATAAATCAAGCATACGGAATTCGGTCCCCCGAGCACACGACCCGAACTCTAATTAACTCGTTGCGAAATTGTCGCCAACAAAAAAATCCAGAGTCCACAGAGCCACCACTGTGGGGATGCCTTTTAAGGTGTCATTTTCAATTATGACGCAACACTCGCGAAAACTTCAAGATCACTGATCGCGACCTGACTTGGCTCTCGAGCTACATACATATATTTATATTTATATTTATATTTATTTATTATTATTATTGTGGCAGGTGGTGGCTTTCGCCTGAGTTCGACTTGGACTTCTTGCTGCGCCGATTACTGAAACAAAACTGATTTATGCCTGTCACAAGGCGAACGGTGCAGCCAATTGCAGCCAGAGTTGCTCGAGAGTCGGAGGCTCGGTTGTTCCAGTATCGCTCCGCCCTCCGCCCATCCCCGCCAGCGGCTCCCCGAGACGGAGTTACCTTCGAAGAGTGGACGACAATTAGTTCTACATGTCGTCACACGTCGTAAGCTGCAGGAAGCCACAAAAGCACTGGAAGAAAAAGTATCATTAGGTATTTTTCAGATTTGAGAAGCTTACAAAGTAATTTTATTATTTTATTTAAATTTTATTTTTCTAGATCCCTAAATAAAATATACAAGTTATTTTAAGAAATCTTTTTAAACTTCATTCCATTTATTTATTTTAAAATAATAATTTATTCTGTAGTTATTTCCAAGTGCATCTGCTTTAGTGGCAACAACAACAACTTTTGACTTGGGGACCCATCCAATGCTTTGTCTGCACTTTCATCTTTAGCTCTTCTTTGCTTTGCCCCCGACCACCTCCCTCTTCGTAGCTTCAGAGCTCAGAGCTCCCTGCTCCCCGGATACTTTGCGGTTGTGTAATGCCACGACAAAAAGTGATCAGATGTCCTTCCACGGATGTGCACTTGGTACTGATGAAGCTCTCTTTGCCTCTCATTCTGGTCTGGCGTCTTAATGATCTGCAATGAACTACACTCTAGAAAAAAGGTAAAAAAATGTTTAATAGGGAACAGTAGAGATTGAGGAATGATTTATGGAAATTTTGGAGCTTAATAGAGGCATATAAGATTCTAGAGTACTTATAGTTACTTGAACATGTGTTTAATTGCTTTGATTTAAGTTAGTCCTACCTCAAGATGTATTTCTTATTAAAATGTAATCTATTCCTTCAACCAAAAATTCACAAAAGTAACACATTTCATAAGATCTCTCTCTTGACACCACCTGTCCACCTGAGCATCTCTAGATCCGATCCGCCCTTCAAGGGGACTGAATACTTGGGGTTTCCTAACCAGTTGGGCTCGAGCCTTTGCCTTGTCGACTTCTCATCCTTGTCATAACATGCCCATATCGTGCTGCTCCGTACTCAGTGGCTGCCCGATGATAAACCACATTAATGTCCCTTAAGTATGCCCATGTACGTTACCTCCCAATACGTGACGAGTGCAACTTGCAGTCGCAGTACTTGCCTCAGACTTCTCCTCCTGCAATCCTCCTTACTCTGTCGAGAGTAACCACTAGCAGCTGGCAGGGATTTCAGGCTGCTGGCCATGTAATTGCCGCAGGTCGGACCGCCATTTACCATTCATAGCTGGCTTTTTTCTGCTAAATGATCACCATGGCACCAGCTTCGTCTATAAGCCCCAGCGAAACGGTGCACAAAAAGTGGCACTCGAACTGGTTGCAGTTTCAGTTTTAGAGGCATTCCTCGGGTTTCTGTGCCAGACGAGTCCAAGCCAAGAGTCTTTCGCTCCTAAAGTCCTAAAGGTCAACGAGAAATAGGGGGCATTTTGGTACCTGTCCGATCGGCGACACTTCCGTTTCCACTTTGCGGTTGTCCAGCCTCGGAGGCTTCAAGAAACCCGAGATCCCTATAAAGATCTCAGACAGGATGAGTTGCCCAACGGAAGTCAGAAGCATTTTGTGCATTTTTTTTTCAAAGAAGTTATTTAGGGATTATGAACTTATTAACCAGATATTCAGATCCAAAACTCTATACTCGTGTGCCATTGGGGTTTGCAGAGATTGCAGAGATCGAAGATTGGAGCTGCTCACTGGCCTGGCAACAATCGCTGGAACTTTCGGCTCTGGCAACCGAAACCTGACCACTTGTCGGAGTCCAACTCGAAGTCGGAGCATTCTCGACTTCCCAACTGGGACGGGGTGCGGCCCGGGCCATGTTGTCGGTGTCGATGATTGCCAAATATAGTTGGGCTTAGATTTCAGGTTATTGTCGGGCTTTGATTGCCTTGAAAGTTGATGTGCGGATAGAGCACTAAACATGATTTGCTTTGGCATTACTACAGATGGCCAGAGAAGATGATTGGCCGAAACACACAATCAATAAATGTCATTAAGCAATTTTAAAGGTAAATATTAGAAGAAAAGCCTCTAGAACCCCCACTAGTATCAATTTACTTAGATTATTTTACATTAATCATAATCTTTAAGGAGAAACTTTAACCAAGAACCTTTTTTCTTAACAAATTTACATAATTAGTGTCTCGTCTTGTTTCTTGTGTTCTGGCGAAACGCCTGGCTGCATTCAGAGGAAGGCGATTATTCCTAAGTACTTGTACTCGAAACAGTAGTAGCTGCAGTCCAAATTAGCCAAGTGAGTCCGAGTGCCAGATAGAGATATGGAAATCAGCCTTAGATCCCGTCTCTGCCCCCTCCCCGACTCTGACACGTGTTGTCCGGCCAAAAGGGGGTTCAATGGAGTTCACTTCAGCCCATCAATCGATGGATGGCCATGGTTCTTGCACTGGCCACTTGCATAGTTGGAGTAACAAGTAACTAGTGCCTGGCTGGATCTGGCCGAGCCCTATTCCTCGACTAGTTAAATGCAACTTAGCTTTTTTTTGCGAGCAGCGGCTTCGTCTGCGCACGAACAACGCATTTTTGTGCTTGTCATGCCGGTAATGACTGCAACAACAATAACAACAACAACAACAACTATATGTATACTATATGCCAGAACAAACAACAAGCAATAACAACAATAACAACAACAGCGAAGAGAAACATGCTAGCGCTTTGGAGTTGTGGAGCTGCCAGCCCGCCCCAACTGATCCATGAAAGTCAACCGAGCGCGTCCACATCCATCCACAGGCAAAGCCACCTCCCCAACCATAACCACACTGAGAAAATATAATTTTTAGCAGTGAAATAGAATATTAGGGGTTCTAGAATTAGAATAACATATTTCCTGATATAATTCTGAGGAGATTCGTGCAGAAACTCTCTTCTTAAACATCTTATAACCATAATATTTATAAAAATAAGCATTAGGTATTTTTTTCACGCATTAAATGTAAATAATTTCAAGTCTAGTATTCCCATTTCTCTCAGTGCATGAGTTCTACTTGGCCGACCAGTGCGACGTCAGCAGCGAAGTATTCCTTTGTTGTTGTTATGCTTTTCAAATTCCTTTGTAGCATTAAATGTAATGAAAAGAGCTCTGGAAAATGCCCCAAGAAAAGAGCAGAAAAGATCAGAAAGGGACAGGGTCAGGGGCAGGGATGTATAGACAGAGAAAGATCGGCAGACTCGTCGCCATAATTATAATGGCTGGCTGACATGAAAGCAAGAGTGTGGTGCGACTAAGTGCGGGCGACGGGTCCACAGATCGAGGTTCGAGGTGGCTGGATTATGCCCCTCGAGTTCCTCAATCAGATTCGCTAAATGTTTTAGAGGGTTGAGCTTCCAGAATTTCTGAAGGGGAGCTTAGGCTCTGCCCTCTCTCTGGGGTCTTAGCCCTTATTAATCTCGTAGAAAAGCTGTGAAGTGTGCCCTCATATTTAACTGGGTAATTGCTAATTAAAAAGTAATTCCATTTAATTATTAAAGTGAAACAACGAATATAATTGCTGGTTTTCAGATTATTTCGTTTACTTATTGATTTATGGAAACTCTTTAAAAATGTAAATTTTGTTAAATGCGGGTTAGGAGTTATTGTTTTTAAGAATTTCTTTGTAGGATGCAGTTTTCCCCTCTTTTATATGGTTTTATATACTTTCAAACCCCAAGCTTTTCATAGTTTTCCGCCATTTGCATTCGTAGTAAACTTGTCAGGGGGATTCTCTGTGATTGATTTGCAAAAGTTCTTCTCCAAATCAGCTTAGAAATTACAACCAGCTCATGGTGTTTAATAAGACTCTGGGAATGGACACCGAGTGAGTTACATAAGCCCTCCTTTGGCACCTTGGCATTTCCCACGCTGCTCCCGTCATATATCACTCACTCCGATTCTGGCCGCCCTTCTTCGTACTTGGAACCCCAAGCAGATCTATTCTTAATTGTATTAAATCGGCTACTGGTATTTTCATGTGTAAACAAATGTTTTACCTAAGCCTCGTCGCCCCCGAAGGCTTCGGCCAGAAAAGACGAATCATCTTGGCCAGGCCCCGAACCTTTAGGGCTAACCAAATGAGCTGTGGTTGTTATTGTATTCCCGGGACTTTGACGGAATCTCAGCTTCTGTTTTCCGCCTCTGTTTCTGCCTTTTCATCGTAATTATCAACTTGAAAAAGCGCTCATTACTCCTCGGGTACGGAAAAAAGAGATCCGAGGAAGAAACTGAAAAGAGAAGGTTGTGCCAACTAATCTTTGTTAGAAAGTGAAGCTACTACCTGTTGTGTCGCCCCTGTAAACGGGTTACACGAGTCCGAGTCCGAGTTGGAGACCTGATTGAAGACTTCTTGTTGTCTCATCAATGTGTGGCTTCCATTTCTAGCGTAGAGAATGACTCTGGTCAGTTTGATATTTAAGAGTTTAACTTAAAGAAATATTGAAACTAGTTAAAATGAACCCTTATAATCCCTGCCACCCTCGGTTCCCACAGCAACAACCCTTCTCAAAAACCAAACATAAATTTCAACAAGATCTGTGTTGAGCCAGGCACTTGTCTCGCATAAATCAAATCCAATTTAATGGGCGAATACCCGGGGGCTTAAGCCTTGTGAAACAATTCAATTTGGCAAACCCTTAACCACTTCAACCACCAAAAAATAGATCACAGCTTGATAATCCTCACTTCCACTTTTAAAAATCAATTGCAAATGCCCGCAGTGGCATAAATCAATAAAAACTTAAAGCCTGCGAGTGAATCCCACGCTCTCTCGCTAGATACTTTTTATAGATCCAGCTAACGGGGAACTCCCCTGGGACAGGAAGTGCTTGGTCAACTCAAAAATAACACACACACAACCGGAATGACAAGCAGGCGGCAAAGGATGCAGATGCAGATGTGGGTAGTTGAACGTCACGTGCGCTTTTAATTGATTTTTGGCCTGACGATTTGCATGGGAACTAATGGACGCCGTTTCCCAGAACAGAAGCCAGGGGCTCGGCTACTAATTAACCCGGGAGCGACAACAAATATTGTGTTAATAACCATAAATTGAGGCCGAACCTTAACCCCTTGTCGACCATTCGATTTGCATAGAATGTTTGCTCTACGACTCTGCGAACCAAAAACCAAAAACCGCCCCATTGTCTCCGGATCTCAAGCTCAGAAAACAACTCTGTCTCCCCGTGTTATGGGACATTCCTGCAAGGCACTGGAGCGGAACCAGAACCTCAATGCAAATACAAAATTTATTTATTTTCATTTAGTTGCACGCGTTAATTTATGCCGGCAAGCCAAGACTTGGGATATTCCCATTCTGCGGCAACCACATCCGAAAATTATACAATAAAATGTAAAGTAAACTCGCTGCCATTTGCCTCTGGAATTGTTATTGCCAATGGGTACTTATGCAGACAGCTGGGCCGCGATCAAAAACCACAGGAAAGTGCAGTGTCCAATCCGAACCTCGTCAATCTGCCACTGAATATCAGACAGAGGCACAGTCACATCGGCATATCGAAGACCTGACTGACTGACAGACAGACACTCCCGTCCAAAACGGAAGCAGTTAAGCTTTGAATAATTTATGAAAAATAACCAGGCCCCGAGAGAGGTGCCAAAGTGGCATATCAATTTGGCGTAGAAGAGTTTTTATGGGTAGCGAGAAATAAGAACTTTGAACCTTTTTATAAACGGAAGCTGGTAGAATTTGCTACATAAAATAAGGATCAATTGATGTAATTATATATATTCCTTGGAATTTAGGAATATGTTTTTTAGTTCTATGAAACCCCGCCCAGAAGTCACCAAATCATTCATTCTCCCTTCATAATTAATATGCCAATGACAATTTATCAGCGATTGTGCCAGTCAGTCCCCGAATAAGGAGTTGGGGACTTCAGGCCTGTGGTGTGGCCACTTCCTAATTTGGTTCCGCTATTGGCTGTCGCATTTGTCTTTTTCCCCTCGTAAATTTATTATTTAATGTGCTGCGGCCATTGGGTTGGGTGTGGAATGCCAAGTGCCAAATGCAACGGTCATCGTTTTGTATGCCAAATGCAAATCACCAGCATTTAATAGCAGGTGGAGCCAGGCTAGCCAGACTTTTAGAAGAACGGAAAACAGTGAAAGAAAACGAAATTGAGCCATAACGGATGTCGGTTCTATGCTCTCCAAATTTAGGAGGCGGCGAATGTTGCGGGAGGCACTTCCTTTGGGTCGTTGTGTGACCAACAAGCTGACCTTCAGGCCAAATTATCGTGAGCCCGGCTTTCTATTTCTAAGCTCATCTGCATAAGTTTGTTTGGGGCAATTAACGAGCCGAGCAGGAACACCGAACGGCGAACAGTTTATGTCGAGCTAAGCACTAAATTAGCTCGCTTAGCCTGGGAATCGCTGGCGGAGATTGTGTTTGGAGCAAAGCCGACGAAGAGGAATGTTCGCATACCGGAGCCCCGACTTCCGCCTGGCTTTGGGAAATGGGAGCGGGAAAGAATGCGACCGGCATGGAATTCAGATTCACCCTGCTCCGCGAATCCATCGGGCTGTGAGAATGGGTCATGGTGTGGATGGGATGCCATCAGAGTGGGTTACATCTCACCAACCTTGTGCCGTTGCTGCTGTGGGTGCTGCCAATGGCCTGTGATGGATCCAGCCAACATCTGTGTAAAAGGAATGCAGCCAGAGCGAAGCAATTTATGTTCTGGCCCTGACAACATGTCACTGGCTCCGTTAGACTCCATTAGAGTAATTGGCATTCCGAGCGAGGTCGAGGCCGTTGCTATATAAGCTGAGATCTAGCCAAGTTAACAGTCTACATGGTTCTCGAGGTATCAAAAGATACAGCTTTAATAAGTACAAAAACTGACAAAATTATTGTAAAAAGTTGTAAAGTGCGACTAATTTGTAGGCAAAAATAACACCAAAACTCAATTAAGTTTAAATATTCAGCCTATTTATATTTATGTTTGTAATTTTGGAATTATTATAAAGTGGAGTTTTGAAAATAATTTAAAAGAAACTCAGCTTTTTTTTATAAGTTTTCTAACGAAGCTAAAACCCGCCTCTTTAAAACCCCTTCTTAACTTCTGATGTGTAAATGTCACATCTAATTTTGGAATATTTAATATATGTATAAACACGCTCATCTAATTTTATGAAGCTTGCATTCCCGCCTTATGCAAATTGCAAATTCCAGCTTCTCCTGCCATTAATTAACAACTCTGAGCACACCCATAACCCGGGCTATCACTTACCAGGGTCCACGAATATGGCTTAATGTACACCAATGCAGTTTGTTTACCTACATAAACAGGCAATGAACTCTGTGGCGTTTTGAACAAAAGACTTAGGCAACGAACTCGCCCGAGTGGGGGTGAGAGTGGCGTTGCGGGGCGGAGAGGAGAGGAGTGGAGTGGAGTGGAGAAAAGCGGCGTCGAGTGGAGCGTAGTGGAATGCCAAAACTGGTTTGGCCAAACGATAAACGCAATTCCCTAGAGCCAGGCAGTGCAACGGATTTGAAGGCATCTATATCTACGCAGCGGCAGTCTCTCCTCCACACCTCGCCCGTCATTGACAATGATCCCAGACGGCAGCGGCGGCTATGGCAGGTTCCCAATGTTCAATATTGCTCCTTTTTTCCCAGGCCCTGACAGGCGCAAACGTGTTCACAGACTCGGGTGAGTCATGCGCTCCCAATGGCAGTGCCAGGCACCGAGATTGCCCGCCGACAGGTAGGAGAATTTCACAAGATTCTGCATTTCTTGGCCGAGACGTTACTTAGGTATCGATTCGATTTGGCGGATTTAATTTGGGTCTTGTTCCTGCTTTGAGGTTGCCTTCTTTTGGCTAAGAGTTTTTTTTTCTTGCCAATTGTCTGGAGATTTATAAACTATGCCAAATCCTAGACAGGAGACAAGATTTACCATTTGTAAACAAAGGGATTAAGAAATAGAATCCAAATATTTAAGAAACTGAAAAGTAATTAAATTCTAACTCGCTTTATAAAACATAATTTACATATTTTAGTACATAGGAGCTTTAATGTTCCTCCAAGTCTTTGCTTTACTTCCTATTAGCACCTCGTTTAGTGTGACTCTTGGAGGTTAATTAGATTGTCTATTTTTTTTTTAGATCAAGATACGCACATAGCCTCGTTGGGGCGACCTTCTGGTGCCAAACCCCTCGGCTTGTCAAAAATCCCACATACTCTGCGACTAAAATATTTCACAACATTGTTCAAGTGCCAGATTCTTAGCCCCTTTTGTCGCAATGTAAATTAAGAACACAGCCGCAGACCATTTATGGTCCGGCCTGGCCCCAACCGAAGCGTACAAAACAGGTTTGCAATTAAACAACTAAAAAATTATTAAGCAAAATGAGTCTGAAATTAATTATTTATGCGCTCAAGATAGCACAACGCCAGTGGAGCCCCCAAGAGGAGAGGGAGAGAGAGAGAGGGAGAGGGATCCCAGCCAAGTGGGCGTCTCCACTTCCTAGGAGCACTTACTTCCAAGAACCAAGACCCATAACTTCTTCCCGATGGCTGGAGTGGAGTTCACAGTTCAGTGATCACTCCCCCTGGCGAGCAACGCGTGCCAACTGGGCAGCTGCAGGCGCTGTACCACTCGCAGTGCTCGAAAGCCAAATGGGAAAAAAAAAGGAAAGATAAAAATGGTTAAAAAATACAGACACCCCGATCGTCGTCATACACGAGTTCACAGCTCCACCGGCCCGCATAAATTAGAGCCGCGATCAGGAGCAGCAGCAGCAGCAGCAGCAGCAGCAGCAGCAAGGCGCACATTCAGCCTGGAGGTGCGACCCCGAGCTGCACATTTTTTTTTTTAACTTATTACCGGCCTCTGTCGACCGTGACATTTGTTGAAATTTGCTCAAAATACCTGAAAACAGCTTCAGTCTAGCTTGAAATGAGCTATACTTGCAGTCAGAACAAATAATTTACAATAACATTTAAGAAACTGGAAAGGAATCAAGCAATGGTTAGGTCATCTGTGTAGTAAAGCCAAATGGAGGGAGGCGGCAGCTCAACGTTGCTATCCTCGTCATCCGTCAGGCCGTTCTCGTCCAGAGTGCCATTCAGGTTCAAGACACTGCAGGCCTTGCCCTGAAGGAGAAACAGCATCTTAAACTTTCAGGAACTTTACCAGAAATATTTCAAAATTAATTACAGTATTTTTTCCCGATATATCTTACCCCATTAGAGAACTTTCGCCACTCGTAGCTGCCGGCATGATGATTGTAGCGCTGCTTGTACTTCTGCTGAATATCGTAGATGCTGTCCTCATCACACACGGTCATGTACTGCGTCTGGGCGGTAAGAGCGTTTACAATCCGGACAAGCCGCGGCCGTCTTGTGGCCATGCCTATGTGATAAAAAGGATCCTGGCTCCACATGGCTCCCTTGGTGCCGCTAAACTCGGACACGGCCACCTCCAGAATGGGCGGAAAGAGAACTCTGGGTCGCCCGGTGCTGGGTGAGATTTCAGTTCGTGGCTCGCCATTCTCGTGGAAAAAGTGCGTGAGATCCTTGCCAGCAAATGCTAACAGGTAGTCCAGGTTCTAAGGGAGTAACCGAAGGGAAGTTAATATACAAAATAGCTCAGCTAAGCCAGTAGAGCTTACGCGGTTCCAGTTATCCTGGCGATCCTTCAGCATGGGCGTCAGATCGAAGACATTCGAGTGAATGATAACCCAGCAGTCGTCCTTTCGGTTGTGGCAGACCACCTCGTCCCTGAGATAGTATCGCAGCTTATTAATCGGCTGCTCCATTTCACAGATTCACACTGAGAACTGAAGTGTAATTTGATTTCCCCAACAAAACTGTCGCCTCGTGACTCGTCCCATTAATTCTGACTTTTCCAGCGGTGCCAACTGCTCATCTTATCGCCAGACTCGCATCTATGAACCGCTGCCTGGCAGGCCAATTAATTCCAGCTGCCGGAGCCGCCCGAGCTCCCATTCCTAGTTGGCTTTTCGGGATGCCATTGCATAATTAGCCGCCAATTGTCAAGAGGCCAACCGTCGCCGTTCTTGGCCCATCAATCGCTTGCCATAAATAGAAAAAATTAGATTAATGACCGATGGCATTTTTCGTCTAACCTCCGGGGTTACACGCACTCGACGCCACTCGAGAGACATTCTTATTGATGGGAACCCTGTCAGCGGAATTTGTGAGTGCACTGCACTTTGAAATATTTGCCTCCAGTTATTCCGAGATCATTCAGCTTTTTTTTAAATGAATGGAGAACGTTTTCAAACTGTTTAGCTTGATGGGTTGATTAATTGGGAATAATATTTAAAGTATTTAGTTTGTTGAACTCTTGATAGAGCAAGTAATGGTTTCTATTTATTTTTAGGCACTCTAATACGTCAAATAAAAAGTTTTAATGAATAGATTATAATTAAATAATAAATTGAATAATTGTATACCCAGAATCAATATTTTTTCTAGAAAGAAAATGTATTTAAATACATTAAAATTACTATTGTAAGAATTTAATGCTTTTCCTCCTGACAGTCATTAAAATATCCCTCAGCTGTTGGGCCAAAAGGGTTTAAAATAAAATTCAAACTAGATACATTATTTTCCTGCTCACTCCACCAGTTTCAGGTTCAGTTTCCTTCGGGTCCAGGTCTGACCTCTGAACCCTACCGGCGGCTCCAGGTTTCCAAAAGGTAACTAATGGACACACGTGATAAAATCAACTTCCGCAGGATTACAAAGCCAGCGACCTGGAGGTGGGTCAGCTTGGTTTCCCTATTCACAGCTGTCACTCGCCGTCGCGCATGCGCAGACACAGAAGCCAAGGGATTTGCCATGGCAACTGGGCGGAGTTGGGCCAAACACAAGGGGCAGGGCCACCAAAGGAGTAAACAGGGTTAGCCTCGCTGTCTACGAAAGGATAATGTCGAGTGGCGTCTCATATTGCAAGCCAATATAGTGCTAAAAGGATTTACGGATGCTCAATGTTTACTTTAATTGCCGGCCACGCGTCGCTCTAAGTGGATTTTAATATTGGGCGAGGCGTGTTCCAGCAGCTGTTGGCGGATAGCCGCAGACACCATCCGTTGGCAATTATTTTGGGTTTGGGTTTGGGTTTGCCATTTGCGTTTTTCTGTTTGTTTGTCCTTGCCCCGAGAAAGCTGCATCCTTTTTGCCAAAATGCCAAAATGGGAACAGCAGGACAGCGGTAATAAGAGCCGCAAAACATGATAATTTATCACGCAAGCCATTGGCATTGTGTGATATAAGGGAGTGTATCCACAGTATATCCTGGCTTTATGAGCTCTAAAAAAAAACAAACTTCAATATCTGAGTTTATTACAAGGAAAGAGTATTGTTCTAAATCTTATATTCCTTTTAGTTTTTTAGAAAAATTCAACGAAAAATGTGGATTGTTATTAAACAACAAAGAATGGATGATTATTCGATTCTTTAATAGAAATCCAAGTGCTTAACGTTCAATTTTCACTTAAAACTAGGACATTTTCTACACAATGTGGTAATATTATTTATTTGCTAGAAGCAAAGACCTATTTTGGCATATAAAATTGCCTTAAATAAACTTGTTCAACCACCAAGAAAAGGTGCTACACCGAATATCAAATTGTTGACAAATGCTACCCACAAACAAAAAGGGATACAAACAGCTTAAATATCCTGACTGCTTGTTGGAGGAACTAGGCTTGGCCGACCACTTAGTCCATTTGCATGGCCAGCCAGCCAGGACCGAGCGAGGGTGCGAGTCCTGCTAATTGCACCCAAGTCAACTGTGAAGCTGCACATATGTCGGCGAGAAGGACAATGAGCTGCGGATGAGTTTTCCCATTTTCAATTTGTTTGCTCGTCGCCTGGTTTTGATTTTTGATGTTGTGGGATGGTAACAGCTGGTTGGCCATTTGACACGCCACTGCTGGCATCGTGTACAGCAGCTCATGATCCTTGGCCAAGGAGTTGCTAGTGTCAGTGACGGTGCAGCTGCAGCTGGCTTTGTGTCCTGGGTCCTTGGGTTTTGGGTCAAGAATGCGTGTGGCAGGCGCAAGCGAGGAGCACAATGCTGGCGAGGGTAAATAAACCATGGAAACGGGAAAGGCTGCGGGTCGAAAGCAACCCCAACTCGAAGTGCAACCCCGAAGCACCACCGAACGTGCGTCACGCGCAGTCGCGGCTGTTTGTACACGGCAAGAAAAATGAGTTGGCTGAAGGATAGATCAATTTATTCTTTGATAAAAAACTGTTTATTGGGTTTTAAGAGCCACTAAATAGGAAATAAGTTAGTAGAAGATTGCATTACCTGAATATTCTTTATAAATTTAATAGCTCAGCCCTATTTTTCCCCCAAGAAATCATTTTTACAGTGCAGTTACAGGGACCCCGTGTGGGATTCAATCTCCGGATCCAGACTCCAACCCCAATGCGATCCCATCCGATCCGGATTCTGGTTCAGAGGCCCCGTTACGAATCGAACAATGGCACATGCTTTTGAGAACCCATTAAGTGCATTGTGAAAATAAATAAAAACTAGCAGAAAAATACTTTGTTAATGTAAATGACAGGAAGTGTGCACTTGAGGGCCAGCATCGTCGTCGTCGTCGTCGTTGTGATCGTCCCCCAGAGGCTGCAATTAAATATAAAAAAACACACTCTTTTTCTTTCCACAATGGCAAGTTTAGTGGAAAAAAGTGTCACAAAAACGGACGCAGCTGCAGATATATTTTCAATTTCAGTTTTTTTTGCACAATTCTCAATTCAAATTGCATTTGCCAATTGCAATTGTAATCTGGATTGTGCAGTGTGCGTAGGCAAACGAGTTGTCCAGCTCTTAGATACTCGTATTTGTCAGATTGCCTTGACACCTTGACAAAGCGCGGCGCCAATTATTTAAATTTCATGATTAACTGAGAGTTTGCATGCTATTTCCAGCTTCAGGTGTTTTTTTTTTAATGGCTTAAATGGGCTTAGAACTTGGCAAAATGTGGGCACAAGTGGAATTTTCTTTGATATTTCTGTGACAAAGTACTACTATTCATACGAAGGCATTTATTTGCTTCTTTGAATAATTCTTTTAAATTAAATACTGTTTCTTAAGAGTTTTATCGATCCTATGCCCTCATTGTTAAAAGCATAATACACTTTCATCAGGCTCAGCATGTCAAACACATAATTCTCTGTGGTTTCTCTTACCGCCAACAACGTTTCTCGTTCAACAATTAAACACGACCACAGGGTGGCTTCATTATAGTTAGCACCCTGCGCAGACTCATTCCGAATTCAACAGCTGACGGACGCACTCACTCTTCCCTTTCCCTATGCCGACCTTTGTCTATCGGAGGGTGTCTATCTCCGTGTTCTCCGAGTTCTCGAGAATCATCAAAATGATTGTATAAACATGCAACTAATTGAAAAGTGTGCCGTAATTCATTAGAAGGCTAGATACAATCAGTCAGATCCCCCATATGTACGTGAGGCTGGCCAACTGTTATTATCCTAGAAGGATCCCGTCAGGATCTCTACTAGTTGCTCTTAGGGGCGTTGTGGCTGTCAGGATGCGAGGGTTGCTCCGCAGATCGCATTCCACACAACTGTTCCCATTTTATGTTTGCTTTCTCATGCGAGATGAGACGATGCGCCTGCGCATAATATTTATTCAAATAATACTCGTAAAATTGCCAACATATGCGAAAAATAGACGGCTATAGCTTATGCTGCATCTGTAGGATACAATAAAACCCAACATCTGTTGGCAGAGTCAACGGTTTCACGTGATTGTGTTCCCACGATGACAACTGAAATCTTGAAATATTACAATCCTTAAAAAGGCAATTATTATGTAGCTTTTAATACATGTTTGTAATTAAATCTAACTGAACTAGTTGCTCCCAACTAACATACATTTTTCATGACTTCCCCGAACACTAATCTATCTTTAATATGTGCATAAATATGCCTAAGTAATGCTACAAAATATTCCTATTATTTAACCATTCCAGCCTCGTTTGCTAACATTTCCCCTCCCCCCCCCCCCCCCCCCCCCCCAAACACAGTTTCCAATTAATTCTGTCCTAATAGAAACCATTGTTCTCCGGGTCATCGCTGAAAGGTTAGGTCCAATCATAAAGCTCATAAGTGAGCACAGCTCTGAAGGTAAAGTGTGTCTCAGCAATTAGTGTCCGACACCTTGGCGAAATCTGCATTCTGCCCATGCAAATGTCAGCTGGCTTGGCTCGAAAGAAACGGCTAAAACTGCAATATGATTAGCCATTATTTTATGGCTAAGGTACAAGCACTTTGTCATGGAGTGGCATGCAACATGCAGTTAGATTTGACTTTCGCATGGCATGTTGGAATGCACTTGGGGGCGGCCAAGCCCAGGCCCAGTTAACAGTTAGTTGGTAGTTACCAATTGCCAGTTGCCAGTTGCCAGTTACCAACATGCAGCAGACAAATGGCGGCAAAGTTAACAGACAACGAACGTCGCGACTCGTCATCGTTGCGACATTGCAAGGTCGCTCCCCAAACTTCCTGCCATTCATGGCACTTAATTGCTTGCATTGTTGCTGCTGTCACTGCACTGCAAAGAAAAAAATTAACAAAATAATATTTAGAAATGTG
Source organism: Drosophila truncata (assembly GCA_008042515.1). Taxonomy (NCBI): domain Eukaryota; kingdom Metazoa; phylum Arthropoda; class Insecta; order Diptera; family Drosophilidae; genus Drosophila; species Drosophila truncata. Next base: position 100,888 of record VNJQ01001890.1, read on the forward strand.
ATTTTAGATGGAAATAATAAGGAAAATATAGAGGTTTGTACTGACTCTAAAGATATTAAATTGTATCTTGAAAATCCTCTTACAGAAGATATTTTTCAAGATAGTAATTATATTTTATTTTCTACTATTTCATCCCTAAATCTCATCATATTTTCTCTCAGTGCACCCATTGTTACCTCTGTTGTTCCTGTTGTACTTGCAGTTGCTCTTCCCATTAAACAGAATTCCTTTTTGGCGTTTCACATTGTCGTTGTGGAGCAGTTGGCATATTTTATAATCGTCTCGACTGCATCCGCAACCAGTTCCCCGCCCCTGGCCGCCTTTTTGGGCAATTCAATTAGGCCTTTCGCTCGCTTAGTTAATATGATTACCGTTATCGCTGTGCGAATAATATTCTTTCCTCGGGTTCTTACTCCGCCTGAAGTCCGCACTTTAAGTCCCCGAATTCTTTAAAGGCGGCTCGAGCGCTTTTGATGATGTGACTCTTAATTTGTTGCTTTGTAAATATTTTTATTGATATTTATTGAATTTTAAAACAAGTACCAATTTGAGGACAGTTTATTTAAGAAGCGAAGTGGAGATGTTAACAGCTCAGAGGTCGGAAAGTGTTGTCAGCGTAAAATGTTTTGTGGGAATTAATTCGATTTTGTTGAGAAATTTATTTAGTGAGAAAAATATAGTGAATACATTCGTAAATAAGCCTCAAGCTATTTTTCAAATATATGTTTAAATAACTAAGATTATTATAAATAAAAAACCATATTTATAAATGGAAAATCCCACTCGATCCCTCTTTTCATCCGCTATATTTCCATATATTTTCCCATCTGCATTCAAAGTGTAATCGCAAGCAGATATTTTCGACGCCACGCCGTCTGGTTAAGCCTTCAGAAAACATCATGAAATTTTTCTCCCACAAAATGGTTTGGTAACCAAAAACAAACACCAACCGATTGCTTGCAACATTTGTTTAAAGTGCCAAAAAGGGAGACGGGAAAAAAAGAAACACACTCTCGCACATTGCAGACTAAACAAAGTGAAATGTTTGCCAAATGTTTTTTTCTTCTACTTTTTTTTTGTTGTATTTTCACAGCCCACAGTGTTTTGAGCACGCGCCAAATGGTTCAGCAATGATGATATACCACCTCCAACCCCATTTTTCTCTTCGCGCTTCACCTCCAGACTGGCCAAATATAGTTTGTGGAATGCTGGGGGGGTTATAGGGTGGACCAGCTGCCAGATAGTGGCACCAGAACTAAAGCCTGAACTTGTAGAAATAAAATAACAGAGAGATTACCTTGTAATGGAACCTTTTTTTTATATTTTTAGTGAATCTAAGAAGACTATAAGGGCTTGATTTAATGTTTTTATAAATAGAATTTAGAAAGAATCAGAAATAATTTATTTTAGATAAAAATTAAAATATATAATTTATAAAATCATAGTCGTTAATCTCCATTAATCGGTAAATTTAGCTCCAAATCTGGTGAAGGGTATTACCAAGTTTATTCCAATTCATTCTTTTGCCAAGTCGGAAATCCCTAATCCCCTTTGGCACTCGATATTGCACACTCATCGTCAGCTTCCACCTGCCTTTGCCTTGCCTCCATCCCGATCTCCCCTTTTTGTATACGAAATCCATCATTGAGGAGGAGCCTGCGATAATCGATTCCATTGACTGGCCAAAAATTTATGCCCGCGCTTTGTGCCTCTTCTTGTTTGCTTTTCATCAAACTTTATGTTTATGCGCGTGTTTATGTCAGGCCTTTTTTGTTGGCCACATTAATGAGACTTTTTTATTGCCGGCCAAATTTGGTAGCGGCCCGAAGGCTTTTTGCCAGCTCGTAAAATGCCGCCCATTGCTTTATGACCGCACCATCATCCACCAAATCCATTACAATTGGCGGTGTCAAGTGCGAAAAACAGTTGGTGACACCGGGAAAAGCTGTTTTCCCTGCAACACAAGACGCTGTGGTGCCCACTCTGCCCGCTCTGGGGAAAAGCTCACATAAATCGCTCTGGCAAATGGATCGACGTCAGCCAGCAGCTTCCCATCGATAAGTTAAATGGCTGGCCAGTGTTTTTCATTCTCTGCTCTGTGTTTGCCACATATGAAAAGCGAATTTTCTCCCCGAGCAAAAATGAAATACAAAAAAAAAAAAAAACTGTAAACGAAAACGTCGGAAAATTCGATGTCGATGTCGATGTCGGGGTCGAGAGTGTGTGTGTATGTGAGAGTGTTTGCGCTTGGTTTTTCTTTGGTCAAGTTTTCCTGCTGCTGAATGCTGGTCGCCTGCTACGAATATCGGAAAATTCCTTTGAGGATTTGCCACAAAGGCGGCAAAGCCGGAAAAGCCGCTGCGGCAAACCTTTGATGATTCTCCACACACTCATCGCATCCCTCTCGCGGCTGCCCTGGCTCGCTCTCCTCTTGGCATTTTCCGATAGTGTGACATCCATCCAGCTGCAACCCCCTCAAGAAGCCACCCCTCGTCGTGGAAAATGTTTTATGGTCTCCCCGCCCCCTCTTGCTCTCTCTCTCTCTCTCTTTATCTGCTTGAGTGCCACCGCTTCTTTCACGTACTTAATACTTTTTGACTTTTTGGGGGAAAAGCATTTCCCGGGGCGAGTGTGTGTGAGTGAGAGAGAGTGAGGTGAGTGTGGTGCGAATGCCAGAATGTGAATGCTCCTAAGCGGTTTTCCCAGCTGCCGCCGTTCCTGCTGCTGTCTCTGCCTCAGCTCCTGCGTCAGCTTCTGCTTCTGCTTCTGAGGCTGCCTTCTGCTTTTCCCATCGTTGCTGTTCGCCTGTTACATAATTCGCGTAATTTATTCAATTTTGAGAATTAATTTTTTATTCATTTCGCGGTCTTGTTCGGGGTCGCTCTTAGGATGCATTTTCCCAAATTTATTTCGTGTTCTTGAAACACTTTATAGAATAACATTGAAAAAAACTCATAATTTTTGGAAAATATTGAGTGTTTGTATGGAATAATTCTTGGGGTTTTATTCCCACTTAAAATGTTTGTTTCGTATCTGATCGCGGTTATTACCTCAGTTTTTCTGTATGTAAATTTAATTAAATTAAGTGAAAACAATTGAAAACCAAAAAAAAACAATTTTGAGACCAGGAAAATATTAAAAAAAATTATAGTATTATTTAAATAATTTTTTTAATGTTTTTTTTTTTAAATAGATTATTTTTTATTTAAGTAATTAAAATTAAAATTAATAATTTATATAATAAACACAAATAAAGCGCCATTTATGTGACTATGGGACACCTTGCGAAGTTTGAAAAAATTGTACAAGGGCCAATTGGCGCCACTGTGCAAAGAACAAAATGGGCAGCACTGGCTAAAGGTTCCCACAAAAATACCTAGATGGCGCTTTATTTAAAATTGAATTTAAAGGAAATAATATTTTAAGGATAAAGAAAATAATTTAATAAATATAATAATAAACTAAAATTAAAATTAAAAAAAAAGATAATAATTTAAAACTTAAAATAATTTTTGATATTATTTAGAATGTCTAAGGTATTTTTTTAATATAATTTTTCCTTTATTAAAGTTGTATTATTTAAATGTAAATATGTTTGTTAATAAAATATATTATTTAATATATACATTTTTATACATTTAATTATTTTTATAATAATATATTGAAATTGCTAAAACCTTTTTAACATTTGTTAAGAGCCCTGTAAAAAATCAAGAAATACTATAAATATTTTTGTTTTGTCTCAATAAACTTTGAGCTCCAGTAATTTGTAATTTAAGAAATCTAATATTTACCCACTGATTGCTGAGCGGTGAACCTTTGGCACCTCCAACATATTATTTATGGCATTTACCAAGCGAATCTTCCTGTGAACCTTGCCGCCGCCTACCACAGAGGTTCCCTCGTCATTCCTCACACTGGATCCTGGACAAGGCAATTGGCTGCAGTCATAGTCGCAGTCGGACTGATAAATGCCCAATGAGAAGAAACCTTAACCCGTTTCAGATTGAAGTTTTAAGCCAAGATTAATTTGTATTATAAAAATATAATTACAAAAAAATTACAAGAATGTATTTTAAATTCCCAAGATAAAAAGTAATACAAAAAATAATAATAAATAATAACAATAAAAACAATTATTATATATATTCTTAAGAAATGAATACAATTAAGAATTTTATTTCAAAGCACATTATTATATAGAAATTATTTTCGCTCTTCATAGTTTCCTAGCACTATCCTGAGTCCCTGTTCCCACTCAGTCAGGCAAGTCATGTGGGCTGGCGATTCAACTATTTTGGCTTTCGTGGGCACACCTGGCACTGTGCCAGCTATACGATTTCTCACTCGGGGTGCCAAAAGAGAAATATTTATAAGCACACAACGGAAATTCCCACACTCGCCGGGCACTGGGTGGAAATGGGTTAACGCTGCTGCACATATCGCCTCGGGGCACTGGCAAAGGCAAGGGCGGTCCACATAATGGCTCTTAGATTGTTGTTTTCATTAAAAATCAACGGCTGCAAGCCAAACGGCAGAGAGCGTCGCAACTCCTTGTGGCTGTGGCTGTGACTGTGGCTCCTCTGACTCCTGCTCCTGCTCCTGCTCCTGCTGCTGCTGCTGCTGCTGCTGCTGCTGCGGCTCCTGGTCCTGTTACTGTTAGGCAACGCCCAACGCTGAGCTGGGAGCAACAACAAAAGGAAACGCCGCCTGCATCCAGGAGGGGATCGGAATAGGGATCGGGACGAGGGCAAAGGGACAAGGGCACTAAGGAGGAGGTCTATAATCTCGTTCGCTTAAGCGTCACGCATGCCACTCCCCTAAATTGATATGCCCGCCATGGCCAAACACCGGCAAACATCATCATCAGAGCGGAGGAAGTGGATGTGGCAGTGGCAGCAGCGGCTGTGGCTGTGGCGGCACAATGCGGAAAATCATCAAAGGCGGCATTTCAAAGAAATGTTCCGACATTTCTACCAGGCGAACAGAAACGTCCACCGGCGGCGATGATGTGTTGTGCCAAAAACTGAAACTGAAAAAAAGTGAATGAAATCGAAAACTCGAACAACACACACCGGCACACCACCGAAGCACACCACTGAGCACACGCACCACCAAACCACGGAGGCACCTTTGCTTTTGGCGGCGTCGCGTCGCTGCTTCTACTGCTGCTGCTGCTGCTGCTGTTGCTGGTGATGTTGCTGGTGATGTTGATGGTGCCGCCGGCGTATAAAATTGGCTGTGACCCGATTTTATTCTATTTTACTCGCTTTAGCCATTGTTCTGGGTGGGATTCGGTCTGGGTTTGGGATGCGGTTCAGTTCGGCTTGGAGCGCCGCGGCGGCTGGGTGGCTGGATGGCTGGACTGCTTAGAAAAAATCGCTAAGGGGTTGGAATTCAAGGCAAAAACAGGATAGAATCGTGCGTCTAATGTTAGTCTACACAGAACGAAATACTGCGTTCTATTCTCAGAGATCAGTCAAGGATATTTCATCCCGAAAATATCCATATTATTTGATATTATTAAAAGTATTTAAGGATTTTAATAAAATTAGATGAGTATTTTATATCAAATGCAAGAATAATCAATCTGTTTTTTACAAGTTTAATGTTAAGGTGAAAACTAGCTGGCCTGTTATTTACATAACAAATATTTGAACTTTATAAGAAAAATATAAAAATAAAAATGTGATCTAAATATTTGCACGTTGGCAGTCGAAAGGTTAAATATTAAAGATTCATTATAAATTAATGCAAATATCAACATTTTTACTCTTTTAAAAATTTACAGTATATATTTATAAAGTAATCAATAAAAATGATTTAATAATATAATAAATTTATGAAGATAAAAAATATTCTGGCTCTTTTGATACCAAGAATATATTCATTTGTATTTCAACTCCATGTAATCTTGAAAAGAAATGGCAAAAACTAATTTCGTTAAATTCTTGATGTTTAGAAAGTTAACTTAATAAAATAAACAAAATTTATTTTTAAGATCTTGGTTTTCTATTGGAATTGTATGTCTAAAATGGTCTTTTGCCTGGAAGGGCTGGAAAATAATTTATTTTTATGTCAATTATCTTTTTCGTTACCACACCTCGCAATAACAAATAAAACTATCGTAAATTGAGTTTTATCACTCTATTTTTTTCGATTTTTAATGCTTGCTTTTCACACATAGAGTAAACATTGGAGTAAATATGTATTTTAAACATTATTAACTGTGTTTGAATTGTGGTTATTTGGTTAAATATTAAACTCTGATTAACTTGTGATTAAATTTTATTGAATATTTAAGTTGGCTTAGAAGCCAAACCCCCTTGTGGGGGCGAAACAAAGTGTTCAAGTGCGTGTTCTCTCGATGGTTAGTGACAAAGGTGTCTTCAAATTGTAGTTAATGTTGTTTTTCATGAGTTTAATTACCCTTTGTCTTTGGGTAGACCAAATTCATAATTGTTTCCTTACACAAAAGCTGTAAGCAACCGATCGTGTGACATTTTAATTATGTTCATCTCATGTATGTAATGTTGTTCTAAAGCCCAAGGCGGAACGCTAAAAAGTGTTTCTTCCAGTGCATTTATAATATTTGTTTAAAGCTGGCTCAAAAAACTTCATGCACTTTGATCTATTTAATTGGTAATTAGCCGATTGTGTATATATCAACTTCTTGGGGAGGTGTTTTGAACAATTTGTGTGTAAAATTACGTATTTTTCGTTTTTATTTTGTTATTATTTCAATTGATACTGAAGCATGACGGTTTTAGCTTCAAGCTCCCTTTGCAGTGACGGAAAATGTAGCTCCCAGTGCATATTTATTATTTAGTTAATTTAAATACCCTTGTCCCAGATAAGACCGAAAAACTTCTATTCATTCAAGTGGATAATTTGTGTTGTGTTGTGTCAAATTACCTAAGACATGAACTAACCTTTCTCCCAGTGTAAAATCTGCCTGTACCGGCTCGTGTGTGCATATTCTAATCTGTGTATCTGTGTTTCTCGATCTGCTTTTCCTGTCATTGAACAGATACTTGATTATGATTATTTAAGTTTCATTGCGGTGTACCTATAATTCTGACTCTTGCTTTACGAAAAAGTTTTGTTTTTACCATTAAATAAAGACTTTTTATTAGTAATTATATAAAGAAAAGAAATAAAATGCAGGCATAACTCGGAACTTCTTAAATAACCATAATCAAGAGAAAAGCATTGGCTGGGAATGATCAGGAACCTTGTTTAATTGAGGTATCCCCAATGTATCTTCAAGATCTTGGGTTCCTCAGTTACAGGGGCAGATAAATCGTGTTCATGCAACTATTTCAAGAGTTTAGGATTAAATAAATATGTTATTATGGAGAAGTGTATTCAAGATCATGCGTATTTAAGGGAGCCAACCGAGTGGGAAAGCGTGCCAGTGTGCAAATAAGTAAGCTAGCTATGGTTAGATTACATTCTAAGTGGTAGCAGTTCATGTATAAGCAACTCTACAGGCTATTTTATAGTACAGTTACCTGTTCGGATTGTTAGGTTTTGCTTGGTGTTTGCTTTCTCAGTGAGTCTCAGAGGCGACATCCTGTGCCGCCCCCTGAAGAGACAGATAATCTATTAACTGGGCGCCGAAGCGTTTGGGTAACTCTTATTTTAGACACAGTCAGTGGACACTGGGCAAAGGGATTAGGGAATTAGGGGTCCTGTGTTAGTGTAGCTTCAGATTCAGTTTCTTTAAGGGTCTCTTTATTAGTTTTTTTTTTTTTTGGCTTGTATTATAATAGTAATCGTAATTATTACCGGATCAACAACGACATATCCTTGTTCGTCTCTTTTGCTTGCTGTTTATCATCGAAAATTGTTCGCATTTTGTTCTGTTTCGTTTTTCTTTCACTTTTTCGGTGTTGTTTAATTTACATTTATATAATTTACACATGCAGCAGTATAATATATATGTTTATGTGGCTTTTATTTGTGTTTTTGTAGCGCATATTACACAATGGCGCGATACATTCAGATATAGGTATGCATATCCAGCTCTTCGGTCTGCGACTCTGATAAATTCAAAGTGGTTAATAACATTTATATATATGTATGTCGGTTTATATATATATATATATATTTGTATGTAGGTATACATGTTGCTATATAATTCTCGTAAATAATTGTAGCACGTTAATGTAATATGTATGTTTAAAACACTTAAATTGCGTAGGTTAATTAGTTTTGCACAAAAAACCTTTAATAGGTATGCTCCATGTTCTCTTCGTCCTGTGTCGGTGTGTTTGGTGTGTTTTTTGTTTTTCGTTTTTGTTTTGTATTCGCTTGATTCGCTCGATTGATTCATATATGTATGTTCAATAATCATTTAACGCTTTCACTTTTTAATACATTTAGATATTAGTGGCCTCAGCCAGCATAATTTTTTGCTGGGTTTTACCTTTTTTTTGGTTTGCTTTTCTCAATGTGTTTTTTTGTATGTCGTATCTTGTTTGCTTAATAACACAAATCCTGCCAAGTGGCTAAATAGATATATATTTCTGCACGTAGCATATATTCTGTATACACATCGATATAGTTAAATGTTTTCTTATTCCGCTAAATGCCTCACTTAGTCAGATAATTATTACTCTCTTGGGTTGCCAATTCCCAAAAATGTATGAAAGCCTGCTCTTTTTTTTTTATTTGATTCGCTTAGTCGCTTACTCGATAGTTAATTGAATTGGACAGCAATCCGTACAGGGCTGTCGATCTCAACGTGTATTTGATTTCGTATTTATTTGTATTTGCATATTATCATCCGCGGACACCAAACTCAATCTCTCTCGAACCGAAACACCAAAAACACAGAGCTTTCAAGTTTGGTTGCCTGATTGATAAGTTCTGCCCTGTCCTGTCCTGTCAAAGGTCTCTCCTGGCTCGATCCCTTGTCCCGAAGCTTGCCCCTGGGGGACAGGTCAGTGTGTGGCCGCACTCCGATTTTATTTTAGAATCTCATTACGTAGGCCTATGACTAAGTTCCGTCCGATCGGTCAGTTGCAGTTTGTGGGTTGAGTCGTGGTATCGTTGTCCAGGTCAGGTTTAGCTGCTCGTCCAGATAAAGATGTGCGTATATACAGCATGTCTGAGGTCGGGTTGCGTGTGTTTAGGAACTCAAACCATTTTGTATGCGTCCTTCTGGGTTCATGGCGTCAGTCGGTCGGGTCGGTCTATGGTAGGTTTGCGTCTGTCTCCTCGTCCCATCTGACCCCGGAGCTTATTGGCCAGCAAACCGATCTGTCGCCGCCTTAAAGGAAGTCGGAACAAGTGACGGCCAGGGATTATAGTGTTCTGTTCTAACAGTCGGTTAGTAATGTCGCAGTTCCGTCGCATTATGTCCTTGCTGTGATCTCTTAATGACAGCAAATAATTGTATTTACCTCGGTGCGGTTTTCATCTTCATATCATCTCCCTTTCCTTAACTTTTAAATAATAATTTATAGTTGCCTTTGTTGCTTTTATATTTGTATATCTATGTTACACCATCAAAGAAAATATTTGGGGAAAATGATGAAATGCTTGGCTTGTGTGTACTTGCCCCGTACGTGGGGGGACTTTACACTCAATTACATAGATGCGACATTATCCAATAGTATAATGGAGAAGTCCGTTAGACAATTGTGCATATATATGTATATTATTTTATATTATATTAGTTGGTAATTTTATGTGTAAGTTCCGTTCAATTTTCTACGCATGGTTGTTGTTTTCTTCCTCGTCAAATCGTAAACATTAATATGTTATGGTTATGGTTATATTATGTCGAAATATACATCAATAATTTGTAATTGCCTTTATATAATACGATATACATTACGTTGCTGTTAGTACACTTATTTAATTTGCTTCGTCGAACATTTGAATTGAAATTGTTTGTAGCTTGTTTTAATTGTATTTAATTAACTTTGAAAAAACGTTGCGTCAAGTACTCGTAAATGAATCGAAAAACTCACTACTAAATATTTTGCTCTAAAAACAGTAATCGTTAATTATGCTCATATATTCATAGTTTTTGTTTCATTTTTGTTTCTTTCTACCACGTTAATAATTTTGCTTAGATTTTCGCAAGCCCCAGTTGTTGTTCGGACTCGCCACAGTTATTGTAATATTGTTCTCATTTGCTTTTATTTTGTTGTGTAGTGTAGAGTAGTGTTTGTTTGTTACGTTCAAAACAAAGAATATGTTAACAAAAAAGTTGTTTGCGTCGAGATAATAATAATTATTCGTTTTCGATTTTGTATTTCTTTTGTTTCTTGCTTAAGTTTAGCTGAAATGTATCTTATCTTTGTCGTCATTGAATATTCGAACTACGATAACTCATTTTCATTACGGTTAAGTTCAACTGCTACGTAAAACTGTTAAGTACGGTATCTTTAATTAATTGATATATTCTTTTTTTTTTAATATTTTCTCTGCTATTAGCAGCACTTGCACATCGTCCTCCTCATCGATCTGAGCTTATTCGCTTTGTATTTTTGAAGTTTTTCATGGTTTTTGTTCATCGTTTGGCCTAATCGAAGGTTCCTCTGCTTCTGCGGCAGCATCCGCAGGTGTCGGAGCGCGTCGCTGGTCACTTGTATCTTTGTGGCTGTCCCCTGGGGTGTCTTGTGTAGCGTGTCATGCAGCCGGCGGCGTAGCCTCTCGACCGCATAGTACCGTGTGATTCTTTGGATATATTTCGCTTGGTTCGTTTCCTGTTTGTCCGTTTGATTCGTTCGAGGGTCGTGCCTGAGTGGGATGTGTCTTTTGTAGTGATTAGTGTAAGTGTTTGTGTCTTGTGTTTAGTTTCCATTTCTGGCGATCCTAAACGGTTTCTTTTTTTTTTTTTTTGGTTTTTTATATTTTTTGGTTCTCGGTAAGTTCAGTAGCTTGTTTTGTGGCACATACTCCTAACCGCACACGCAGCCCCGACCTCTCCCCGTTGACCCAAACCGCGACCCGGCCCCTAGCTGCCTTTTTGTTGGTCAGAGTAGATCGTAAATTTAGGACCGAGCACGGATTGGCGGAAGGAGGAGGGAGCTGCGGTGCCATTTCTGACATTTTCATACTAATAAGTAGTGGGTAGATACTAAGTATAATATATATAACTTGCGGTGTATTCATCAACTGCGAAGGGCAAAAGTGTGGCCTAAGCTTAGGAGCGATTGATAATAACTGAGGAAATCCTGCTCTCTTGTTTCTTGACTTAGCACACGTACATATGGTCTGGTAAAACGATACTTGATCAATAGCACACTCACGGTTAGCTAGATATAGATAATGACATTTCGCCGTGTCTTGTATATGAATAATATAATTGTATACAAATATATTTGAAAAGTGCGGTTATAACCTTGTATAATTAATTGTCATACACATCAATAGGTTGCTCCTCACCAAACTCGTCCTTCCATGTCTTGTAAATATAGAACTTTGTTAGGTACAAATTTTGCATTTCTCAGTGTTTCTCTGAATATGTATGTATGTATGTATGTCTGTCTCCTGTAAGGGGTATATATGTATGTATGTTCTGGTTTCCTGTGTGGTGATCGGGTTTATGTTTATAAGTTTTATATGTATGTTCTGTTCTGTTCGGTCTGGCTTGGCATATGTATACCTTTTGTAGCTCGATTGTTGTCGTTCGTCTGCTTTCCAAGCACATCGATAGAGTTTAACGTTGAATATGCCAATATCGGATATCGATTAGTGTACGCGTAAGTAAAATGCTCCATAATTGAATCAATGCTTAACACCTAGACATGTATATAAGTATAATTATGTATTGTATGTAAATATTTCTTGTATATCCTTTAACACTCAAATATTCTATATGTATATATCGTGCGTTCTATAGTAGCTTGCGCCACACATCTTCAACGGGATGCAGGGATCCCGCCGCTCGGACGCACTCCGGGTCAGACGGGCTGGTGCATGCCCGGGGCAGCATGACGCAGCGGAGGATCCCCATCCCGGGGACCATGTGCTTCACGGCGCTGGTGTACATAAACTGAGGAATAATGTTGCTCGTGAAAGCAACTACGATAACGTCCTACTACTGACAACCTTGTGAAGCCTTTTTCGAACCTTCCAAGTGCTCACTCCAACTCAAAGTCGAACTAAATTCGCTAACTAGAAACAACGAAAAGACCCCCGAAACGCTGCAACAATCATCTTTAACCTGAGGCTTAACCTTCAACCCGATCCTGGATCGGGCTGGTTTACTTCGTCTTCGTCTGCTTCGCTGGTTTGGCCGGCGTCTTTTGCTCCGCGCCCTTCGACTCCTTCCGCTGAGACTGATCCTTCGGCTGCTCCTTCTCCTTTTCCTTCTCCTTGGCCGCAGCTGCGGCTGCCTTGGAACTGCTGGTGGGCGCCTCCTCCTCCGCGGCCTCTTGTGCCTTATCCTCCTTCAGCGGTTCCTTGGTGGCACTGCTGCTGGAATTGCTGTTGCCACCGGCAACAACGGGATCCTTGTCCAGTTCTCGCTTCTCTCCGGACGTATTTGCCGGCAGGGCCTTTAGGATGGCGTGCACCTCCTCGGCAACGGCCATCAGCACGAACTCAAACTGCTGTCGAGTGGCCACCACGCCTGCCCGCTGATCGCGCAGATGCTCCAGGGTGGCGGCAATGTCAATCTCACGCGCACCCTTGTTCATCCGCTCCAGGACCAGGTCCAACAGGATGTAGGCACCAGTTCGACCGCCTCCGGCACTTCCGTGCACCACAATGGGGCAGGAGCGACGACCTCGGTAGGATTTGTTCACCTTCCTGAGAAGTTAAATTAATGTAAATTAATTTTAAACAACCAAAACCTTTTCTTTTAGATTTAAATTAACAATAAAATGAAAATTAAAGAATCTAAAGATTTTACTTAAAGATGGGGAACACCACTTTTAAGAATTGTTCTCACATTTGTTATAATCTTTGAGAAATTTATATCAATGGCAATAAAAAGACTAAGGTGCGTAGGCATCTGGAAAAAAAAGAAAGCATAAATCCAGTGGATAAACGACGTAACGCTTCCTTATTCTTTATATTGCCTTTGGTCCCGGTAAACACCTTTTGTATTTGTGTGAAATTTAAGTTATATATTCAAGATCTTACCGCCTAAAATCTAGCAGTGCCTTTGCCTGGACAGGCACTCCCATGTGCGGCCAGGACAAGAAGTGGAACTGGGTGACGGTTCTGGTTTCGCTAGTGCGCAGATTCTTCAGGTAGAAAGAACGTACGAGGTAATCATCGCACCAAATGTGTTCACTGACTAGGTGAACCTGTAATTAAAAAGCCATTAATTGCATTTACTGCTTAGCAATTTATATTTTGTATTCACCTCATAGATGTGATAGACCTCGGCACCTTCTTCCGGCCAGTATCGCGCACAGGCCACCTCTCCGTTCTCCTGCAGTCGGCAGAGAGCCACGATGACAACGGCTCCCTGCTCCCAGATCATCTGCCAAAAGTGAGCCAGGGTCGACGGCAGTGGACCCTGGGCGGCTACATAGGCGGGGGCTCGTGGATCGTGATCGGTCTGTGAAAGTAAGTAAATTTACATCGAGAATATATCTCTTTTAGTGGAGCTAAGATATACTTACAATCGTTGAGGCATTTACATAGTCCAGTCCTTCCGCGTTAGCCAGATGGTTGAGGACAACGCGAGAGTGATCGTACGGCAAGGGAGCCCCGGGTCTGTTCAGTCCCGCGCACTGCGGCTGGGAGGCGGCCTCCCGAGCACTGGGCTCGGCCTCATATCGGCACAATGCTTCCCATTCCCGCTGCAAGCGTCCCTTGTTTCGCAGATGATCTTCCATATAAGACTGTTGAGGAATTTTGATTTAATTAATTCCAATTCAAGATGCTTCAATTATTAAATTAACTTACCAGCACCATGTGTCCGGTTGAGATGTCCATGTTGGTCAGTGCAGGCTCCTCGCTCCAGGACGAGGTGCTAGATCGCGAAGATGGTGGTCGACCTTCGTTCTCCTTGCTCAACGATGTAATTCTGCCACTGTGCGCCTGCTCGTTGGAGCCACCGGTTGCCCCTCCGGCCGAGTTGCCGCCGCTGCCGTTGCCCGACTTACCGGCCATCCGGGCACGGCAGAGTTCCTGGTAATCCTTGCTGCAGGTCTCCGCCCCCGCAATGCCCGACTGCAGACCGCCCAGCTTATCCCGCTTGCGGTCGTGCCGCTTGATCAGGATCAAGGTGACAAAGATCACAATCACAGCGGCTGCACCAGCGCCGGCGAACATGTAGGCCATGATGTGGGTTACATCCGGTCCCTGCTCGGCCAGCTCAATGCGGGATGAGGAGACACTCGGGTCCTGCAGGTCCTTGATCACGTCACCAACGCCGGCATGCAGCACATAGAACCCGACGCGTCGCTGGATGTTGTTCTTGACGCCGCGGTTCTCGTTGATGGTCCGTGCCACATCGCCGGCGGTTTTGCGCTCGGGGTTGTTTGAGTTCACCCGGAAGCTGACTTCGTGTTGTTGAACGCTGGAGGATATGAAAACAGATTAGATTGGAGAGTAATTGTTTAGTCTTCCGACTCACGTTAAATAAGAAAAGTATCCCTGCATGTGTAGTATTTGCTCCAGCTCCTTCATGATGCGCTGCCCATCGTTCCAACTGTCAATTCTGCCAATGAGAACAATATAATTAACTATAGATTTATTGAAAGGAAGAATTCGCATAAGTACTCACGGGTTCTTGACGAACACATGCACATATTCAGTGTCAACGGTGTGCGGCGCATGATCCTCGGCCGAGTGCTGCTGCTTCATGACCTTCTTCTTCTTGTGAGCCTCGTCGTCCTCGGCACTGCCCTTGATGTGGGCGGGCAGCACCTCCTTGTTGCCATTGCTGTCCGGCTTGCGTGTTCCCGCTTTCTCAGTTTCCAGCTGGTTGCTCAGTTCGGAGGAGCCAAGGGATGGAGGTCCCAGCAGCGGCCCAGGCTTCTTCACATCGAGGCGCTCGTGACGGGCAAAGCCCAGCATGTTGGCGAGTAGCGATTGCTTCACATTTTCCGGCTCATCAGCCTGCATGCCATCGGCGTCTGGTCCGAACTGGGGTGGCATCACAAGCATTCCCCCCTCGGTATAGACCCGTTGGCTGTTTGACTGCCGGGGGAAGCTGTTGGATGCCAGCATGGCCTCCTCCTCGAGGGGAGTCAGGGAGTTGCGCAACAAGCTCGACTCGAACGCCAATTCCTGTTGCTGGGCATCCACCTCGTTCGGATCCAGTTGGCTAAATGCCGGAGGACGTCGCTTGGCCAGCTCGGGAGTGGAATCTGCTTCGGGTTCGGCATGTCGGAAGCTTAAAAGCGGTTCCTGAACCAATCCCTGTTCGCCGGCCAATTCGCGGAAGAAGGAACGCTTCGTTTGATCGTTCGCTGACTCGCCCAGTCCCAGTCCGCCCCTTGAGCCGCCCCTGGCCCGTTTGAAAGGGGCAAAGTTATCCGGGAAGTAGAGCTCACTCGACTCGTTCACCTCCTCTGGCGGCACATAGACTGGGGCCTTGGCCTGTTCCTGCTCCTGCTGTTCCTGCTGCTGCTGCTGCTTTAGCTCCTTCAGCTCGCGCTGCTGCTGCTGCTCCACTATGGCCTCCAGCTGGTCCATGGCATTCGCCGGCGCCGGCGTCTTCCGCTGATAGGGTTGAGGATCGGGCTCTGAGGCGGCCAGAATCTGATACAGTTCCAGCCGATTCTGCTGCTCCGCTCGCCGGTCAGCATCCTGCTCCACCTGCCGCAGCTCCTGTTCGCGCTCGATCCTCTGACGCTCGGTTTCCAGAAAGGTGTCCATAATGCTCGGCATATCTACCTGAGCGCCCTGTCCGTGTCCATGTCCGTTCCCCTTGCCAAAGTGCTCCAGCTCCCCGGGATCGTGACGCAAAGGCCGACGATCCTGCAGCATCCGATTGAGGTATATGTCGTTGGCATCGTTGTCCCGCACCTGTTTCTTCCTCAGCGACGGATAGAACTGCGCCTGACTGGGCTGCTCGTAGTAATCGAGTTCGGTTTCCGGTTCCGGCGGCGTGAAGCGCACATAGGCCATGGCACTGGCCGGATCCCCGAACTCCGGTGGAGCAGGCGCCAGGTTGGCGCACAGGTTCGGTGGAAGCTGCTGCTGGCGCTGGAGCGAGAAGAGCGATCCCTGGATGCGGCACTGGACGTACGGATGGTCCCAGCCTAGGCCGGCGCCCTGGAGCTCCTCCAGCATGGTGGCCAGCACACGAGACTGTTCCTCGGTGAGAGGTGTCCTGTGAAACAATAAGGAAAACATGGTTAATATGGAATATTTTTTCGTTTTCAAAATTAAGACAATATTTACTTCTCAATGTCCTCAACGTCGACACCGGTTGTTGGAATGCACTTTCCGAAGATGTTGTCTGGCAATTAAACAAGAAATCAAAGAGATTTTTAAATTCCACAAATACTTTAGCTGTTGAAAGCGAAACTAAAGGCCTTTTCAGCTTTTTGGAAACAGCTTCTCATTGTATTTGAGTTTGGCAACCGAAAAACTTTTGTTTGCTTTAAAACTTAAGATTGAATTTATTCGGCAAGTTTTTGGAACTATTTAACTTTTGCTTCTTAAAAAGTTTCACATGGCTGTGGAACTTTAATAAATAATTTTTCCATTTTCTTTACAAGTAATGCCGTCAAGAACCTTGTTAAAAATACATAAGTTGTTTAACTTTAAATAAATATACCACTTTTACGAAAATACATCACACAAATTATAAATTAAATTATTTAAAAAGCTATCTAGGAGTATGAAAGTCTTCGACCTCCAAGAAATTTACACTTTTGGTCTTCTTTTTAAATGATATTAAATCCTTAGAGATTTCTGGCGTGCTACGCCTGTGCCTGTACTCCCTTTTAGACCTTCAAGAACTTGCAAACAGGATTATTCACTCTTACATTTAACATTTATCAACCTTATTTATCTTTACTCTCTCTCTGGAACTATATTTTCCCATTGTCTGGCACACACAAGTTAATTTGTTTACATCCCCTGCACAGCTTTAATTGAGCCTGGCCAGAATGTATGTGAATTTCCCCTGACCCGCCCCTGTCATCATTCGCCTCGGTATTAATAGGGCGTGTAGCTGCATCAATGACACTAGTTGTACAATGGTTCGTCCTGGTCCTCCCGTATCGTCAGCACCTTTTGTTTTCATTGTGATTT
The DNA here is from genome assembly GCA_008042515.1 of Drosophila truncata. Classification (NCBI taxonomy): domain Eukaryota; kingdom Metazoa; phylum Arthropoda; class Insecta; order Diptera; family Drosophilidae; genus Drosophila; species Drosophila truncata. The sequence goes on from VNJQ01001890.1 coordinate 118,078, forward strand.
ACGGGCATTTAAATGCATATCCTTGCGGCTTGTCTCGGGCGTAATTTGCATAATGCAAATGCTTCTCATGCGGACGGAACCGTGACTGCGGCGGCCACTGGCACGGGGACTGCACTCCGCCGCACACACACACACACACATGTGTGGGGGCCAGTCTCCCCACTCGTCCTCCGTCCACCCCTTTTGAGGTCAACCATTTCTGCGCAATTTTCGCCATTTTTCGCAACGTTATTCCGTCTGCAGCTGCTTTTCCAATTGTTCTCCAGCAGTTCTCCACCCTCCTCTCCCACTCGTCGTGCTTACATAAGTAATTGAGTGTGTTCTCGATAATGCACTGGCACGGCGTCACTTCCTCCTCTCCTCTGCCCCAGACTTGGCCCTCCTAGTTTTTCACACTTTGTTTTGGTGTCGTTTGTGTGAACTCTCGCCTGGCATTGAAGAGCTCTGCAAATACGAATAATATGCCCTGGGCCAGAGTTCAGCTTGCCCAGCTGCAGCCCCAACCCGATCCTTTCCTTCTTTTCTTTAGTTTCCACAGAACTCCCTGCCCGTTGACCCACAAAGTGGATTCCGCCCAAAAGATGCATTTCGGCAACAGCACTGGGGGAATGGCAACGGAAATCGACGGCGAGGGCTTCCATTGTACTTATTTGGGGTTTAGAGTGCTTAAAGCAATTGAAGGCAGGCCAATGGTTTTTTAATGTTAAAAGAAAGAAGGAAACCAAAGGGATATGTATTAGGAGCTAAGCCCAAGATTTAAATAAATTATAAGTCAGAAGATAAATCTTGCTGTAAGCTTTCTTTGTAAAAAAAAATATTCCAAGGAAATCGCCTTTTAAATTAGTCTTTTTAAGGTACTTGAGTGTTTTTTAAGCATAATAAAACTTACTGTTTGTATGGCAAAACCTTGTTTTATCTTTTTACCTTTTGTTATTCAACCTTAATTTAATTAAAAACGATCTTTTATCGCTTAATTGACTTGCATAATATTTCACGCTTAATGGTTTTACTTAATTAAATCTGCAGGAAAATCAGCAACAAATGTTTGTTTTATTGTATATAAAAAAGGATTTTTAAGGTTTCAAAAGCTCTGTGTTCAGAAAATGTATTTATTTGTAGGCTAAAGTGCCATTCAAACTTTTCTAACTTTTGCCCTCAATTTAAACTCTAAGTAAAAAGTGTTTAGCAATTATGTTTTAATTATTTAAAGCATTATTTCATGTTGCAAGTAACCGAGCAACTGTTTCACTAGTTTCCCTATTAATTTAGACATCTAAGAATATTTAATAAGCACTAACAAACTCTTAGGCAGATTTAATACAAGACATTTAGTGGGATATTATTGGGCTTTCTCTCGCTCTTCACACTTCCGTGAGACGGACTATTCTGCTAATCCCTGCTTTTAGTTGGTAAATTGAATTCCCCCGAACTGCGACTGGCCTTCCCTATGCCACCGATAACCACAATCTGGGGCTTAAGTCCATCTTAACCGGGGTGTAGCTGTGTTATCGCATACTCACCATCGTAGCAGACCTCGGAGTGCGGTATGCATAGCGTCCTAACAAACTGGCAGCCTGCAAAGAAAAAATAAAATAGAAAGGGAAAGTCGTTGGTTAGTACATGAAAGAGTTGTTTAGCCATCACCATTATGAGGGGGTAAGTGGAGAGCTGAGCGAAGCGGACGCTCAGTTGAGACATAATGATGTGGTAAGAGCCAAATCAGCATTACGGCACTAAGCAGGCTCCTGACACCGAGCCACCTACCCGCCTACCCACCAGCCCAGTCCAGGCCAACCCCAAGCCACCAGACACCTCCTCCTCCACTTCTGGCCCGAAGCCTCCACCATTGGCGCTTCTACTGGCGGTGTCATGTGTCGCTTGCCTGACTCTTGGCTAAATAAACGCTTTTTATGAGCATGTCGCACATGGCTAGCACGCACACATACACAACGAACACTTTTCTGCCGACAGGCGAAGACAACTACAAATTCCTGGCCCAGAGGATGCCCAAAAATACGACCAAGAGAGAGAGAGAGAGTATCCCCTCCTGCCACTCCTCCTAGTTGTTAGTCAAATGTCTGTTTGGCGTGCCTTCGTGTGTGTGACGTCAACAAGAAGACCCGCATCGCTCCGGGAATTTGCCACTGAAAAATGTGACCTCCTCCTCCTCCTCCTTGCCCGGGACAAGGACTAGCATCATGTGTAACGCACGTCCGCCTCCTGTTTTCCCTGCTGCCCTGCTCCACATTCCACCCACGCCCAAAATAGCGTCACTTTGGAACTTTGTTGTCAACAGTTTTCGTGGTCTTTGCCTGGCTTTAACTTTGGCCCGTGACAACCGGAAAAAGGCGACGACGCTTCGACATTCGTCGGCCATTAATTAAGCCAAAGTAATTTCGCTTCTCTGGCGAACCCACCCACGACCCCTAAGAGCCGTATTTCTTCTGGCTGTTTTGTTTTTTAATTGCTGAAAAATTGCAGGCCTCAGGTTAAAAAGGGCAGCCAGAATTAATCCCAAAGGACTGAGGGACTCGCAGTCGGTCTCCTCTTGATAAGCGCCTTATGAATGATGGCCACGAAACCAGAAATTAAGTAACTTCCCGCCAAAGAGTTCCTTTTCTTAAAAAGAAGAGCAGAGAGCTGTCGTAATGAATTCATCATCAGACGGATGAAAAGGTCTGAGAGGGACTGTCAGCACAAGTGGTGGAAATGTCAATTACTTGGACAGAAAACCGTGAAAAGGCAGTCAATAAGAGATGACTGACAGTTAGTCAGACAGCCGATGAATATCAATGCATCCACATTTATTAAATTAAATTAATAAAAGCAAAGAAACACTGTAGAAATCAGCAAGGAAGAACCACCTTTAGGTCTCTTTAAATGACTCTTCTAAAAGTGCGACAAACTTGAGTTTTATTCTCTGTGTAGTTAGCAGTCAAGTGGCCAACATTGTTTGACCATACGCCACATTGTGGGACTTTTGCCAAAGACCTCTCTATCCGCCAAGTCCTTTCGGCATTGTCGAGTCGACAGATTGAAGTGCACTCCTAGGGCAGGCAGAGCAAACACCATAAACGCTCACTTTGTCTCCTTTTCATGGTTCAATCCTGCTCCTGCGGCTGCTCCAGTTTCTGCCCCAACCCCCGGTTTTGCTGCTGTGAAAACAGTCAAAAAATGTGGCGACAGAAGCCGTCTGTCAATTATCAATAGGCCAACAGAGACGTGACCTGCATCATGACGAGCAACAAACTGGGGCAAAAATAGAAACTAATTAAATGAGATGCCCCAGCAATTTTGCGGCAAGTCCGCGGTTTAATTGTGACGGGGAAGAGGAAGTGAGCGCCTTTTTCCGCACTCTGTTTTCTCTGTCAACAACGAACTACGAGGGACCAATCGTCCTGGGGGATCTGGAGGCTCTTGGGAGGGTCACAGACTTGTCTCATAAATATGCCACCTCATGGCCATTGCTAGCTCTCGCTCTTTTACTCTCTTTTCATTCAACTGATAAGGCCACGGGACGTATGCGCAATATGCCGACGATGTTACCTGCCAGGACATTCATGGGGCCAGTTTAACGGCCTCGTTGAGCCATGCAAATGCGCAAAGCGGCATTGCAACGCATCGAGTGGGGCAATAAAAATAAAAGAGGTCCTGGTGCCGGCAGACTGCAGCCTGCGAATCGAGGCTAAAAGCTTTTATGCCAGCAAAATCCCCGTCGGGCAGTTATCTGTTCGACATTCACCCGCTGCCGCCGCTTCTTTCGGTTCTCCGGATGGTGATGCAACTATTATTTATGGCGGGTTCGATTTTCTACGCAGGGGAATGAAAAGCAAGAACCTCGCCGACCACAACGAGGAAATTGCAAAGCTGGCCGCCTGCATTCGGGTCGGGATTGCCAATCAACAAATCAAAATCTGTGATGTTGGGGGGCAGCAGCAATCGACCTTTTGTGCTGCTCACATTTGATTGATAAGTTTGCGGTTGAGTCGATTCCTACTTGATTGGAGGGTGTTCCCAAGTTCCCAGCTCCCAGCCCCCAATGGGGAAATCCCTGCCGGCCTAAATTATGCCACAGCCCAAAGACCAAGCAAACAGAGCGAGAGCTAGAGAGAGGGAGACGCAACAATTTAATAAATTTTCCGCTCCAAGGCGAAATTGAAAATTCCGGAGGCACACCCACACCCTCGATGCGGTTGCCTTGGACGCAGCAGCAGCGTTTTGATTGATGTCCACCAGCCCACCGCACATATTTAAGAGGAAGCTCCTTGGGTACATATCGGGGGAAGTGGAGGTGGCCTGTTTACTTATGTATGTGACTCGCTGGGAGCCCGGTGGTGAGGCTTCCAGGTCCTTCTGCTGTTTGCTTTTGGGTCAAGGCATTTAAAAAAAAATAAAAGAAAAAAGATTTTCATTTCATAACGACATTTTTTCTCTCCTGTCAGCTGGCCAGCCAGGACGCAGGCACAGAACGCACAACACACAAGACACGAGCGCAAACACAGCCTCGGCACGTGTGGCCCGGACAACGTGTGGTATGTGCAATATGCGGAGGCGAGCGCTGAGAGCGTTGAGAGCGTCTTTAAGGACAATAACGAATGTCCGCACGTTGATTACGTGTGGCATTTACCTCAGCAGCAGAAGCTGCTGCTGCTGCTGCCACTTTGCCATCAGGGTGGGCAAACAAACATTTCCTGCGATTCTAAAAAGTTTGACTTGCAGGAGGATACAGCTGAGGTTTGTGTGATATGTAAACAAGAAATGGATCGAAAAGGAAAATTAACAAGCGTTTAGATGGTAAAAAACTACAGAAACACCCAATTTAAAGTGAACAGTGAAGAGCATAAGCACTCTGTAAATTCAAAAGTAAATCCTTTAAGGATTATTACATCAAAGGAAATATTTCCGCATTAATTTCGTTATCAACAAAGTTAAAATCAAAGGAGAACAATGTGGTACAAGCCCAAAACTGGCGTTTAAAACGCAATTACCCCACAAGGCAGGCGAATGTTGTAAAACATTCTCGTAAAAAAAAGCATGGAAAACAAGACAAATTTTTCTTTGGCTTTTGGATAAAAAAGATGCGTTAAAGTCGTCCACAATGCTCGCTGGCGGCAGTTCAGGGGAAAGCGTCGAAAGGACGTGTCAATGCCGGGGCGAACAAGGCGAACAACTGTCAGGGAGGCGGCTGCGGCACAAAGGAAATAAATAATAACAAAGGACATTAATCATGACAACGACAGGGTGACAGAAGGAGGAGGAGGACGTGGAGGCGGAGCCCGGCCAATGGCAAAGCAAACATGATGCAAGTGTTCCGCACAGCTCGTTAAAGGGCAGCATAACAAGTACACAGAAGGCAGTGCCAGGACTCTCTCCCCGCAGCGGAGGTCCTGTCACGGGAAAAGTAGTAACCCGGACACAGAGGCACACAAACACCGGCAGGCCTTGGCGCCTGTTTATGCATTAAAGTCGCTCTTTTGCCTACTTGACTTGCTAAGCATTTAATGCCTTTGCACACACATGCGACGCGCAAAGCAAACAGGGAAACAAACCCGTAAAAGGCACAGGCGGAGGATGCAGTGCCTCCGTCTTCTCCTTCTCCGCTGCCCAAGCTTTTTTTCCGCGGCTTAGGTGCAGCTGCAAAAGTTGTCGCTGCTCTGCAGCTTTATTAAGTGTAAATAAGCGCTGGCATTTCACAGCAGCTTCAGCCCGCCAGCCACATTCCTTTGAGTGGGGCATTCCTCATGACAGGACAATGCAGCCCACAGACGGAAAAATAAAGTTTTGCCAGCTAAAAAATAAAACTAGTAATTCAGGGGACAATATATACTGTCACAGGACGATGATATTTGCGGGCTAGAGTTCTTTAAGGGTTTTTGAATCATTCGTATTAAAGATAAAGCTTGATATTTAAGTATATTTGGGAACTAAATTCAATATATTAATTATAAAAACATTTAGTATAATATAGTTTCTGTCCCTACACAGTTTCTGTATATTTTCTGTATTAATCTCTCTTAATCTCTCTCTTTATCTTTAAGCTTAAGCTTTAATTTCGCTCGACTTTTAAAGTTCAATTATATGCAAAAAGGACTTTAATTACTGTCCATTCATTTTTCTGTGTGTGGTCTCTCCTCCAACATGTTGCTGCCACTCTGAGCAGTTTTTCATTTTCTCTCTGACGCCGCCGGCGGCTTCCTTGATTTATGCGAACTCATTTTATTCATAAATTTTAAACACGTTTGACGTCGTTGGCCGGGGGCTATGAAAATTTGGTGCCGCGAGGCGAGGGATGAGGTTGCTGGGGTTCTGCCATGCCAACTGTCTCTGCTCCTGCTCATGACCCAGCGACCGCCTCTGTTCCTGCTCCTGCTCCTTGTCCCCGCCCCTGCCCTTGCTCCTTCTCTGGTCTGAATGCGGGTTCGTTGATTTATCTAGCCACATTTCTAAACAAATATTTTTGGCCTCTCCTTGGCAACCGACGACGCCAGTGACCCACACAAATTTGGCACGCAATTAGGCGGACTCCGGTTCTGTTTTTCCTCGCCCACTCGAAACGAACGTCCAGCATAAATATAAACTTTTTATGGCAGCCACTTGGACGCCTGCTCATCCTGGGCCCAGGGCAGGACTAATAAATTGAGTGCCACTTCTGGACGGCATGGAAGATAAAGCTCTGAAGGGCGGAAAGGATGAGGAGGAAGCTAGGAAGCACTAGCCTAGGTCTGTGTAGGCAAAGGAAATGTTTATATATATAAAAACACAGTTCATCCAAGGAGAAGCAGGCTGCCGGATGTCATCACTGTTCAAATATGTGTCAAGTACCTGTCGAAAAATTGTTTGCTTATCGGATGCAAGCCAAATATGAAAGATGGGATGCCCAAAAGGCATATATTGAGATAAAGACCAACAAAATATTGACATGTGTAAGGATACTTTCGAAGGCAACTCAAGCATATTTGTATTTCTTTTCGATTATTTATCTGCTGCCATGCAAAATGCATTTGCAAAGAGAAACCTTGTCATTCTGAGCAGTAATTAAAAAACCTCTCAAAATAGCTAACCATTTCACTTTTCCAAGGACCGAAAGACGACTGGCGACGATGACAAATTTCAAGTGAAATTCCTAACGAAGTTGCTTGTCTCATTACCATGGATCTCTGGTGACGCTTTGGTCATCGCCTCAAATTCCAGAAGCTCTTTGTTCCACAAGGTCTTTTCAATTTAAAATGAAAAGTTGCTCTGAGATACTTTGCTTGCATTTAAATCTATTTATTTTCAGCTCAAACCATGATGAAGTGATTTTACCTACAAAATGGTGTGCTTTCTTCTTTCGTTTGCCAAGAACAGAGTCAGAGGACATCAGGACATCAATTTTGCATTTCATTCATGAAGTCCTTTGAATGCCATCGCCTTCTATCTCTTCCCTCAGCGTGCTCTGTGTGCGATTTATTAGAAATTCCGTTTCGAAAGTGACCTGCATGCAGCAGCAGAGTTGGAACTCCACCACGTTCTTCATCCTGGACCAAAAACTGAAATGAAAATGGCAGCAGCAGCAGCAGCCTCCTGCCTGGCTGGTTAAGAGGGAGGAGCGCACAATCGAAAACGCATTAGGATCCAAATCCGAATCCAACCGAAATTTCAAATTTGATGACTGATTGCTGGCCCCCGGGCGTACACAGGTTGCCAGCTTCTGAGGAAAGATGCACCTCATTCTTCGCCCCGTTACATTTTGCAAGTCAGCAGAGTGCAGTCGAAGGCACCGCCCCCTCATTTGGCATGGATTTATGCCAAATATGCAGCCATGATCTAACCGAGTTCCAATCCCATGCAAATCCCAGGCAATTGGCTTGATGAGAATCCCTCCTTTGGTAACCGGAGCAGACGCAAAATAAAATAAATGAAATAAATTGTTGAACGCCCGCCTCCTCCTGGCAGGGGCGTGGCCGATTTACGATGCGATCAAATTGATTTAATTAAATGCAAATAAGTTGTAGCCATCGTCGCTCGCCACTGTGCGCCTCAATGGATTTAATGTGCAATTACTTTTCCAATTTGCCATAAAAGAATACACACACAAATCTTGATTGCTTATTACTTGGGGCACATCTTTCACCATTTTCTCGGCCTGTCTCTCAACTTGTTCTTCTCCGGTTCTTTGGTTTTCATTAATGTTTAGGCAGCTTTTAATTTGCGTTCATTAACAGGGAGGGGAGACGGAGGACGGCGAACGGCGGACGGCGGACTGTAGGCAAAATCGAAGGATGGGCGCCCGACACAGGATTCGCTCATGAATTTTCATTAATTTGCGCAAAGTTGTCGTCCTGCCGCCGCCTCTGTTTGTGTTGCTGTTGTGCATGAAAAATTCATTAGATTTTTTGCATAAATTATGGTCGGGGTCCAGGATAGGCGAGGAGTCGGGGCCAAAAAAGCAACTGGAAAATGTTCCCTAAACTTTCCCAGAGAACATTTGCCTGACAAAATCGCGAGGAACGAAACTTAGGTCAAATATTTGACACTTTGAAAGTTTCCACCTGATGGAGAGGCTCAGGAGAGCATTTAAAGGCGATGTTGTTGGTCCACAATGACGAAAAATATAAAATTAAATATGACCCACTTAACCGTGGTAAATTAATTTAAATTAGCCACGAAAATTAATAATTTAGCAGCAATTTAAAGGCAATAACTATTTAATTTTCACAAATACTGATGATTTATTTACGTTTCAGGTTGCAATATATACAAATAACACACAATACAACAGTAATTTATCCCTAATTAGAGACTTTTTCCAAGTTCGGAGCGAGTTTTTCTCTTTTTTTGCCGCAGAAGTAGGGTTTTGGATGGCACTGGAAAAGATTTAACGATGGTTTCGACGGGCACAAATTATTTTTGTTACGGGAAAGCCAAAGAGCCACCCGCCATGGTGATTCGCCGCTGGATGCGGGGTGTAGACTGAGAAGATGACGCGGGATGAGACAAAGGAGCCATAAGGTGAATTGCAGGACATTTGCTAGTTTTCGTTTTGGAATCCATCTCTACATTGAGGTCCCTCTGATCTATTTTGCGATCCTTGGGTACAATGGAAAAGGCTTTTGGAGAAAATGTAGGCGACTTTAAATTAACAGCAATAAAGTCGCCTTCGGAGGACTCTCGCTCCTCTTCACTGGTTTCCGAATCAGAATCTTCTTCTAAACTGCTTAGATCTGTTGTATCAGAATCGGATTCATCGTCGCACTCGCTATCAAAATCTGAATCGGAATTAGAATCACTTTCACCTTCCCCGACATCGCCTTCATCCTGACTTTCATCGCTGTCCTGTATCTGGATATTTATATTCATATATTCATTGAGCTTCCTGCGCTGTTCTCTTAGGGACATGAACATCTGATTTTTCTGATCGTAGAGCTCGTTCACCAGCGCCATCAGTCGCTGACAAGTGGTATCTTTCGGCTTTTTTTGGTCGCCTTTGGTGGATTCAATGTTAGTTTCAATAGGTTTCTCGAAATTGGCTATCAAGGTTGTTGCATTTAATGCCTCCTGGTACATTTTGAGTATTTTATCACGAAAATTTGGTTTATAGTACAGGGAATTTGGTAATTACTAACACAAGGACTGAGCGTCAGTATAATAATATAAATTTTTGGATGAAAATTGGGCTTTTATTTCACTGGCTACTAAACGAAAAAAATATAGTAAAAAATAATGGAGCTCTCTTCTACTATGTAAAAATCAATTAACAATTTAAAGTAGTTTCTAAATAAATATAAGCTGTAAAAGATAAATGTCCTTTTACTACTTCTGATTTGAATATTAGTAAATAATCAGGGCTTAAAATCAGCCACATAAATCAGAAAAGAGAAATGTAAATTGCGCTTTTTTGCCACTTTCGATTTCGAGTTCAGCAAATTGAAGCGATGATATTTTATGTGCGACCTTAATTTGCTGTGCGGCCCACCATTTGAATCAATTACGGTGGCACCACAAAGTAAGCACATCGCAGGTGGGGCCCATTTATTTGTGCGGTCTCCGGCAGATAAATCAAATCATTAGCTCGGGGTCACTGAAGCTAGTAGGTATGTAGGTACATGGGTCAATGGGTGACTGGGTGACTGGGTAAATGCGTGAGGGTGTAGAATGTGGGGTGTATTAATGCCAAATTAGAGACGCCCAATGGAGCGTGATTACGCGCAGGCCAAATATCGCACAGAACACATAAATACACATTTTCGTTGTTTTGTGCGTACGGGAAAACGCTTATTTGCGTATGCGTGGCACATAAAAATCCAGTTCTTATTAAATTTCCGCACGCCTACGCACATGTCCTGAGCCTTGATGTGGGGATAACCCAGAGATTCGGCACCCCATCCCCCTTAACCCGCGGCAGTCGGCAGTCGGCAGTTGGGAGCAGCTGTTGGGGCCTGGCTCTTGCCATTTGCTCAATGAATTTTGCATGTTTTTGTCGTCGGCCTCTCTCTCTCTCTCTGTGCGTATGTTTTTTACACTTGCCAGAGGCTAGGTTCTCACCAGGCCTCCTTGGAAAAGCACTTGCCCGAGTTTGGTTTCCTATTTGCTTGCCTTAAGTGGGGCGGAGGACCAGGCTGGCTTTGTTACACCTTCACGGCCCACAAGGGGCGGTGGATGTAAACAATATTAACATTAAATTAACATTTATTTGCTTTTGCCAATGGCTTCCCTGCCCCATTCCCCAGCCGTGTGTCAAATAAATACATTTACATATATTACGCAACATATGAAGGAGGCTGCCGGCTTTCTGTAGTTCCTGGCCGCCTCTAGTTGCCATTAAAATGGCCTAATGGTCGGTCGCCGGTTCCAAGGGCGAACAAATAAAAGCCACAAAAAGTGGGAAAGAAAAAGTGGAGGAGAAAGGGAAACCCCCGAAAATGGGAACTTCAAAAGGCAAAGCCAGAACAAAGTGCCAACAAAGTAATTGCAGGGATTTGCCTTGCGGCCAGGTCGGTGGGGATGGGGAAAAAAAATAAGGAGAGAGAGAGAGGGCCACGCCTATTTTCCATGTGGGAAAATAATACTCAAAGGCAGGAAGGATGGGTGGGCTTCGAGGACTAGCAACCAGTTGCCGCGCCATTTTCCCGTTTTGTTTTTCCCCCACTTTTGGGGATTTCTTTTTTTTTTTTTTTTTAATGTGCCAAAATGTATATTTGTAACTGCCTGTGCCTGGGTGGGTTGTCGTTTGAACAATTTTACGCATATTTGCACTCAAATATAACATTCACATGCACATGTATGAATCCCGGGACCAACGCCCAGATATTTACGATGGCACGTTAATTTTTATGACATTCGCTCGCTGGCAATTTGGTTCTTCGCCCCGTTCAAATGTCCGCCGCCAGACAGCGATTCCGATTCCCATTATATTCAGCGGATATGAACGACGGTCCTTCGGAATGCACCTTAAAAGGCCACAAAAGGACGACAAAGTACAGGGGCTAATAAACCTATTAAATCTGGTGATAAATGTCGGAGAGGCGGCTTTAAAAGTTGTATACCTTCCTTGAAAAGTCGGGGTAGAAGCAGAGAATGGTCCTTTACATATAAGAAGCTTATAGTTCTTAATAAGAAATAACTTGTTATGCAAATTCTTGCTATATAATTGGAAGTTATTTAATTGGCAAGGCAACTCGTAGAGATACTTGCAAGAAAAGGCTCTTGAAAGGATATTTAAGCAGATTTACTGCCAAAAATAAAGTATTTAAGCGTTCTGCTTTTTAGTTCATTTTCCAATTTGTTTTATTTATAGAAGAGATACAAATTAAACTGTCATTTTGCCAAAATTTATTTAGTAAGCCAAAGCTATTGACACTTTGCGTATTGAACAAATATGAGTCCTTGCTGGGCATCACCCAGTTCGAGGCCATTTATTGTGGCTCCAGTTTTATTGTTATTGTACTTTTGTTATTGTATATTTTTATGGGGCTGCATCTTAACGATGATTACGGTTATTATTCATTAGCCACGCTTTTGTCAGCTTGCTCCTTTCCCTGCCTTGTCCTTGATTGTCTGCAATTTTTTCTGCCAATCGGGATGGGTATGTGGCAACGGAGGAGTGTCTGGCCATGGTTCATTGGCCATTCAATATCTTTTCTTCTGCTCGATTGTTTATCTCCGACACGAGACACGATGGCCAGGACCTGGCTCTGACCCCTGCCTGTTCCCTGGGTTACGGCGCTGTAAGAAGAGTCCAGGTGGGCGGCATCTTGAGTGGGCAGGGCACTCACGTACACATGCCCAGAAAATAGATGATGTGTGTGTGTGTGCTCAATTGTTCCAGTTTTATCTCTTAATTACATCTTCATCTGGCCATTGAAAGCCTTCAGTTCGGAAAGTTTAATTAACTTGGCAGGCAGGACCACTGGCAGGACCTCTTACTGGAGTATCGATGGGCGCCAGATGCGAGTGCTCCAAACCGATACTGGCCATCATTTGGTCCAGTGCACCACATTATGTAGCCACATAATTGAATTGCCACTAAAGTATACTAAATATGACAGAAACAAGCGTGTGCTGTGCGGGTTATGGTCGTCAAATAATAAATTAATTTCAGGAATTAGAATCAGAACACGAAAGTTTCCTTTGTTTCGCATTATTTCGATTATTCTAACCCGCTTTGTGCATTAAATTAATCTACTTTTTCCTCAATAATTATGTGGGTATCCTTTTTTATCAACTAAACTAACATTTTAATTAAACAATTTTGTATTTTCTAAAAGCAAAATCAATAAAATCATGGAATATTTACACAAGCCATGTCAATTTAATTTTCTTTTCAAGAAATTTCTATGTTTTTCAGGGAAGAGATGCTGATAATCAAATTAAATTGTGAATTAACTTAATTAAATATTCACTAAACTCTATTTTCCATACATTTAGCCATGGAATTCTTTCTTAAATTTTACTTAAACCACTTTTCATGGAGAGCAGACAATAAATTTGCATCAAGCAATTTACTTTCAATATCTGCCTAAATTTTCAGCAATGGAAAATCTCTAATCTCAGACAGCCCATTTCAGCTAACTGTTTTCCACTTAGCACGACTTAATCCCCTAAACGGAAACTCAAACTGGAAACTGGGATAAATTTTCCTCTTTTTTGTGGGCGAGGACAATGGGTAAATGAGGGGAAAAATGCAACAGTAACTGTCGTTCTCGCTTAAACCCTTATACAGTATGTATGGCGTAAAGTGCGTCGTGAGCCTGTTGGCTTTAATTGCGGCGCTTAAAAACGCTTGCACAATGCCAGACGAGTTTAGGGCTTAACAGCAGATGCAACAACTGCACTTTCCCAGCCATTTTCCGCAGCTCTCTGGGCCCCATTTACCCCTCCGTCCAAAGTATAAATTGAGCGTGCTGTGCTCTCGGTCGGTTGACACGCCGAAAAGGAAAAAATAACTCGTAAAAAGTTGCGATCCACTCTAGAACAAGGATATGGCAATGGCTGCCTCCTTCCTCGAGAGGCTCCTTCGGCACTTCGATTATGTTGGCAATCTGTTTACGTTAACAATGGCCCCACCCATACGCCCATGGCGCATCCTGGCAAACAGACAGCAATTTGTTCCAAATGACTTGAGCGTGGCGCAAATTAAGTGCATTTTCATTAGTTGCAAGTTCCGAGTTGTTCGCTATTACTTGGCCCCGGACCATTTGAGAAATTAAATTGCCAGGAATCACTGACAGAGAAGGCGGGGGGAGTTGGTGTTATCGTTGGAGTGGAGCAGCGGCATTGAGAGGGCTCTTCAGATTCCCGGACAGCAATTATTTTTCCAGCTCACATTCGCTCTGAGCCTTCGCAGGCTATCCACGGGATAGCTTCCACCACTCGACGCAGTCATCCATCCTTTATGAATTTCGCCCATGTGCAAAGTTATTTGCCAGTGGAAAGCGAGCCAAAAACCTTGTCCCAGTTAAAAGCGGATGGCGAAGAGATCAACAAAATATTTGTGGAGAGAACAGGTGCAGGAGGGTTTTCCAGGTGAAGCCCAGGTGAAGAAAAATGCATTGATATTTCAACCTGCCAAAAGAAAAAATTTCCCAGTCATGTTTTTGTTTCACGGAACTTTTCACCGACTGATGTTCGAAGGAAACTTTGACAAAACAAAAAAGGTGACGAAACAACCGGCTTTAAATTTAAGCCCCCAAGCTTTAGAGTTTGTATTTTTTCAAAGAACTGCCATTTCCTCAAATTTGCATCCAATTTGGTAACCAATAATTCACCCAGAATTGGAAATTAAAAGCAATTTACTCAGCTCTATTTTCAAATTCCCATCAAAGCTCCTGGGGAACATTCGATTGACCATCACGAGAACCCCATCAACCAACTATTAGTACATATATTTGCATTCATATAGCTTTGAACAATTGTGGTTTGCGGAGCGAATCAACCGCAGAGCGTGATGTAAAGCGGCAGCCAGAGGTTCGCCGCATGCCGTTTGGCCGAAAATAAAAGCACCACGGCGTATACGCAATAACTAACAAGAGCGCACACAGGCCTTTTACATGGAAATTGCATTAGCAGAGCGACTGCATCTAGTTAAAAAGTTTTCAATGCCCGTCCAACAGTTCCAACAGGCCAACTAATTAATAATGCATTTCGGACCTGATTTGAAAATGTGAAAATGCGCGAAAATGTAAAATCCAATTCCGATTCCACGGAAGTGGGCAACGGGAGGATGAGGCGAGGTGAACTGGCTTTGCATCTGGCATGGATTTGGCTTTGGCTTTGGCTTTGGCCGGGAGATTGAACTGAATTTCATTAAATGCGCAGAGAGGACGCTCTGTGGAAAATATGAAAACTATCTGGCGTTGCAAAAAGGCTTTCAAAATAAGTGCAAATATTTGTTTTTCAAATGAAATGAATAAATGCAGCAGGGCGCACATTGTAGCTCCTCCTTCTACTCCTCCTCCTCCTCCTTCGACTACTGTCATCATTTTAATGAAGTTGTTTTTGCCATTTTTCTGTGCTGCACTGATGATCCACAGCCAGCACGCATCGTTGGCTGACAAAGGTCAATGTGTTAGACTGTTGCATGCAACAGGGAGCTCTCGAGGGGCTGTCATGTGCGAATCCCACAGCAGCTCGGCTTACACAGTCACTCCTCCGGCTGCTGTTGCTGTTGCTGTTGCTGCAGCTGCTCCTGTTAATTAAATTTTATTGTGCAGCCATCAAAAGTTGCGGGTTGGGAGGCGCCACCATGAAATATTTGCAACCAAGGAGCAGCAGCAGCATGAGCGGCTCGAGCATCAGCTGCTGCTGCTAATGATTATGTCGGTTGTTGTCTGTTGGCTGTTGGCTGTTGCCCGTCGCCTGGTTGCTAATTTATACATACAGACATGTGACACGGTCGCCAACAATGCCGCCCGTTGTGCGGAGCAGACGACTGCACAGCCAGGACACTTATCTGCTTGTGTATCTCTGTGTCTGAACAAGGGCGTGGGCACCTGCAGGTGGTGAGGACGCGACAGGGGCAGCATCAGCAATCAATAAATCCCAGGACCCAGCTCCTGTTGATTCTTGCGCAAGCCTGTGCATAACTGTATGTGTAGAGCAGCTCCAAGCTTCCAGATCCCCTGGTTAACTTTGCATGTGGGCTGATTGCTGACGTGCATGCACCGAAAGCTGCAAATTTGCATGGACAACCCGGGCAGCCTCCCCATCCCATCCACAACAGAAGCAGCAGCAGCAGCAACAAAGGCATTACTGTGGCAACAGCAGCAGTGGCAGCAGTAGCAGCATCAACTAGTTGTTGTCATGGCAGCAGGGAAGCCTTGCAGGCCAGGATATGAGCTGTGAATTATGCGCCCGAGCTCCACCCAACCCATGCTCCTGACATGGCCATGAATACGTAAGGAACTTAGAGAGATGAATATGATAAGCTGGAAAACGGTTAGACCAAGCACGACTTGAGTTGAGCGAGAAAGAAACTGACAGCTTGCGGTGGATAATTTATGCTTGGATAAAATAATTACGAATACGTAAAATCTCTTGAATTAGCCAAGAGAATTCGGAGCGGAACGATTTAATGAATGTCTGGAAATTGCATGATTCGGTTTCCGGAAATGGAGCATTAAAGGAATTTATGGGCTGTATAATTTATTATAATAAAATAGCACTAAACTGTAGTGTTTGTTTAATAAATTTTCAAGAATTTTAATAATTCAGCGGAGATGGAAATTGACAATTATTAAAGTTTGACATTTGGTTTCCCATCCAAAGGTAAATACACACTTCTTGCTGTGAACACATTTTAAATTTTAATGAGCAGCAAATTGTTGTTTGATCGAATGAAATATTTAAGCAGACTAAACGAAAGTTTGCCAGGGAAAAAAGTGTGAAACTGTTGCCGAATGAATATTGAATTGAAAAGGAAAACATGTTGTAGCTAAAAATTAATATTGAAAAAGTAATCAATCTACGTTTAATGGATTTTCACAGCATATTGTTAAGAAATTTAAACCGTTTGGCAAATTCTAGATACAAAACCATTCAAATTTTTAGTCTACTCGCAGTTCACAATCAAATTCAATAAGCCGTTTAATTAGATTTGTCCCAAACTTTCTGATGTTTGGCTAACTCTTCCGGAAAAGTCTTCAACCTGAGAGCATTTACACTCCTCCCTTATCAAGTTCCCGACTGCCAAAATCAATACCTGAGCTTCTCAGCCCGTAACAGCCCCAAAATATGAGCTCAAACATCGAAGCCTGTTGCACATGGTAATTTTGTTTCACAAGAGTAACTCGTTTAGACTGCTCTCGGCCCGGTTCCGGTCGTAGGGGCCAATTTCTATGTGGCACATGTACCTGGATGCAGTTGCAGTCCATGTTCCTGGCTCTGGCCAATTGGATTAGACCCAGGTGTGGGGCTAAACTAGTTAAAAACATATTTACCCAGCCCAGTCCCCGTAGTCCGGGGACAGAAGTTAAAGGCCATGTTGCTCCGCTGCGTGCGCTGTGTTTTGTGTGCGTCAAAGTTTTAATTAATCTGGTTTATGTTTTCGCCACAAACCAGGAAAAAGCTTACAACACAAGGGGCGAGTGCGCCGAGTGCCTAGGGAAATCGAAAGATGCCAGGGATTAATAACACCATCTATTTTCATGGTATATTTTATCGGCATCGAGGTTACAATTATTTATAGCCTACTTTTCGCTCTCATTTTGGACTTTTTATAATAATGATTAACTGTGCTATAATTTCTGTTAAATTTTATAAACTCTTAAAGTGTAAAATCCACAATTAAACACTCACCAACATTGCCCTCCGCTTGCACAGGATCTCCATGTGTGACGAGCAGGAGGATCAGCAGAAGGAATCCAATTTGCAGCAGTTTGGCCGGCCTGTTCAGCGCGTCCAGGGTGCAGCATAGCAGTCCGCCACCTCCGCCAGACCCGCAGCCACGCACCTCGCGGTTCCGCGCGCCTTCACTGATCAGTAGGCGGCCGCGGCCAGGTAGCGGCGATGGCAACTTGCGCTGGTGGTGCAGTAGCGCGTGCTGGCGCGGCTGTACCTTGGGCGGGCCTGACTCCTGCTCCGCTAGAGGATGCTGCTGCTGGTGATGGTGGGTTCGCTGCTTAGGTCGGGACTGTTGGCATGCTCCCGCTGCTGGATCCTGGCTCTTTTCCGATCGTAGTGCTCTCTGATGCTTCGGCTCTTCACTTGTGGTGCATGGATGTTGCTGCTGTTGTTGTACATTGCTTGCCA
Organism: Drosophila truncata; assembly: GCA_008042515.1. NCBI lineage: Eukaryota > Metazoa > Arthropoda > Insecta > Diptera > Drosophilidae > Drosophila > Drosophila truncata. The sequence continues at coordinate 135,805 of VNJQ01001890.1, forward strand.
TGATAATCGGCACACCTGGAAACGAAATGATAAGGAATGACGGGTTAATTATTATGGTAAACATCTCATATAAATATTTGCGTATTACAAATATATGAGAGTGTTTTTGGCTAGTTTTAACATTTTAATCGAAAGTTTATTAATATTTTTAGATGAAAATGTTATCCTTTAGTACATAAATTAGGTCTTAAATGATTATAAAATAAAATGTATCTTTTTACATGAAATTGTACGATATTTTCTAAAAAAAATTAATTGTATCAGATCGTATCCTTTTCTTATAGGAAAAATTAAGGTTCCGCCCTTTTAGGTTTAACGAATTAAACGTTAATTTCATTTAACTTACAAAATATGCTAATTTAATTACCAAATTCCAACCATTTTTAAACTTTAAAGGCCGCTTTAGCTTGTAAAACCATTATATTTTTAATTATTAATTCTATTTGCCTTTTCAATTAGTTTCTTTTCGCATTTTCGCCCCGGTCGTATCTCCACGAAAATCTCTTTCACAAATTTATGCAAGCATTCGCCTAATAACATGGCCCTCCAGCTCCCAACTGGTGGCTCCTTATTGTTGTTACCGGAAATTAGCAATGTATATTCGGGTTCGCTGCCTGGCACGGCCCGTTTGCCTCTTGAGAGAAATTGCATTTTATTGTGCCAGGGACAACTTTTCGCTTTCCGGCATTTCCATATTTCATATTTTCACACAATCCGCACAATGCGGCACCGAGAGAACCTCCATTGGGGGAGGGATGGGATGTTATAAAAGTGGCTGGAATCTTTGTTGTTCGTGCCCATTTGTCGCGCTGCAGTTTCCTGTTTTTTAGTTGCTGCTCCTTTGTGCGAGACTCGCTTAGCCCCCGGTGACTCCGGCTGCCGAATGCTTAGCGAGAGTATTTCTTGCTCTTTATATGGTAATAAATGTCAGGTTTCGGTTAGCCCACAGCCACCGTCTCCAGAAAAGGGAAATTGATTTTCTTTGCCGCTTCACTGCCTTGCCGCCGTGACGATGACGGGCAGGTGGTCGGGGTTTGGCTCTGGATCCCGTCTGGGTCATTTGGCGATAAGCGCGTCAGCCTCGCTCAAGGTTGACATATTTCGGATGGGGGTTGCTGTGGCTGCCAACTTCGTTTCATTCTGGAGGCTGCTACGGAACCGCCCACGAAATGGGATTCCAGCTCATCAACACAACACCGCAAAGATGTGGCGGATTACGGGTCCCCGAAGAAGAAGAAACGTCAAATTATCGAGTGAAATGGAAGCAATATAAACAAGATACCAAATAAAATAACCTGTCAACTGCAAACAAATACGGAAAGGACATATGTTCGGTTTGTAATGGACGATGTCGTGGAAAACTAAAAGCTTTGCCGTCATCAAACCAATTTCCTAAACAAAGTGGCATCAATCAATTAGAAAATCCCTGGAAATCTTTGCGATAAGTCAATTATATGACTGAAAATTCATAGCCAAGGAAGATACTCCTTGGCATTTGGATATAAACTAGTTTTGTAAACATTGTGTGCTTTGTGTGTAATAATAAAATCAATAAATAAATTCATTAGGGGAACAAGAGCTACATATGTATTTACAGTAGCAGCTGTCGCTGTAGCAGCGTAGTCTTGGTTAACATCTCAATTACAGAAGCATCTTTAGTTGTAACATGTCTGAGACATGGTAATATGATTTCAATCATTCCTCGAAAACTTGCATGATTAATGGGTTACAGATTCTTGCCCCCAGCCAGCCAGGGAAGCAGGATCTAATGGACTTTATATGCCCCTAGAACCCGCTTCTTAGTGATGTCTCCTTGGGCTCCTTGCGCTGGGTTGGGTTCATTTTTCATGCACAGGCCGTAGCAACAACTGAACTACAAAGCTAAAACTAAGCCCCAATAACTTGGCCGGGCCCAGATGACACCGCAGCATATGGGGCGGGATAATTAATCATGGGACGAACGTGCCAGGCCAGCCAAAAAGTTTTCCCCATACCAACAATTTCAGTGCCGTCCCCGGACAAAACTCAACTGAACCAAAAACACATTGAATCGAGACGAATCGACCGTAAAGTTAAAAGCCGAGCTGAGCTCTGGTGAACCCGATGCGAATTCATGGCTGGCCAAAAGGGAATATCTGATTAGTTGGCCTCTCGAATTCAATTAAGGTGACAGGCCAGAAGACCTTGCGGTGGCCCCATGGCCGCCTGCATCATCCTTGGCCTTATGGTCCTTCCGCTCCTGCTGCTGCCGCTCGTGAATAATTTATGCAACTCAATTAGGCGTTGACCTGGCGATAAAGTTTAATAATTGCAGGCGGCGGTGCGCCCTTTTTTGCTCGCACCTTAATTAAAAGAACCGAGCAATTAAAAACGCATCAGGGCACAGAACAGAGCAAAGGAAATAAAAAAGGGGTAAACAAGGAAACCGGCTATTAGATACCTGGTACAGAGATGGCAGATCAACAAATTGTACAAACTATTTTAAAAATTAAAGCCGTTCATGATATCAACATTGGAAAACTAAAAATATTCTCTAAATCAATGATTAGATTTTCAAACATTTCACATAAAAATATGTGTCTCCGGAAAAAGGTAGAACTTTCAAGACGATAGTGTATAGCCTTTTACAAAAATAAGAGCAATCCGTAGTCAATGCAATTCCCGGATATAGTGACGAGGACGCGCTAAAGGGGCGTGGCAGTTTTTTAATATAGTTAACAGCAAAGTATATGTACATACGTACTTACATATGCTTGTATGAACATACACTGGACCCTGGGAAATCCTGAGCTAAAAACCCGCAGAGGAAACCACAGGAAACACCCTGTGCTCCACGGCGAATCGTGTTTGTGCGGCGCCTCCACTTTAACCGCCGACAAACCGCGACCACAGCTGCAATTAAAATGGAGGAAACGCTGCTGCTGCTGCTGCTTCTGCTGCTCCAGATGAATATTTGTTGCCCTCGCTCCCCTCTTGACTTCTGTGCATTGTTCCGGGCCTCGCCATTTCCATGGCTTTTCCGCGGCGACACGCGACTTGTTTGCACATTCAAATAGTTTCCCGGAAAGCAAGCTGCTTTTCCCCGTTGGTCGTGTCAGCTGAATTTCTGCTACGACGACCCTGCACGTCGTCAATATGGATTTCCAATCATCAATTTCAATTGAATTGAATTGAAGTTGTGGCGCTGCCAGAAAACTTTTATGGTCCTGCAGTAAAGTGCAAATTTTGCTAGAAAACGAAGTCGTTTTCATTTTCCCGAATCTCTAAAGAAGCCATTTTCTTTCGTTAACTTTTTTAATCAGCTTTTACTGCGCCGGAAATACCGATATCGATAGATTTAAGGCTGCTCTGCACACAGAGAGACCTGGTGTAGCTGTTGCATTTGTTCAGCCTTTGACTTTGAGTATCCCCACTCATTGCATTATGAACTTTCCGAGAGAGGAAATTTATGTTGTTTATTGCGTACTGGTAGTGGCAGCAGCATCAGCAGCTCGGAAAAAGTTCAATTGCCTGAAAAGAGCTCACGGGCGTGGAGACGACATTTTCTTAGAAGATGGAAAAATCAGAACCCGTTACGAAATTGAAAAATAAAAAATAAATTGCTCTGTTATGTTAAAAAAGCCTTTTACCAGTAAAAACGGCGATAAGAAATGTGTATGTTTTGAATCATGACTCGCCAGATGTTTATCTGTTACTTTAAAATTCCCTAGATGTTGTTACTAAATTGTCTAATAAAAAAAAAATTAAGACTGGTTTTTTACAATAAATATCTTTCATGTATTCAATACATCGTATTACCAAAAAAGTGTTGCGGAATTATTGAGATTAAATTAATATTTATAGACAAGAAAATCGAACAATTAATTAATTATTTACATTAAGAAAACAGTATATGGCAGATACACTCAGTAATTTAAGCATGTTTTCAAATCTTTATATCTATATCTATAAGAAATTTGTGTTGTTTCCTTCAGGGATGGATACCTCTATGACCTAATCGCACTTTTATTCTGCAGCCCTCATAATTGTCTTGATTGACCGTGCAGAGAGGCCCTAGGCCCAAAAGCACGTTCCAAATACAGCCCTGTTAAAGCACCGGAAACCTCTTCTTCTTTCTTTCTTTTCCGCCCGTTCACCGAAACGATTCACATCGGAGCTCGAAAATACAATCGCAAATCTTCTTTCTGTGCACAAATCTCACGCTTAAATTTTTGTCTATTGAAGAATAAGAGAAGCGATGACTAGGAAGCAGAAGATAAAGAAGGCCGCCCAAGCGGCTGCCAAAGTCAACGCCGCCAAGTTGCAGCTGAAGATCGCCGAAGGCAAAGAGGTAGGAGCAGGGGCCGAGGTCCAGGATGGTGCAATCGGCACAAAACCCAAGATAGATTCCGCCTACCGTAAGAAGCTCAAGAAGCTAATGAACCTGGCCGAGAAGCTGCCCAATAGCCTGGTGATCCAGCCGAACTCTTCGAAAGTGCAGAATTCCGACGCCGAGGGAGGTTCCGTCAAGTCAACGGACAGTGAAGACGAGGTGCAGAATCTGGTTAACGCCGACTCATCCAAGTTTTCGCATTCGACCCATCAGGGTCAGAAGGGCCCCACGTCGGATGACGGCCCGAAGTACTCTCGTGGCGAAAAGAAGGCGCGCCGCCTCCTTATGAAGCTGGACCTCAAGCGCATGGATAACGTGTTCCGGGTGACCATGAAGAAAACTAAGAATATCCTATTGATCATTGAAAATCCGGATGTGTATACGACCCCTACCGGCGCGGTCATTATCTTTGGTAAGGCTCTCGTCGAGGATCTGAACCTCACGGCCGCCACTCAGGCCGCCGAGCGCTATCGGGATGTGGAAGTTTTGAACGAAAAAGAGGCTGTCAAAAAAGAAGCTGCCACCGTTGCTGCTGGAGCCGCTGCTGTCGACGGCGACGACGATCGTGACGAAGGCGATGGCGACGGGGACGGGGACGTTGTGGACGAGGCTGCCGCTAAGACTTTGGATGATAAGGATATCGAACTGGTGCAGATGCAGGCCACCTGTTCCCGCAAGAAGGCCATAAAGGCTCTGCTGAAGAACGAGCGCGACGTGGTCAACGCCATCATGAGCCTAACTATGGGTTAAGCCCTGAAATCCAATCGCAAACCAGTCAAAAATGCACGATTACTACACCATTTGAATTTAAAACTTCTATCTCACTACAACCTTGAAGAATTATTTGAAGAAACCCACTTAATTTCAATTTTGTAAAAGATCTTGTATCTTAACTTGTTTATTGATGCAAAATTTCAATAAACATTGCCGAAAAGCTAGTTTTTAGAGTTTATAATTGGGAATTTTGAATATCAAAGTTCATGGCGTGATAGATTGCACTCCGTTCTCAACTGCATTAGTTTTATTTCTTTTGATATCCGGAAAAAGCGGACAAAGCTCAATTTAACCTCCAGTACACTTCCGGTAAGCGGATATTTCCCATGCATGTTACAACGTGGACATTTCCTATTCGGTTTTCCTTTATAGCCGTTTCTTTTGTGAGGTTTTTTTTATAGCTTTATTTGGCTTTGATTGAAGTACTTGTCAGTGGCAGTCACATGAAAAGTTTCAGTTTATTTTACAAGATAGACAACTTCCGGAAAACAATTGTCATATTGATAAACCAGTTGATTTTTTTTATATTTATCAAATAAAAAGCGGGAGTTCGAGAGGGAAGGGAAGGCATTTCCTGTTGCTAAAAGGAAAATCCTTACTGAAGCGTTCATAATGAGCTTTACATTTCCTGTTTATTTACTTTGGTGCTTTGGAGGACTCTTTTTGCCATTTTAGATGCATATTGACAGAAATTTAATTATTCCCTTGACAGTTTTATTAACACTAAATACAGGATGTTCATGCTATCTAAACTGTATTTCAATTTTAAACCATTTTCAATGCAGTTAAAGCTCCCCAGAAGACTGTAAAAACACGCACCATTTCTCATTGAAGCCTTCTCTGGGCTATTTTCATTCTATTTGCTCTTCCATCAGCCGGCGGCCTTCCCAATTTTCCTTTCAGGTACTGTTGTCATTCTTTGCCATTTTCTTTTGTGGGGTAAAATTTAATCGTTTCTCCTTTTGTCCCGCTGACGCTGCACTTTTGTTTATTCTTCACTTAGTCTCAGCTGCGTGGTGGCGGCACAGTGTCCCGCGTACTCCATCCTGTGCAGTTTTATGTGCTCCCTTTTCTTAGCAAGTTTTTTGACAACGCCATGATTGCATTTTTAGCTTGCCGCTGAAGGAGCTGACAGGTCTTCCTGCAGGTGGATGACAGGGATTCATAAGCCCTGTTCCGTGGGTATTCACTCAATTAAAATGGCTTGACATTTCTCTTGGCCCGGACGCAGGAGGATGGGTAAAGCCAGCTAATAAATTGCCAGCTCCAACTGTGGGGTTTAATTTTATTTAATTTGCAGCTGTCGTCAGCAGCCGTAAAAAAGGCTTTAGTTTTGCATTGTGGGCGCTCAGCAGTCCGTGTGGCTGGGCACGTGCTCGCTTTTCGCCGTTCCCCCATTCGCTTTCCCTTTTCCCCGAAAAAGTGGAAGTGGAAACTTTGTATGCCTGCCGCCTGGAAAATGCTGGCGCGCGTGTCGGGTTGAGTGGAAAGTTTTTAGGGATTGGCAGGAGTTCTAGGAGCGCAGATCCTTCCCCTAGAACTTACGCCGGAAATTGATTAAGTTGGTTTGCCTCTTTAATCAGCGGAATTGAAGATGCTGCCGAAATACAAATCAGTCGACAGACAAGAACGACAGCCGACAGCTGCGCAATTCGAGCTCCTTCCATCGCAATGGTACTTTGAAGTACTTTCGGCCAGTTACCTCCTGTGTGTGTGTTGACCAGCAGTGCTCTTGTTATGGCCGGAATCCCGGAAAATCCGGCAACGAATTCGAAAGTTGTAAAATGCTTAATAGCCTCACTCAAGTCTAGGATTCAGCAACTACGAAGAGGAAAGACTTTCTCTTTAAAATTGCTTTTTGTGCCACACGTTAAGATATTTCCGGTTTAAATATTTCTTAATTCTCAGAGAATTTCGCTATGAATTCCCGCTGCTGGCAGCTTTTATATTAAAATTTAATACAAGCTAATTTCTCTCCGTGCAGGATAACAGACTGGCCACAATCTGAAGGCCACCTTCTGTGCCTTCTGGTTTTACAAGATTTTTTCCTGAGACATAAAACGCTGTTGGTATCCGCTTCTGGCCTTCGCTCTGATGAACTTTCCCTTTGGTTTTGCGGCCAACGTTTGGCCTACTGTCTGCCCGCCTGAAAAGTTTTCCTTTTCGTGGTTTTTCATTCACTTTCAAGTTGATTTGGGTTTCACATTTCGTTGCGCATTTCTTGACCAAAATCTGCAAGATTTGTCTTTAGCATTGTCCTTCCGCCTGTCAGCCACGTCCATGTGCGCCTGAGCATGAGAACCAGTTCGGACTGGGGGCTTAGGACTGGGATTCCTGGGGTTACTACTCCGTCGCACTGCGAGCACGCTTCAGTGGCTCCCACTGGCACAGTTCATCACTTTTGGGAGACGACCAAGCGTTGTATATACTTACTGCTGAGCTAATCATGACGCCGATGATGTGGCAGCGTGTGCCTGCCCCTGCCGCCACTCCACTCCTCCCGTTGGCTCTTTCGTATCCATTTCCATCTGTCGGGTTAAATGTCGAATGCTGCTGCTGCTGTAGGGCTCTTGCCTTGAGCTTCTCCTCCATCCCGGGGCTTGAAGTGTTGGCAATGGCTTTTTGCCATTTGATTTGACGCGTGTTTGCCCTGGCTTGGATTCAAGGGGCTCCTTCTCGTACGAATCGGACCGGGCAGGTGTGTGTTTGCCTGCACTTTAGAGCTCTTTGGGTCTCCTTGGGGTTCTATTATTGTGAATATCGAGCACCTGGGCCCGGCAGAGAAGGAAGGCAGAGAAAGGCGCTTTCTGGCAGGTGATTTAAGGGCTCGACAGGCTCCAGTTTCCCGGCCTTTGTGTAATTGATGCCCCCGCACAAGCTAAAGGATAACAAATCGCTTTCATCCTGACTTCGTTTCCGCCCGCGCACAATGTGTACAATTCGCCATCCGCAAATACACAATTCATAATTCCTTTTTTGGCCAGCACAGCGTGAGAAGGGATTTCCGCCGCCTCTTCAGAGGACCCTTCCACTTACAATGGCAAAAGCAATTAGATAAACTTTCCAGCTGGATTCGGCAATTTAAAGTGGGCGTCAAATATGGCAAGGGTGGTGCCAAGGACCTGGTTGGTTCCAGCTGAGAGTGGCAGGACAATTATGAGAGCGAAGGGCCTGGATAATTCAACAATTTGGTCGGGTTAGGGGAATCAGCGTGGAATTATTCAGCTAAGTGGTTTCAATTATGACTTACGGCCAGAAACGAACAAAATTATTGTAACAGGGCTCCTCGAGGACAAATCCTTCGAGATTGCCATTCTGCCATCTTTCATTTCCCTTTCTATAATTAATTATAGTTGTGCAAACAACAAAGTTTTATTTGAAATTTCAATGATGTGAACCTACATTCATATATAAAACTAGGAAACCTTTCTCATTTTATTATCTTACCATTAAGTTCTCACCCTTATAATTTTGTACAAACATAAATTTCCAGCTTCACCTGCTGAAAGTAATCTTCTTACGATTGTTTTATAACAAATGTGCATATTTTTACTTAATTGCTGCTTGTATCCTAAACAATTGCAAGTATTCTTTTGCTAGTCAGGTACATCAGATAGGTTGTTTTACAAGCTTTATCGTCCAAAAAGCAAATTGCTTTTCCTTTGGCAAATTGTTTTTCATTTCAACCCGAAAACTTTTCACATTCCACAGTCGCCCTGCGAACCTTTTTGGCTCCTCCCCCATTACTGCATCACAGCAATTATAAGCTAGCAAGGGAATTTTCATGGAATTTGGCCATGGCAGAGTGCAGGAACCCTCTTGGAAACCTATTTGGTAAGGAGACTGCCAAAGCTGATTATATTTCAGGGGAAACTTTGCTTTCTGCTTTCTGCTTTCTGGGAACGCAACCTGCAACATGCGGGAAGAGAATCTCGCAGCTCATGAGCACTTCCGTTGGGTTGGAATTTATGTGCACTATTTTATTCAGATGGCGCTTAATAAATGCAGCTGCTGAAAGCAGGCAGCAGGCAGCAGGCAGCAGGCGAAGGCCATGGATAATGAACCAGCCAGCAGCACACGTTGTACAGCATTTCCAGGGAACTGATAATATTGTTAAAGTGCATGATTGGGGGTGCGGCAGGCAGGGAGTCAATTTAAGGAAAAACAAATTGCGCAGTTCGCACACGGAGCCCTGTGAAATCCATATCGCTGCAGTTTCCGTTGCTATCAAATACACACTTTCCCCGGTCGTGTGCGTACATCGTATATCGACCCTTTCACAAGAAAACTATATATTTAATGGGAAACTGATAATAGGCTTTTCCACTTTGATAAGTTATATATTTCCCTAATTAAGTGACTTTTTGTGTAGTCTCTCTGACACCTGATATGGCGAATGGCTTTCCATTCCGTTGAACAATTTCATAATAATTTGCCAAATGCCAAAATGACTGGAATTGTCATGAAAATAAATGGATTTCATTTACATTTTATAATTGAAATCTTAAACCCTATTTTTTTTTAGTTAAATCACACGGAAATGAGTGCAATCCTAGGGCTCGCTTCAGGGATTGCATTTCATAGTCTAGTTTTTCGGGCGTCCCAGCTTTAAGCCCTTAAAAATGTCAAATACTAATTTCCATTTAGTGGGCCAAATTGGTATTATAGCTTATATCAATATCAATATGATACTAAATTGCATTAAGCTACGGCATATGTTCCCTGTCATCGTATTTATTGGAAAAATTCTTGCCAATAAAGCCCATAAAATTGAAATGAAATTCTGAGACTTCAGCTTGATTCGTGGAATTAAAATGATAAAATTTTAAAATGTGAAATATTTATTTAGCAATCTGTTAAATTTTTTAATGTATGTTTACATATGAGATCCCATTTGGTTTTACTTTTATTTAATTCGTTAAATAATAAAATGTGCGAATTTTGTATGCTTTTCCAAGGATTGTAAAAATATATCATTTTATAATAGAAAATTACAAGTTAAAATATTATTTTTTTTTATAATATAACAATCAAAGTTATGAATATACTTTATTTATGCAATATAAATACTAAAAATACTTAAACAAGTTTGTTAACTTTGTAGTCTATCTCAAAAAACCTAATTTTTTATAAATTAAATTTAAAATTAGTGTGAATTATTTAAAAAAACGGTTTAAGGATTTATTAGTTAGCGTCCGGTGGTTGGTTTTTCTTTTTTAAGAAATAATATTGTTAAGGTAATAAATCGTTTCCTCTAAAAAGGCGTCATGACAAATATTAAGTATACGCTAAATATTAAGTATACGCAATGAACACTTTAATAAATATAGGTAAATAATAATTTTAAACCGAGTTATCTGTTAATTTTTCCATTTTAATTTAGAATATTATACTACTTCTGGTATATTTAATGGCTGTTGATAATTGCTATTTGAAATTGCATTTAGTTGGAAAGGATTCACCATCCCATTTCTGGGAATCGAGCCCGCGACTCACCACAAGAAGTGCCGACGGCTGGCATCGACGCTGGATGCCATATGTTAGGCTTACACGCTTATCGGGAGCAGAACAGGAGGCCAGGACGGATAGCAATGGCAGGAGGAGCTCTCCTCGGACGGTGGGGCACTCGGTCTTCGGACAACGAAGTAGCTGGCGCAGAACACTGGCTGGGACTTCCGCCTACTTGTTGTAGGCGGGCACTTTTCTTATTTAACCGCTCAACACTTGCCCAGCGTTCGCTGCGCTACGCTCCCCAGGTTGAACTGACGGCTGGGCGGACTCACAGCTCCCGTCGAGCATCAGGTAGCGCACGGCAACAGCGCCCGAGTGCCGCCGATAGCTGCCGAGTGGGGCCCGAGGAGCGCTTCCAGTTGCCGCCGTTCCAGGCACTGGAACTGAAATGCCGACGCTGGCCTGGGGAAGTGGCAAAAAGCTTGGCGCGACAAGCTTTTGCTGTTGCTTCGCCAGCTGCTGCTCGACTCCTGCTTCTGCAGCTGCTGCTCCTTCTCCTGTTGCGCTGGCAGCGCTGCCAGCAACGTCGCCCACGCAAAGCTTATCCGTCGCGCACGCAAGGAGCTTTCCGCGAAGGCGGTGCCTACGAACGAAGGGCCCGAGTTGGACGAGGGACAAAGGATACGGAGCAGGGGCAGGAGCAGAAGTAATCGCGAAGCTTCTGTCTCCCTTGTACGTCCTCCTGCTGCGCTCGGCAGCCAAAAATAGCAACAGCGCGAAAGCTCAACGTGATTCACCCATCCCTTGGTTCTGTACAGTGGAGGTTTCTTAGCTCAAATTTCGGTGTCTTCATAAATCATGATTTCTTATTTTTAGAAATTACTAAGGCGAAGTTTTACAAAAAATTCCTAATTATGTTTTAACCAGTTTTTAATTTATTATAATTTTTATACTAATTAAAATAGTTATAAATGATTTCTGTTAAATTTATTATAGTCATCGAAGCTTCAAAATAATTATTTATGCTAATTTATAATTTCTAAATAGTTTCATTTACGAAATACATTTTTAATGCAAAAGACAGTCACTTTAAAAAAAAAATATAGTTACTTGAACTTCCATTAAAATAAAAAATGTAGGCATTTTATGGCTTCTAGCTGTCCTTGATATTAAACCAAATTTGCCGGCTTTTATCCTGTAGCGAGGACCGACTGTTATTGCCCGAATTTTCCTTTCATTTTCGTTTGGAGATGCTTTCCATTTTATGTGTGTGGGCTACTTTTCCGTCTGTTTAACAAAGTGCCAAGTCAGTTTTGGAGCTTAGCTCACGACCAACCGCAACTGCCCCCCAGAAATTGTGTCGAAAATTTTATAACTTGATATCTGTGCTCGCATTTAGTGTGCTATTTATAGCGCGGTGGGTGTGTAGCCAGGGTTGCCACCATTGATTTTTCCCACTGTCTTCGCTCCGCCTCGCCTCGCCTCGCCCCTTGCTTTTTCCAGCCATTTTCGGCTGTTGCCTGACGCAGCGCCTTTTATGAATGAACTTGGCTCACTTAAGCATTTGTTATATGTATGTTACTCCTGCTCCTGCCCCACGAAAAATGTGGGACGTTGCACCCTTCGGGGGGGTTCGAGGCGGTCGTGGGGTAACCCTAATAAACTCGTTTTCAATGTCACCAAAAATGCTTGCGATCTCATTAAGTAAATGGATTGCCATTGTCGTAGACGACGTAGTCTGGGGTTTCTAATACAGACATTTGTCCATATGACGCCATTGTCGTCGTATCCTCATATCCCCGCCCTCTGATGTCATGGATGTGTTTGCCTTTGCAAGGATATCGTCTAACTGGGGCGATGTGCTTCAGTGCGGAATTATGATTAATATTTGTTCAGTTTAAAATTAATTGCATTCAGCTATTGCCCCGACAGCTGTTGCCAATCCGCCCAAACCCCATTCCTCCGCCTTTCTATTCCTTTCCATTAATAATCCCACAAACACAGAATGGATGAGGTCAGGTTATCGGGGGTTAACACGAACCCGGTTGGCACTGCACTGGCTTAACATTGCCGTGAATGATTACACAAGACAAGGTCGGAGCAGCTAATTAAACGATGCCACGGTAATATATTTATATTACGTATACGTAAAAAAAAAGGTAGAGCTAATCTGCGTTTTCTTTTGATCAGCCTCCCAGGTGGGGAGCCTAGATGGGGCTCATTTGCAATTAAAAAGGATATAAATAGATTCCTAAAGCTGATTAAGTTGCTTCATATACTTTCAAGTTATTTTATTCGCAGTGAGCGCAAAGTTGATGAGGGTATAATTCTATGCAAACAGGCTAATATTTATGGTTGAATGGAATTTCTAAAGAAAATTTAATGTGGGAATTTGAACCTGTATGGAGTCGCTTTAAAATCATCATAAAATATTACGCCAATAGGGAAAACTGAAAGGTTATTTAGTTGTTCTGTAGATTTTTATATTCTCTTAAAGCCTCTTTTAAAAATGTGCAAATCACATTTAATGGTTTATTTTGTGTGTTTTAAATTGGAAATCTGTTCTTTTTATTCGCTAAAACTCCACTTGAATTAATATTTAATGTGTGACCTTTGCGCAAACTTAAAATACATTGAAATATAAACTTTTTAAAAGGTCTGAAATCAATTTTAATTTTAAATCCAGGCCCCAAAGAACTCTCTTTCTCACTCTCTCACTGTCTCTCTGAGACAGTGGATGGCCAAAATTTAATATTCTGGGCCAAGTTAAAGCAAATTTAATTCACTTTTAGCTGCCATCAATCTTTGTTATGCCAACAAAACGGAAACTTGTTTGCTTGTTTGCCCGGTCAGGCCCGCACCAAAATATTTGTGCAATTGCCTAGACTTTGTTTTTACAGGCCATCAAAATATGATGTTATATTCATGCATGTTTAACTGTTACTGCTCCTGGGTCCTGCTGTCCTGCTGTCCTGCTGTCCTTCTGTTCGGCAACTGTGTTGGTTTAGTATTAAAACTAAAGTGGCGTCGTAAGTTCGTCTCTTAGGATGCCGCCGTATCTCCCGCATTTGTATCTCTGCGCTTTATGTGCGCCCGACATTATGAATTTCTTTTTTATATGCTGACTTGTTTATGTTTACGCGAAAATATTTTCGTTTCATTTTTAGTATCGCCCGCCGCCCCTCCCCCCGGAGCCACGCCTACAGCCCACCGCTTCTGGTTGTTTACGCAACTCTTAATCAAACTGCCGGCCATTGTGCGACATTTATAGCCAAAGTCCGGCCTGGGCTAAATTTAACGCACTTGTGGCTATGCGGCCTCAGCCTCATCCTGTTTCGGACCTGGTCTTCGTCCTGCTTCTCTTCCTGTACCAGTCGCATATGCCCCGGGACAGTAATGTCAACAGCATTCAATCAGTCGCTCTGAAGCCGACACAAAGCCCACGCCCAGCAGGTCGTCATTGATGAATGAGTCCGTGGGCCCTGCGAGTTTTGTTTCAAGAATGACGACCATGGCAACCGCTACGGACATCCGTGCTCGAAACACAATCGCATTGAGTCACATGTCCTGCAGCCTGAGAACTCGCCGGGCAGGCAAACAACAAGTTGCCCTCGGACAAGCAAAGTCGTAAATGGATTGCACGGTCATAACGTGCGATAAAAGCTGCCTGGGCATCAAGGGTGCTAATCCCGTATATGGGTTCGTATATTTTCCAGTCATTAATATGCTATCGGTGGTGTGTAATCCATGTATAAGGGTCTATACCTTTTTTTATAATAATTTCTTCTTTAGAAAACACTACAAAACTGAACTATTATGAAATATTATTATAAAAGTATTTACGAATTTATATTAAAAGAATTCTCTTAATTAAAGTGTTAGAAACTTATTTGAAAAATTGAAAAGTTTTTATATTTATTATATTTCTAGACAATTAAAAACTAGAACTGACTTGAACTAACTTTACCCAACGTTTTTAAGCTTTAATGACGTATTAAAATTGTACGTTCTCTTAGAGGTATTTTAGAATTTTCTAGAATAATTATTATATTACTAAATAAATATAATTATGTCTATGAACATAAAATCTGTCAACTAGCTTCATCGTATTATATATTCTACGGAAATGCCTATGAAATCCATTAAGAAATTCTCCAAACTTTTTTAATTTGTTTCTTTTTATAGTTTATAGCAGAATTTACTAGAATCCTTTTTTTTTAAATTCAAAACTCTAGTAAATTCTATGGATTTCTCAAATTAATATTAATTTCCTTGACTATTTTTATACCTCTTTAGCTGCCATCAACAACGAGCGACTATTAAATATTACTTAATCGATTTAGTTTACCGAAACACCCACGTCATCATTTCCGACGTTTTCCCCGCGGAATGCAAGGCTCACACTAAACGATTTTCCCCATCGGTTGTCCCAGGATGAGAATGGCATTTAATTAAATATTTAGCATAGCCCTTGAAGGGACTTTCGCAATTAAGGAGGAACACGCGCCATTAATTGCTGGCTTGCTTGCCGTTGCATTGCCTACTTCTGGGGGAAACTCGGGGCAGGTGGATGAGTGGGTGGATGGGTGCCGTGCCGCTCACACCTGTTGCCAAAAGGTCAAATCACTTAGCCAGCTCGGACTGGTTTAAAAGCACTAAACAATAAAGCACTAAATATAGAAGGATGCATGGGGACTTACCTCAGTTTGACATTTATGGCGTGGCTCATGTATTTGTTTATTTCATATTCAGCGCAAACGAACGAAGACATGCAAATTGTTGTGGAATGTTTAAGGGTAATAATGCTCTGTTTTCGTTTCCAGTTTGCCGCCAGTCGCCTTCACTTATTGTTGCTACTATTCCCGTTCCTGCTGCTGCTGCTGCTGTTGCTGCTGCTGTTGCTGCTGCTGTTGCTTTGTTGTTCCCCGTTGATTGTGGTTGCTCCTAAATCGTAGAAATTTTGATTAATTTGCTATGTACAAAATATGTGCCAGGGTATATAGCCCCGTTCGCGTCGATGGCAGCACTTCTTTTTGACGCAAACAACGTCAGCGACTGACGACAGCAGCCTGAAGCCAAAGGCGAAACCGAAACCGAAAGCCAGAACCCGCTTTGCCTCGAAGACGTTAAAATGAGAGTTGGCCAAGAGCGGAGCCAGCATGAGAGAGAGCGATTGACGGAGAGCTTCCAAGAGCACCGGCTAAGTGCGAGTGTGTAGGTGCTAAGGTCCCAGTGTGTGTGTGGGTGGGTGTATTTGCAGGTGTTCGCAGGCGCACCGATGACGTCCGATTATTTGTGCCCAAACTGGCGTCTAATTGCCGCCTCGCTGTTGATATTGCCTGGCCTGGTCTGGCCTGGTCCACATGTTTCAATTTCTCTACAGGAAAAATTGTGAACATTATTTAACCCACGCTTATGCGAAAGACCAGACCAGAAACAAGCTAACTACGCAATAACTAGGGACAGGGACACGGACAGGGACAGGACCTTCTCTGGGCCCCGGAAGATGCCTTGTTTTTAGTTTCGTAGGCCTTGTTTTCACTCTTGTGTTAATTGTGGGCGCGTGCACAAAACACGAAAAACAGAAATAGCCAAGAGAGCAGCTAGCAAAGGTTGGGAAGTGGGTGGTGGAAAAGTCGGGTGGGGGGAAAAGCCAGCGGGAAACGGGGCAAAAACAGAGCAGCGACATTACCAGCATATGGCTGGCTGACATTTTGCGTAGCATACTTCTAGGCTATCTTGTCACTTGAGCTAACTGCTTTTGTTCCTCGCACAATACGCAGACACACTCGCACACCCGTACACCCGCACACCCGCACACCCGCACACTCGCACACACACTTGATGAAGTTCAGTGTCAAATTTTCATTTCGCTTTCAGCTTCAGTCACGTAAATAAAACACACACGCCAGTGCCCGAGCTTTTCGTCGCCATATTTGCTGCCACAAATATATGTTCTTTAATTGAATAACAATAACTAATGGCTTACTTTTTGGTTTTTGATTGTATTACTGTGTGTGTGATTTTTTTTGTTTAGTTGGTGCCAAATTGGATACCCAAATCCCTGCTGCTGCTACTACTGCTCTTTTGTGGCTTTTCGCGTTGACCGTCAGCCGAAGGACTGCCTGTCCTACTGAGGCTTTCCTCGCTGTTCATCGGCAGCTTTGCCTCGCGGTCGGCTCTTACACAGACGCAGAGACACTCACATATAGCCGCCGCCGAGTCGCACACAACAAAAGAGGCAGCCGAAATTCCTACGCATTTCGCTTACGGCCCACGGATGTGTGTGTGTGTGTGTGTGTGTGTGTGTGTGTGTGTGTGTATGTGTGTGTGGGGGTGTAGGTTAGGCACACGCACTATTAACATAAAGCTCCAGCAAGCTTTCACGACCATGCTTTCGCCCATCCATAGATGAGGACGAAGTTAGAGTCCTCTAAAAACCAAAGATGAGATCTAATCCCCGAATCAAAATTTTGATACATTTTAATTTGATTATAAAGATATATATTTTTTTTATAAATTTATAATTTGCTATAAAAATACTTGTTGACTAGAGTATTTAATTTCATACTTTAAGGAACCTTTTGAAACGTTTTTTGTGGGAAAAGCTGACTTTGCAATTAGTTTTATTTTACATTACATTTTTGTTATAAATAATGTTTGGTTAAATTAAATATAATTAAATTTTACGTTGGTATTCAGCATTATTATTCTTTTTTTTTAATATAAATAATATTATGATCAATAATACTTGTGTCAAAAAAGGATAAATTAGTTTGAATTATTTAAAATATATTTTTAAGAATGAATAGTACTATTACCAGAATTATTCTGTTGATCCCAAATGTACTTCGAGCTTCGTAGTTAAAACTTCACAATATCAGAGATAATGCCATAATATTGACAATCCGAGGTAAGATGTAATTCTACCAACTCTATTTTACAGGGTATATTAACAGGGAACTAAGAACGAAACAAACAACAAATATATAGCCCAGAGTCGAAGCTAATACCTCCCGAAAGCTGCCCGCGAGCAACAACAATGAGGAGTCGAGGAGGAGTCGCTATCGCCCACTCCTTCGGCCATTTGACGTAGGTTGACAGCTGTTTGCACTGGCCAAACTTTATGGCTATTGATTTTGCTCCAAATTCCGAACCTGGGCGCAACAGTTTGAAAGTCGCAGCTTTCACTTTCGTGGCCAGAGCCGAGGAATCATTCCTCCGCCCGCCCGCAGCTTCAGTGTTGTGAGTTGTGTGGCCCCACTGCGCCTGTCCGTTGTGTCCTCTGTGTTAGTGTGTCAGAGCGGCGCCTGCGTCGGATTCTCGTGCGGGAAAAGGCGGAAAAGCTGCTCCGCAACAGCCTGTTGCCGACGTTGGCGGCACTGCTCCGCCCCGAGTGTCCGCTTCCAGGTGGCGGCGAATGCCGATTCACTGGAAGAGGACCTCTCAGAGTCCGCACACTCTCTCTCCGCCAGACCTAGGCAATGACCGTGCACATGCCTAGGCGTCGCAGTTGGCTAACCAAATTAATTTGATCACCCGTCCTCCCAGGCGAGCTGCATGCTAATGCCGCTTTAATGAGTTCAGTTTCCGCCCAAGAGCTGGGATTACGCAGTGTCACAGGCGGAAGGCTAAGCACATACTCACACTAAACATTGAGCTTTGCACTTTGACTTTGCGCAAGAAGAAGAGGAGGAAGAGGTGGAGGAGAGACTACGGTTAGTGTCTAGTGCTTGCAACAGGTTGCCAATGGCATCCGGCGCTCTGAAAAATACGCCCTTAGAGCGCGGCCATTATTATTCAGAGGACGGGAAGCCATTTTGTATGGCAAGCAGGAATGTAGGCAATGAAAAAGTGCAGCAATAACGCGCAGCATACTTTGCGGCTTTTGAGTCTTATGAATGGATTCCTTTTCCATTCATTTAGATTTTTTTCTAAGAAAGGTTTAAAAATTGTTAAAAGGAGAATAGGAAATTCAAATTATAAATTTTAATACATTTATGTTGGCTTCAAATGAAAATGTATATTTCAGATTTCAGGTTGTATCATGTAATTTAATATAATTAATTAAAAGTCTTTTAAAAGATCACATTAAATACAACTTGTCCTAACTATTAACTACACCTGAGAACATTTTTGATTTTATTTATTTACTACAAAAGATATAATAATAATTTATTATACAACATTTATTTCATATATATATGAACATTTATAAATAATATATTTATATCATAAAATTTAATTACTTTAATTAATGGTAAACCAAAAATTAAAAAAATTAAAATATGTCCTTAAGCACTAAAGGCATACATCGATTTTTCTCTATGCTCATAAAATTTCAAATTTAATAAAATCGTAATTAATGTTACAAAAAATTAAAAAAATAAAGTATTAATAATTAAACCAGGAGTCGATATGTAAATAGTTATTTTATTATTGCTATTAATATTTATCAATATTTAAAGAAATAAATAGCATTTAGTGACATTTTTTGTATATTTTTGCTTCCGCTAATCGATAGTTTAACGTTAAATGTAAATTTTTGGATATTTCAAATCAAATCTATGTGAACATCTCTTCCCAACATCACCCTACCCTCTTAATTAACAAAAACACATCATTAACTTGTACATTTCATGTAAATCTTTATTTATTTCATTTATTGAGTGTGTAAATTTTGTTGGTATTCATAGTTATTATTCTGTAATATAGTTGCAGGCCTTTTCTTTTCAATTTGTTAGCGAGTATCTAACTATAATAAGTTGAGGCAAGTTTGCATTCAAAATTTCCATACATAAGTAGTTCTCAGTTTGGGTTTAGAATATGTACTCGTGTCACTGTGTGTTCCAACAGTTTTCAAGTCAATTTCATAAGATAAACACAATTTGGATTTACGCCATAGATATAGTTCTTGTTAAGATTTGGAAACAAACAAAAGTCGAGGAGTTTTCAATATCTGTTTTTTGATTCTTTATTTTTTTGTTTATTAACTATAAATTTTCGTTTTCTTATTTTACGCTCGCTGTAAATACAATTTCTAGTCCGATTTCGAGCTTAGCATGAAGTTTAGCCTTTTGCTTGTGTGCTTATTGTGTGTGTGTGTGTGTGTGTGGTTTGGGGGCGTGATGCAATGTGGGATGTGTATGAGTGTGTGGCCAAATCAGAGAGTTATCAAAATAGCCTACTTAAAATTTGGTTAAACGCTAATTTACACAAGATACAAGCTAGATAATTAGAAATATGCTTAAAAAACAGACATTAGCACTGTAGCTTATCCACTAAGGTGATGTGTTGGTTAGAGTTTCTGTAGTTATGTGTGGTTGTGACGGATTTGAGTTTGAGTGAGGATCTCCTGTCATCACCATCGTCAACATCATCGGTAAGGCAAGTTTAACAGACGGCAAAATGGTAACAACAAATGTGTGTTCGGCTTAATGACGGTTGCTGCTCAATGCGCTCTCAAGGTTCTCTATTTACAATAATTTCGTTTGATTCGTAATGCTTAGATTTTGGTTTACAATTCAAGTCTAAGTCGAAGGCACTGATTCTCTACGCGGCTCTCAAGTCAATATCAATATCTGTGGCTGGCTGCAAGTGTGGCTATGTGTTGTGTGTGTGTGTGTGTGGAGTAGGGGCGAGGTGTGACGAGTTCGCAACAACAACTGTCACCGATGTGAGGGTGTGTGTGTGTGTGCACATAAAAATAATAATACATCATAATAATTACTAAAATGTAATTGAAATACGATTGGTTTTACATTTAGTTATTCGTTGCGCTACATTTATTTATTAATTTGTTTATTCACTAGTACATATAAAATGTGCATGAGTGTATGTATGTGTGTGTGGGGGCGTATATTTGGGAATTTCTTCAATCTCTTGCTTTATCTTTTAGTTGCTTCTCCTCCTGACTTCTCACTAGTTTTGATTCCTTCGATTTTACTCTGTTGCTTTTGTGGGTGATCTTTAATTAATTCGCTTACGGTTCGCTTATGTCGTAACTATGAATATGAGATGAGTTTGAAAGCAGATTTTGCAAATGAGTTTTCTATATATTTATTCGCTTGCGCTAGGTGTGTGTACAATGATTGTTTTTGTGATGTGTGGTGTGTATGCATGTGCTTGGTTTGGTTCAATAATTTAATATAATTTAAATATGCTTCGTATTTAGAGTGTTGCGTTCGGCGCCAGTTTAAACAATAATTTACGTTAGGCCTTTGCTTACTTACTGCATATACTAGATAAAGCATTCGATGTAACATAAACTTGCATAGATATAGATAGTTGGATAGAATAGTTGTAGGAGATGGATAGCTGACCTAAGCCTAATAGCAGAGAAGTTACAATTATTCATCGTTCGCCGCGCCGGTTGCCATTTTAATTTATACATCGAAAGGGGGCGCTCTCTTAGACTAACATTCAATTAGCATAGCTTATAGCAAATCATAATACGATATATATATGCATATATTTATTAATAGTAATCTGTGTTTGAATTCAACACAATAATTATGCTTCTAAACGCACAAAAAAACAATTTTGGACAAAAAATAAATGGAAATAATAACATGAAGAAGGTATTGTGGGAAATAAAGAGATTTGAGTTTTACAAAAACTATGAATCTACTCGTACAATATATATCGTAATCGGTACACTGTAGATTTATATATATATATAAACGATATCGTTAGTGTGTAGCGTATGTATGGTAATAATTATCATTATAACATAGAGTTCAGTTTGTGAGAGCATCTGCCAGT
Organism: Drosophila truncata; assembly: GCA_008042515.1. Lineage (NCBI taxonomy): Eukaryota > Metazoa > Arthropoda > Insecta > Diptera > Drosophilidae > Drosophila > Drosophila truncata. Next base: position 157,166 of record VNJQ01001890.1, read on the forward strand.
GTGTCTCTCTCTCTCTCCCTCGCTGCCAAGTTTATTATGGATCTCCTAAGTAACTTTCTATCGAATTTTACTTTTTTTGTGGCTAACAGTTAACGTTGTCGTGCTGGATATCCTTCGATCGTTCGTTGTGGATGTGGAGCCTATGGCGTCTTCAGCAGAAGGATGTCTTTCTTGCGCGTACGACTGGCGCTGGCATTGAGCCGCTGATAGAAGTAATTCCGTCCGATCTTTCGCTGCAGCTTGTAGGACTTGCCCGCCAGAAACCGTGTGATGTCCAGCACGTAGTCATGCACGTCCTCGTGGTCCTCGAGCAAATGTATCGATATCACATCGATTTTAACTTTGTCGAAGGGCAGCGTCTGCAAGATCTGCAAAAACAAAAAACAAACAAAACCGTTTAGCAAAAGTGTTAACGAGAGTTCAGGCGGCCACTCACCGCCAGCTCATGCCCCTGCACGCCCAGACTGAGCAGATCGTATTCGGTGCGCTCACATGCCAGCATGATAGTGTAGAGCGGAAAGCATTTCACACGCGAGTTGAACCACGAGGTCTCCTCGTCGTGCAGACTATTGATGCGCACATCCTCGTTGTGTATGGTAATCTGTGAGGGAAATAGAGGAAATATTAGTCATGAACTATCGAACTATCTATATATTATATCCCGCTTACCTCTTTGGGATAGGTGTTGGGGGAGACGCAGGCGTGCACCACCTGCATACGCGCTCGCTGGGCGTTCTGCTTGCGCAACGTGAAGTACCAGCGAGGTTCCGGCTCCACCAGCACCCCCATCCAATCGAGGTGCTCGCTCAGCCAGGGCGCCGTGATCAGGTGGGCCAGCGGACCGCTCAGCGACTGGATTACCGCGCCGTTCATCTTGCCACCAACCAGATCGGCTACATAGTGGGCCAGCTGATCGGCTCCACTGCCGCTGCTATTGCCGGCAGCCATCTTCGGGGTGTTGGATAACGGCGGTCCCCCCACACCAACCGATGCCGCCGCCGCTGCGACCTTGGGCGACGCCTTGCCCAGGTACTTGCCCATATGGATCTGGCGCAGGAATTCAATGAGTCTAGGATCGTCTTGCGCAACGCCATACAGCTCGTAGTCGCGCGACATGTTCAGCCGAAACTGTTGATGGCGGATCTCTGGAAAGGCGTGAAATCGAAAGATGAGTTAGTTGGGAGTTGGTGTGGCGGCGGTAATTGGATTTAATTAAAAGTTGTTGCACCACTGGAAGCATGGCGTGTGTGGCTCCAACTCTGCCACGCTCTGCTGCCAATTGGAGCGCATTGACCACATTTGCATTGGCAATTGGGAGCGCTACATATGGAGGCAACTGCTGGACAGTAAATCTAGGGGTTTTTTGCAATTCTTTTTCACATTTTAAATAACATTTAACATTTTAAATAGTTTAATATATTCATTTGAGAATACTTTACATTGATAATTTAGAAGAAAGGCAAAGTTTTTTGAGAGATAAAACAGACGAAATAAAGAACTCCTACAATCGGTTGATTATATTTAAACCAAATAACTAATTGGGTGCAAATGATATATAATAATCAATTTGACTTTAATTTATCCTTCAACCGGAATAGGAAGAAAACTAAAGTCAAGGCCATAAAGTATTTAGCCAAATTTTAGGCAAAATGCCATGACAGTTTGGCATAAATTGTTGCAGGTGAAAGTGGAAATGGAAATGGAAAAAGAAAAGTAAAAAAGAAGGAACAGGAGACCCCGTAGAAGGTCGAGCGTTGGAAACATCCACTTGGCAGCAGCGACGACGACCTCGCGGCTGAAAGCAGCTCGACTTGGAATCGGATTGGGCTTCGGCTCTTGGCCGCTCTGTGCCGGCCCATAAAATATAATGAGCGCACGGCCTTTGATATTTAGCACATGACCCCATCATACGAGTATCCTCCTCTCTCCGAAGCCCCACCATTTAGCCCGGTTTCCCCTCGGGCACCGTCACCGTCACCGTCACCGTCACTACTTGACTCATGGAAGAGTCGACCCGGCCCAACCTGTCCATAAACCTTAGCAACAAAAAGCCAACGATTGGCCGTAGTTTTGTTTTTAGTCGCCACATTTGTAGACACATTGTGTTTTATTTGCTTTTCACACTTTCCTTGTGCCAATTCCCACTTTTTGTTTCGTTTTACCTGTCGGCCTCCGGCGAAACAAATCGTAAAAGCCCAAAGAAATTAAAATATATCTCAAATGTACTTGTGGCCGCTGAAGACTAAAGTAAAGGTTTCCACAAATGCCAAGGTTTGATAATAAAAACACTAAATGTGGGTTTTTGGAAGTTCTAAGAGGTTAAAGGTTAAAGTTGATGCAAGAAAAACAAATAATATAATAATATAGTAAAAACTAAACGAAAAAATCCCTTCTTCATTTCTTTTCATTTTCTATTTCATAAATTCTCTCTAAAATCCGAAGAAATTTAAATTATGAGCCAAGATGAGCAAAATAAATAAGATAAGATGGCGTGGGCTAAAAGCGTGGCATCCATCTCATTCAATCGATCTGCCATTTCGGCTACTTATACGTCAATATTCCTACCTCTTTGGTTCGTTTAACGAATTCACATCGTTATGGCCGCCGCCTCACCCAAAGCCAAGTCGTAAGAATATACATATAAAAGTATTTTATTTTTTATTATTATTATTTTTCTGTGTCCATATTCAACGCAAATGTGCCATGCAAATTTTTGAGACGAAAAAGCCAGCTAAAACTTTTATGTTTCGGTCACAAAATGGCCATAAAGTTTATGATAATGCATATACAGCAACCAACTGATGGGCAGAAAGCCATGGCAAAAACAGTTGTCGGCCATTATAGACAACAACTATATAATTTTTAGCTGAACGGAGACATTTTTCTGTAATTTCCCAGACGATGGTGATGGTGGCCAAGTGAAAACTTGCACTAATTAACGCCCAAAGAGTAGGGAAAGTGCCTCGCTTTGGGCTTGAACAATTTATGCGGCCATTAGTTGTGGAAATCTGATAGCGACGGATTGATGTTTGGGTCTCGCATTACATTGTCCGATTAGAAGTTAAATGAATTACTTTATCATTTGTCTACCAGCATATAATCTCAGACCGAAATGAAACCCTCGGCGAGGATGGATCCATGCCATATATAATGATCGTGTGCCGCCGACAGCTGTGCAATAAAACCGCTTAAACCGTTAAATGCGAACACATGTAAATCCGATAAATAAACCGAAAATGAAAGAAAAGAATGCTTGGGACGGTCCTTGGGTAGGGGTAAAAAAAAAAATCTGCCCTCGGGCGCAGCAATTTCGGTGTCAAAAGCTGACATTTCTAATTTGCACAAGGGGTCGTACGTTCCGTCTGTCCTCCGTCGTACATCGTCCTTTCGTTCAATTTCGGGGTGGGCAAGACAAATGACAGGGCAGGCGCTCAAGGCTCTGGGCTCCGGCTGGAGCCTGAAAATTATATTCAATGGCGGCAGACATTACCCGAAAAAGGAACGTTTAATTGCGGTTAAGCGGCGGCAAACTTTAAGTCGTTTTGGTAACTCGTCCAACGTCCTGAGGCGTCCGCTTATTCAGATTACTCCAGGGGTAGGCACAAGTCCAACTCGCCCTGAACAGTGCACCACCACACGCCCTATTCAATAATTCAACAAAGGCGGGCCAACATATAAAAAAAAAGAGTCCAAGGAGAGAGTGGAGAGTAAAGTTAAACCCACAACTTTTATGCATTTTCAATTAATTGTAAATGTTGTAAAAACAGAAAGAAATTTCTAAGCAATTTTAATTAAAGTTTAAATTTTAAATAAGTTAAACATAAGCTTTCTATGGGCAACAAATGATTAAATCTTTAACAAGAAATTTATAAGTTTCTGTAACATAAACTCAAATATTAAATTGCTTAAATGGTATGTCTTGGGGATTTTTAAGAATGTAAATAAAGCCCATGCACAGAACTCAAGATATACAAAGTTGAACAATAAATTTTAAGACGATTTCTTTGGGTTTAGTAATAAAATTAACATTTTAAAGTTTACCCACTCTTTAGTTTAAGTGTAGACCCATAGAAATACCAAAAAACTTTATCGTTGCCGTTTGTTTGCCTTTGTTTTGTTTTATTTTTTGAGGGCACTGCGACGTTGTCGGGCAATGCTACCCTTGTTGTGTAATATCGGGATCTGAAGTTGCGTGTCCGCTTTGGGGGTTTCCTCGCCTAGTTCAGTTATTGATTTGTGCAACGATTCCATTCGCTTCGAATTGGATTTGCCTGTAATTGCCTGTTTGTCGCTATTCAAAATGGCCTCTTTCCATGCTGATAACGACGAATGTGAATGTTCCTACACATTATTGGTACTACTATGCCAGGTCTTGCATGTGCCAACAGAATAAGCCACAAAGGCTCTGATTTATTTCGCAAATGAGTACGATTGTGGGGGTGAGTGATTGTGAGTGTGAGTGCGACAGAGTAAGTGGGCCTAATCTAAGTGGGTCGGATCTTAATCACCTGCTTTTACCTGCTTGCAAAGCCCATTTAACTGGTGCGAAATACAAAAGGCCAATACAGGGCAAACTTTTGCATCACGTGATCAGGTGTGAAATGCATTTAGAGGGAGGGAGCAATTGGGTCACTTGGAGAAATAGAATAGATAATAAAAAAGTAGAAAAATCAAGGAAAACGAATGTATATTTGTTGAAAGTTTTGTTTCGAGCAGTAAACTTTGTTAAAATTTGGAATTAAAAATTTAAAAAACATTTTTCAAAAATTGTAAAAAAAAAATATTGCATTCTTTTTTAAATCTATAATAACTAGCTAAAACTTTTTAAAAAAATCTAATAAGAATAATTCTAAGCCCTGGTAACATCTAAAACTTCATCTTTATTTACTTGCTCTTTAATAAATATATTGATCAAGTACTTTAATTTTTTTTGACCTCGAAACAGATAAATCATAACTCCCATACGAATTAGTAAAAACGTAATAAAAAAAAGGTGTTGACCATAAATTTAGGCACTCGAGCTCGCAGAAAGTGCCTCAATTATATGGCAAGATTAATGGCGTCAGGGCACTCAACATAACATAATATATGACCCCTTCGGCATTGTGGCAAGAAACCTTTAACATAATAAATGACCCTGTTTTAATGTGTTAAACGCTCCTCGACCATTTATCAACCCTGATTGAAATATCTCTCAGCGAAATCCCGATAAAGCAGACACACAGAGCGACTTGAGGGGCAGTTGTTGTTAAGTATTAACCTTATCGCCGGGCAATTTTTCCAAAGGAGAACCACACACGACGCGGTAAGAAATGGCGCAGCAATTGCAATTGCCAGAAGGAGGGTTGCAAAACCAAAAACCCGAGCAAAACCCGAGAACCACATGCGGGTGGTGAGTGGAAAAGAGAAAACCCCAAGAAAAACAAGCCCAAGAAGTGGTATACAGTCATGGCGCATGCTGTGATAATGCCATTTGAGCTTTGCTTTTCAAATTGAGCACTCGCTGCGCTTTTGACGTGCTGATCATCTCCGACGGAGCCACGAGCGCAGCCATCAAGCCACCACTTGCACCACACCGACGACGACGACGACGACGACGACCATGACACGCAGTCCAGACGACGTCGCTGCGGGGGTGGATTTTCTCCACTAATATTCCACCGATTCCACGGGGGGGCCGCCGCCATGCAACAATGTTGGCAACTGCTGCACACGAAAATTATGAATCACAAGGCAAACTAAGCGGCGGGGGCGGATTTGTGTGAGAAGGAGGAGGAGGAGCAGGAGGGGCCTGAATGACATCCGGTGGCTGTCAGGGGAGGTTATCATTGCACATGAAGAAAAACTATCAGGAAAGGTAGAAAGAAACATTTAGGAAAATCAGAAAATATATTTATTAAAGTAGTATCCTACGGGAAAGCAGAGTTCAAAGCCTGTGAAGACTATTATAATAAATCATATATAATTATTATCTTGGATATAATGAAAATCATATTTATTTCTAATTTTTCCATGTGTACCTCAGCAGCAAAGTAATTCAAAGTAGTTAAAACCGCTTAGAATCTGCCAGACGAAAGAGGGGCTTGGTTTCCCGCTGGAAAACCTCCCTCTAAACTCTCTGCGTGCTTAACGGGAATTAAGTCATTAGTGGTAGTGTTTGTGTGTCCTATGTCTGTGCGCAATAGAGTTCAAGTTGTAAATTTCAATTAAAGTTGCAATTTGCAAATTGTCACCAACAGCAGAGCAGACGACAGTGACGACCACAACGTGTAATCACCGCAAGTGTGAAGATAATGCCGTCTTAACATGATTAATGCTTTGACCTTTGAGGGGGCGTGGTGTTCAATAAGGAATGGATAAAATTATTTTTTAATCACTTAAGAGCTTTTCATGTAACTATTAAAATAAATTTCAAAATATAAAGGGAACCAATAAGTATCTTTTTTAAAGTGTGCACCAATTCCTCATGTGAGCTAATACGATTTTGGGTATACTGTCAAAGGTAAGGCTAATGACACTGCACCTGCACCCAAAACCCTTTCACCCATTGAATAATAACAACAATCGAAGTGCGGTAACGACGACCCAAAAAGGGCGTGGCATGGCGTGCGAGGATGGCAACAAAAGTTACCAGTTACTGGTTACCCTTTACCAGTCACCAGTTATGTGAACGAAAGACAGTGAAAGCCAGCTTATCGATGACTAGTAATCACAGGGCGTCGATAAGTAGGCTATGTTTGGATTATGACACAAAATGTCGCAAGGAATCAATGAGAATTGGGTGATTGTTAATGAAAGGGTGAAAATATTGAGGTTAGACACGTGTCGTGAAATTTCGTTAAAGCAAAATTTATGGAATCTGCTAATTTACTTGCTACTACTATTTTTATTAGAACCCGTTTCCAAAGTTATGACTTTTTAAACCAATTTGGCAAGTAGCTAAAAATCGTAAAACTTTAAAATCGCTAATCTTGGTTGTAAAATTCAAAGTTCAATAAACTCGCCACAAACCAGAAAGAACGAAAGGAAATTGGTATTGATTTATTGTTAAACAAAGCAACTAGCAATTAAACATTTAAGGAAACTAGTTTATAAAGTCCAAAATATCAATCGTTAAAGTGATTGGAAAGGCTGGTAAAATATAAGTCCTAATTCTTGAGTAAATGTATATTCTACCAATATAATTATTAAAAAAAAACCTAGTAATTGGGTAATCATTTAATTGTATATAATTAAAGCAATATCGTTAATTATTATAACCTTTTTTTGAATCCCTATAATTATCTTACTTTGTGTTCTTCCTAGTATTCTCTGAATTTTCCCAGTGAAAGGATTAAAGCATTCCAAAAAACTCCCCATCTGCCATTACTTAAAACTCCGGAACTACAAAATGCCGCCAAAACTTCAAATGCAATTTCCTATCCCTGAATCTCTTTCCGGGAGAATATGGCTTAGAAGTGCTTCGGTCATTGCAACAATCAAGTCTGGAACGTGACTCTTACAACAAACCCAGGGATTTGATTGTAGGGGGACCATCATCGCCGCCACTATCATCATTATCATCATCATCGTCATCGTCATGAGAAATGAAAGAAAAAGAAATAAAGAAATGGAAAACGAAACGCAGCATCGACTACGACCTCGCCAGAATTTGTAACAAGAACCGCGTAGGCCAGCAGAAAAAAACAAAGTGTGAGACTTGGAGTTTGGTATTTGGAATTTTAAGAGTCATGGCCAGAGGTTTATCAGGTCGGTAGGAAATAGGTCCGAGGTAGCCGAAGACACACATTCCACACCGAAAACTCCGAAAAATTTGTCATTTTAATAAGCGCATTTCGGTTCCCTTTGGTTCTGTCAAGTGCCATGATTTGAAGAAATTTCGGCCGCCACAAAGCTTCGACTGAAACACCTCACCTCAAACCATCTACCTTTGTGCCCCCGAAACGGAACGTGTTCAATTTATATGCCCTGCCTTTGTTGTGTGGAATAAGACGAAGGAATGCCTAATTTATGATTATTTTTTGTTTATGAATCCGTTCGCTCGTATAAACCTAATAGAGCCATCAATGGGCCATAAAAATGGGGCTGTCCGGCAACTGACACGCCCAACTGGCCACTGCCAGCCAACTCCAGTGGCAGCTCCAACTGAGAGTTATCCGAATCGAACCTTTTTAGAGTTCGTGTCCCATTCGAATCGCATCAAAAAGAGACCCAGCCCCTGTCTAGGCAACGTGGCGACGAAAAACAAAAGACTCGGATATTACAGTCAATAAGATGTTGATATATAACCCCTTCTCGGGCACTCAACCGAGCACATGAAATGACAAATTTATGGCCAGAAATCAGCGGCAATCATCATTTCAATTTTAAACCATTTTTATGGCAATAAACCTCAACAAGCTGAAAAAAAAGAAAAATCAATAAAGTCGAAGTCAAGCGGCGAATTTAATTACAATTTTTTTTTTTATTAAAGAGACACATTTTTTAACCTGTTAATTCTGTAAAAAATCTATGATAAAGTTCAATACAATTTGTTATTCCAATAATAGAAATGCAAATCAATTACTGCTCACTTGCCCCCAATCAGCTGTCGAATGACGCTGTTAAATTTCCATTCCCCGAACAATTTGCATAAAAAACACAGAACGAGGGATAGGAAGAGAAGTTGGCGCTACGGAAGAAGTCTTCAGGCAAAAGGAAGCGACCCCCGGAAAAAAAGGACAGGCAAAAAGGCAACGTCAAAGCGAAAATTGCCAACACCCGAGTGGAATTTTAAAATGTTTCTCTAGAAGAAGTGGATGTGGAATTTTTACAGCTGCAACAACAATGGGCTGACATTGATTTTTTTCGGGTCTGGTCTGGTCTGGTCTGGCCTGGTCTGTGTGTTTACTCTTAGTACTACCTCTCTTGGCCCTTAGTCACTCTCCGGTCTTCGGTCTCCGGTGTCTGAGTCACACAATAATACTCCGACGGCGACGGCGCCACCGCTGCGATCCGTCAACGAGCTCACATCATATGCAAAACAATTTCGCTTGTAAGATACTTTCCGCTTTCATTGAGCCCCCCACAGCAACAAAAAGCAGAAGGCAATACAAATTAAGCAAATTTATCTGTACTTTCTGTACTAGAAAAGCGACGAGATCGCTGGCATCCTCCATTCGGCAGTGGGATGTAATAACTTGGTCTCGGCGACATTGTCGCTCTGTGCAATAAACAAAATATTTTAGCGAATTAAAAGAAATTGCCTCATCCGACAGTAAAATAATGGGGATAGATGGCCAAGCTAACTAAGCTATGTATATAGTTGAACTGATCAAATCCGAGTGAGTCATCTACGAGATCTAGATAATTCAAGGAAAGGCTAGTCTAGGGTTCTGGCATTCCAGTAAAACAGAGTTTTTTCTTATCATCAAACTGGTAAAGATAGCTTTAGATAGCTTGGAAATTGTTTACAAATAGCTTTCTTTATCGGATAGCTCAAGGCGCCAACGTAAACAAAAAGCTTAACAAGATCTACTGATATTATATCATATATTAAATATTTATTTATGATAAATCTTTTTAGTTCATTTATATCAAGTACTGAGCAAGTTTTCTTCTATGTTTCCCTGTAATAATTTCCACATAGGAATACTCCAATAGTTTGTAGAATGTTACTTACAAACACCTACAATTTTCGCCTCTTCTAACTGCCTAACTAGCCTTAATGCCTCTTCAAACTATGGTAATAATGACTCTTACAAACGGCAATTAGATATTCCCGTGACGTTTGAGGCGGTTGTCTTTGAATTTGTGGTTTAGGAATGGGGCAGCACGTGTCCGGTGGCAACGTTTTGGGGCAATGACAACGGCAGTGGCAACACAAACACAAAACAGCGGCGACAGCTGCCATATTGCCTGTTGCCAAGTGCTGTTGCTGCTGCTGCTGCCGCTGACAGGAAGCGCCACTGCGCCAGACAACAACGCTGCACACACGCCCACGCCAAAAAGATATTGGCAAAAAAAATAATACCTCCACAATAAACACTCATATTTAAGAGGGGAACAAAAAAAAAGGAAACACCGATCTATGACAAAAGATGCGCTGGAGACAGACCTCGGGACTGGCCAGTTTAGATGACGCGTAAACTAATCTCAAAAGTGTGCCCATTACCGGGAAGGGACCTAAGCCCTAAAGGACAAAAAAGGAAGACAAACACAGCCTACATCCGGTGGAAGAAGCCTCCGCTCGAAAAAATTGTATTTGAGAAGCCAAAACAGCAAAAAAAAAAACAAAAAACAGATGAGACATATGCCAAAGATATCAAATTTAAGCATGGGATAGGGGGTGTCCCTGTCCTATGTGGCAGAAAGACTCACCTGTCGTGTCCATGTAAACAATTAACGTGGCAAAGACGGTCGCGAACGAGAGCAGGCACAGGGCAATGGGCAATAGCTGACGATAGGGCGAGGGATTCAGTCGCGGATCAAGCTTCTTGGCCTTGCAGGATGCCGTTCCAGATCCAGATCCTCCAGAGCCGGAGCCACCTCCCCCCGCACAGCCCGCTGCCGTGAGGTGATGATGGTGGTGGTGATGATGATGCTGCTGCTGCTGTTGCTGGTGATGCCTGTGCGGATGCTGGGATTGTTGCGGAGATGTTCTAGCCCGAGACTCGCCGCCGCCACCGCCGCCGCTCGATTTCTGGCAACAATGGAGCTGCTGGTGCTGCTGCTGGAGCGGCTGTGGCAGCCTTGTTGGCGTTGACAGGGGCGAGGAAACAGTACTGACCGAGGGCGAGCTGATCACGCTGCTCAGATCGCTCTGGTCGCCACCGCCTCCGTCTTGGTGATGCCTGCTCGTCGTCGTGCTTTTGTGACGCTGTTGCACGTGATCTGTTTCGTCGGTGCCACAGTCTTTGGTTGGTTGCCGGATCGCTGCCTCCTTTGCCGTTGTCGTCTCCCTTTCCGGGTGGCCAAAGTTCACCTCGTCCACGTCCTCGCCTTCGATGTCATCGTCATCGTCCACCGCTGCATAGTTAGTTCGCGCTGGCAGGGTTTTTCTGGACTCCGGACTGATGGCGGGATGGGATGAACTAGGTGTGATTTGCTGGTGGACTCTGCTCAGGGCTCCCGCTCCTCCTCCTCCGCCGCCGCCGGCACAACTTCTGCTCAGGGTGAACTTGTTGGGTGTGGCCTTGGTGTGTCGTCTGCTTTGCGTTGCCAATCGCTGCTGGTGATGATTACTGCTAGTGTTGTGCTCCTGATCCTGCTCCGCCGCCTGCTGCAGCTGCTCCACAGCCAGCGCTGGATGCGCCGAGAACACTTGCTGGGACATGGCTGCTCTGTACGTTCCGGTCTCGATTCCTCCTCGTTGAGACGCCTCCTCTAAGTCCGCATCCTGGAAAAAAAAAAGCAGAAGGAGAAGGAGAATCCAATTAGTACCACACAAAAACTAATTTCATAAAGTGCATTGAACTGAAGCATCATCAACCCATCTCCAGCATCCTTGCAGCCAGCTCTCCATATGTCTGGCCACCTTTTGTCTGCTCCTTTTGCTCCTGCTCTTGCTCCTGCTGCTGCTGCTGCTGTCCCAACTCATTTTCATTTTTATGAATAGGCAAAAATACATTCCGAAAAAAAAAATAAGAATAAGCAGAGATCCCAAAAACCCAGACTCAGACCCAGACTCGCCACTCATACCCGAAGCCACAGCCGAAAACGAAAACGAACCCAAGAGCAAAAGTCGCTCCAAGACGGAGAGACCCCGAAGAACCCGGAGAAGAAATTGAATACAAAACTCCACCACCTGTCAAAAATCGAGCGACTGCCAGACAAAAGCCGGGCGAGGGAACGAGGGAGGGATTGCCAAAGAATTTCAACAACAACGCGAGGTATTTTGTGAACCAAATTAAAAAAGACACAGAACGAGAGTAAGCGAGATGGGCACCACCAGAAGAGGGCTGAAAATGCATTGCAGCGAGGCATGAGAATTATAAATGGAAAAACATTGAAGACGACCGAGAACGGAGAACGGAGAACAGAGAACCGAGCACAGAGCTCTGAGAAGAAGGCGATCGAGGAGGGTTTAGGGAGGAGGCCCACAGTGGAAGTGCCCGTCGTTTTGTGTACAAATGTATGAAGGTAAGACTATGGGAATTTTCTAATTTAAAAAGATCTATATAACCAGCTTACATCTAGAGTTCTTTTTCTGCAAGATGTTTTATTATTTTGTTTTAAAAAGATTTAAAAAAATTTGTACAGTTTAATTTTTACAAAAAAGTCACTAGATTACAGATCTAGATAGTTCTCCCTCTGCACTACGGGTTAAGGTGGCCTAAGCTGTGTTTTGATAACTTGGGACAGTACGAAAAATACATTTTTGTGGTTTTCCATTAGAAGGATTGAAAATTTGCTTTTAAATGGATTAATAAATATAGATTTTTATATATAAATATTTATTTAATTTACCTACAATTTATAATTGTATATGGTGAAAAAAATTTATATAAAATATATGAAAAAAAGTGTTTAATATAAATTCCTTGATCCTACCAAAAAATAATTATTATTATTTCTAATTTCTTGACCCTAACTGTATGCCAGCAGTTGTAGTTGCAGTTGTAGTTGTAGCTGTAGTGGCATGTACTTGTGCGCAGGCGCAACAGACGCGCGAACGAGAGAAGCCATGCTCGGCCCAAGCGGGAGGGAGCGAGATGGCAGGCTGTGCGAGTGAGCTAGCGAGTGGAATCGAGTTCATCAACTGGCAGTGGAAACAGCAGATGTTTTCCAATGTTTGGCGGCTGTTGCTCTCGAATACCATTCCCCCTCTCAGTCCAGTAGCTCTGGAAAAAAAGTACCACCAAATCTAAAAGAGATTTGTAATGGACCAAGCAACAGGCTACAAATTTATGAGTATTTCCAGGTATCCTCAATTTAATGATTTAAAAACTTACAATACTAAAAACTACAAAATATATTGCATTTTATAGTTATTTACAGATTTATTTCGAATATTTTGATTTCTAAAATAAATTTCCAAAAGAGTATTTAAGAACCTATTTGTCTTTTTAAATATTTCATTCATGTAATTCTTTCTGTCTTAGTTTTTTGCTTTATGAACCAAATCGGAGTACGAGTATTTCTTTTTTGTTCAACCTTCTCTTGCTTGGTGGTTCTTGAAGCTCCTTTGTGCTAAGGGCAAGGCTGGCAGCCTATCCATCCGTCGAGCAGAATCGGAATAAGAATCAGAATCAGATCGCTGACCACAAGAAGCAGCGGCTGCATTGACTTATGTGGATACCGCCGCGAGGCATTCGCGCATTCATTATCCATTACGCGTGCGCCCAGGTCTCGGATCCGAGCTTCTCGGATCTCCCTGGTTCCCAGTTCCCTTGAAGAGTGGAATATGTTTTGTATGTTTTGATTTGCTGGAATTTATTGAAACATATACCAGCGAAGCCGGGTCTGCGAGGCCTGTGATTAAATGCCCTGCTGCTGCTGCTGCTGCTGCTGCTTGGACGTTCGCCTTTAATGATACTCTTCTTCTCTGGGCATTCACATTCACATTCACCCGTTTTGCAGCATTCGTTCATTAAACGTTATGGTTCCTGGAATGTGGAGAGCTTAAATGGACCCATCTGAGAGATAAGTCGAGCATCTGCGCAGGTTGCAATTGCATGTGGGTAGTTTTGAAGCAATAAAGTATCTGAAGGAGTTGTGCATTTAATCGATGGCCATGAGACAGAGGAGAGCCTTGTTATTAAGCACTTATAATTCATAGCTTTAAACTCTTTGTTTTACTGCTTGAATTGAATTTTCTTTTTCCCACAACTATCAACTATTAAATCCTGTTCTACACACTTTCCAAAAACGATTCATCGAACAATTAAGATGCATTTTCACAGTTTGCTCTAAGAAACAACTTCAAGTTTATGGACACGTTTAATGGGCTTTTAATTCAGTAATTAGTTGGTTCGTCTTTGATTTGCAGTGCGTAAATAAAGCGCCATGAAATCGAATTGAAATGGAGCGCGAAAAGGGAGAGAAAACTAAAAGATACGCCGTGGTATCCGCTGGATACTGCAGGCGGTCGTCGTTCGTACGGTGGGTCTGGCGTGTGATTTACGGCTTGTCGCAGCGCATGAAATCGATCGATTTGAGAGAGCGGACAGACAAAAACAAAAAATATAAAAAATAGTAGAAAATCAGAGGGAGCCGACGATGGCACACGGATGTATCTATGCATCTTTATAGCTATATATATATAGCTACATATACATATATATCTACAGATGTGTCTGTATCTCTATCAATAGCACTGTGTGCGCGCTTTTGCCGGCATTGCTTTCATTGATGCTGCCCTTTTTTGTGTCTGCTGGCTGTCTGGGAAATTGTTGACTTGGCAACAGCATCTACATAGCGTCTATAGCTTCTGCTGTGACAGTGCCACCTCCTCCCAAATGGCGCCATAGCAGAGGTCACCAGAGATTCCAAGCGAGAGGAGGGGAAAGATTTAGAGGCGGCACCAGAGAGCAGGAGGAGCAGGAGAAGATTAAGGCTCTGCAATTTTGACCGTTTGGCGTTGTGCAACATATTTTGCGGACCCAATTCCAAGAATCGCCAAGCCAAGCTGAACAAACAACGAAATGAGGAGGGCAAATGGAAAAGGAAAGGTGAAACAAGGTAATACATACACCAGGAAAAAAAATCTCTTCTTATTTAATAACTTTCAAGCTTCTACATATAAAGTTGTCTTTCTTTTAGCATAAATTCCTTGATTTAAAGGTAAATTTTGATACCAATTTCGTTGACATTTTCTTCAAGTGTAGAAAGCAACAACAGCAGAGGAAGAACCACCAAGCTAACATGCCACAATAATGTTTTGCGGTTAATGATCGTGCGATGCGAGGTACGTTTAAATGTAACATCGGAGGAGCAGGAAAGAGTCGGAGAGTCAGAGAGCTAGTTGGAAGCGGACGGCACAAGACATTTTGATAAAACATTTACAAACGCACTCAACCAGAACTCCATCATACCAACAACCACACAAAACAGCGCACAGTTAGAGGGAATGTGGAAAGGTAGCCGCCACCAGAGCCAAGTCACCAAGGAAAACAGAACCACCAGCAAATGCTACAAAACAAAACAAAACAAAAACAAAAACAAAAACAACAAAAAATGTATAAAAACAAGAAGCGATGACGATGGGCAGCCAAGTAAGAAAAAGGCTGGCACAGCTCGTAGAATTATTCTGCTACGCTTTTAACCATATGGTTTATTTATACAACAACAACAATAAAAAAGGCACAAGAACAAGAAGTGCAGGGCAGCAGCAGCAGCAGCCACTCACCAACATTGGTAACAACACAACAAAGTGGCAGACAATAAAAATGCAATTCTAAAAAGTCCCAGCAACAACAACAACGTTGCACATAGGAATTCTTCGTTTTATACACTTGGATCTCCTCCTGGAGATATCTTGGGGGGAAGAGAATGGAACGAGACAAGAGATCTTGTGGATTACGAAAGTTTTGTTGGGTTGACCAAGACGGGATTCCTTACAAAATACAAAATGAAAATAACAAAAAGATAGGCAATATTGTAGAATGTGGAAATATGTTTAGTGAACAATTTGTATATCGTAAAATATAGGGATAAAATAATAATATAAAGTAGTTGAAATAAAGTAGTTTTTTTTTTAATTCTTTTGATATTTTTTAGCTCTATATTTTTTCTGTCTAAGAAGTTTAAATTTACTTTTTTAACTGATAACAAGCACCCCTTTTTCTTTCAGATAAACTCGCAGACAATATAAGTGAGTCTCTCCTTGTTTTTCAAGGCGGTTCCCTAAAAAGTTGTTGAAATTTTCCAATTGTTTCAAGTACTCCGCTCTCCCGCCTTATTTTTCTTATTTTTTTTCCTTTTCTGATGGCTACTTAGAAATGAGCTCCGCCACGCTGAACGCGCTAATGAAAAAATTGCTTGGCAGGTAAGGAGAAGGTATTTCGGAAATTTATTGGTAGCACACAGAAACGTGAAAAAATACAAAACTGCTGGGCCAAATGTGTAGCATATGCTGCAAAGTGGTAACAGGGACCAGGAGAACCTGGAACCTGGAACCTCGAACCTCGAACCTGTGTGGTCGTCGTTGGCGGCGTTGACTTATCTTGGCTTGTTTATCGGCCAGCGTCGTCGTCGTCGGCGTCGTCGTTTTAATTGTTTGTGCCCAAGGCGTTGGCTTGTAGGAGTTTCAGCCCAGGACAGAGGCCAAGTTGGTTAACTTGCTACAACAGTTATTTCAGCAAGTCGTTCTAGTAAATTAGCACATAAAAATGCGGCTGGAAAGTTGCCAAATAAAAAGCGGCAGTGGCAGCAGCAGCAGCAGCAGTTGAGGAATCTAGGGTAACTTGAAAATGGCAAATGTTTGCAGCCGCTGCTGCTATTTTATTGCATTTGCCTTTGCCTTTGCCTTTGCATGTTGGGAATTTATTATCAAAAAAGCAGCAGGGGGCCACCAGTCCAGGCCAAGAAGCGAACCATAACCAGAACCAGACCGGGGATAGGTCTGTGTTGGCAGTTGGTCCTGTTCCCGGACAGATGGCGTGTGCCAGGACTAAGGAGGAGCCTCTGCAAGACGCCCTGCAAAATGCAATTCATCGCGTTGCATGCGACAATTGGCGGGGCACTTTGATTTGGGTTTTGGGTCGAGAAAGAGGACCCCCACAAGGAGCACCAAGGAGCACCAAGGAATCCCCAGAAAACTCAGGAAGCCAAAAGCGCTTATCTTAATGAGAAGTTGACGTGTCTGCCGCCATGCCAGCCGCAGCAATACAAACTCAGTTGAGGCACGAAAATTGCCTTAATGTGCCGCATTCAACCAGCCCGAAAAATATTTGTGCGCCCCCCTCAATAAAATTGTGGGAGTTATTTGGCCAATTACGCCATAAACTTGGCCCATTGATTGTTTACATTAGTCGCTCCCTAACAGTGGGCATCTGGAGCAATAAATTGCATCTATTGATGATGAGAGTTTCATTTGTTGTTGACTCCTCCAAGTTGAACAATATTTTGCCTTGGTTATTGAGCTCTAATTCTATGTTTATTCGATTCGATTGCCTTTCTATAATGTTTTATAATTTATAATATTACTGGGCCTTTGAATATTTTGCTTAACCATTAAAAAGTAAACCAAGAACACTTCCGCAATTAACAAAGTTAACTGCAAATTACATTAGCCGCTGGCCAGCGGCATAAATTATGCAATATTCATCTCGGCATAATTTCGCAATTAAATTGAAGTCCATAATCTATTTCACATCATCGCAGTCAATTGCCAGCGCGTACTCGCATTTCCAGGGAATCAGAACGTTATATTAATTTGAACCCCCGATCCGTATCCAACCACGAGATCTTCATGCCGCTGCTGACGTGACTGCAGCCAACCAAAGCTCAATGAAGCGGCAGCAAAGTGGGGAAAATGCATTAAATACTTCAAGAAACAGTGGTAACTTCTAAGAAGATTTATAAAAAATTCTGGTAAATTAATAGAGTTTATATACAAGCATTTTCTAATATCTTTATGTAGTAATTCTTATTATTTTTACCTTAAAAGCTTAAAGTTTAATATCTTCAGTTACTATAAATTAATTGTAATTCACTCCACTGTACTCGAAATGCAAAAGGGGACGAGCTGCATCGCGTAATGAGCATCACGCACAAAATCCATAGAAATGGAAATGGATCAAGAGCAACAGATACAGATACAGATGCAAAGATACAGATACAGATGCAGCAAGTACAACAAGTACAACACACGGGTCAAGCAGGTACAAATGCAACAAGCGTTCGCTCGGCTGATTAGAAAGAGAGCGAGAGATTTGTTGGAAACATAAACAATATTTGATGGTATTTGTTGCTGTTGCTGCCTTTTTCCTGATGATGAGAATGAAAATGACGATGAAGCGTCGAAGGTGGCGGCTGCTTCTTGTGTGTCTACACATGCATGACGAATGGAAAGATCCCCGGAGAATGCCTATCACAGCGAGAGAGAGAAGGAAAACCTAGAGAAAGACTGGCATAATAATTCACTTAATCAGGCTTGAGCGGATTTACCCAGTGAACGAGGAAAAAGAAAAGAAAAAAAATGCCGAAAAGCCAGAGAATTGGCCCAAACCAGATAATAGACAAATTGCTGCTGATAAAGCGTCAGCAACAGCAGGCAGGGAAATTGTTGAAAAATCGAGGAAAAACTAAAGAGATTGAGCCATGCCCGGCGGTAAGTGGATGCGGGCAGGTGAAAAATGAAAATTGAGATTATGTTTAGAGAGAGAGAGAGAGAAACCCTCAGTCTCAGCCTCATCCTCACCCCCTACTACTTCACCGCCAAGATCTTCAACCACTAAGCAGACTTCACTTTACATTTCACATCTCAAACACATGTCGCTCTTTTCTCATTTTTCCCTTTTGGGGCAGAAAAACGGAAGAAGACTTTGCCATGCATGAATGGGCAGCAAAACAAAAGGAAAAAAGAAAAAGAAAAACACAAACCAAGAAAACTCAAGTGGAAAATTTTCACCAGGATGAGAGAGAGAGATCCGAAAGGCAGAGTTTTCCGATCCACCGGATTGGATTGTGTGTTTGCATGTGCATTTCGGTTTCGGTTTTTTGTTTGCAACACGTCCCGTCCCACACTGCATGCCATGTTGCCTGACTTCACATTCAAATGGCATGACATTTCACATTTCTGGATGGATTTCGAATTTAAATGGAATTGCTCAAATTGCAGCCGAAAAAAAAAAATGAAAAGATAATGCAGGGATTTACCAGGAAATAGTCCCCATAAAATAATGACACCTTTTTTTGAGCAGCCGTTAAAAATTGTCAGGAGTGTAAGTCACAGCTGTACTCTCTAAAACCGATCGTTTATTGTCAGCAGATAATTCAGTAATTAAAGTTTAAATGTTAATTCAAAATCTATAGAAACCAGCTTACAAATAAGTATATACATTGTCATTCACCCCTGATTTACTCAAAAACCCGTCTGGTTATTTCAACCAATTCAATCCTTTTTACATAATCCTCCCTTAACCATGCCTCGAACGCCATTTTTGCTTGCGAATAAGAGTTCGTTCCATGCATCGATTGCATAAATCGCAAAAGCGCCAGGAAACCGAAGTCAGCACACAAATGGCAATAAATGTCAGTCAAGGTGCAGAGAACGGGCAAAGGAGGGACCCAAGGAGCAAGGAGCAAGGAGCAGGACGCAGAGCTGAGCACTCACAATCGAAGTCAGGTCGTGTCAATAAATCGAAATGTAAACTCAATTTACAAAATTGAAATTGAAGCAGGCCGCACGCAGAGGGTTAAACGCAATGCGATGCCAGCAGGGAGCGTCGCACCTGCGCACAATGTTCTGTCCTGGCCGGGTCTTTAGACCCATGAAGACATGGTTTGTATACTCTGTAGCTTGGGTGGCGAAATCAAAACAAAAGCAAGGGGAAACAGTTTGGGAACTAAGCAGAAAACTGGCTTGATCCTACAGTATGATCAAAGACATTACAATTAAAAAATCGTGTGCAAAAAATTGTATGGCGTTACTCATCTTAATAATTCAAATGTCTTTGGTATTTATTTTAGTTTATTTTTCAGTATTTAAGCAAAGATTTGTAAATGTTTTTAATATACCCAAAAATATAATCCTCAAATATCTTAAAGTGCTAATACCAAATCTTCCACTGTACTGCCAAAATCGAGGTGTGTGACCTTTTTCTACGCTTTTGGCGTTGCTGTAACTCTGCTTTTCTTCATCGTTTTCAGTTTTTTTTTAGGTTGACGTGTGCGAAGCATTAAGTAAAAGCACTAACAACAAAAGCCACTATGAAATTCGCATAAAAGTCTGGGAAAAGTAAAACGGTTTACGTGCGGATTACAAAAGAGCAGCGGATGGGCGGTCGGAAAGCAAAACTAAATAAACCGGGGAAAAAAATCAAATAAAACAAAACTCCATTTTCGCAACCCGCTCTTTTGCTGCTGCTTGCATACATGCTATAATATACTATATAGTATATACGGATATATATATATAAAGTGGGAAATCGGGGGAGGCACGTGCGTGGTTCCCGGCTTCATCTTCAATGGAGGCATTCAACTTTGGTCAAGCTGTGGCATGGGTGGGCGGTGTAATTAGTGAAACTTCCAGCAGGTGCCTCAGGCAGTGTCTGCCACCGGTTGGCACCCTAATTTGCCAAAAATTATGGATTTGCTTTATCAATTTTTTTTGGCTCGTGTGAAGGACACCCCAAAAAGGAGCGTGATCATGGAGTATCCGGGAGTGATGTGGGTCTCGTCGGAGTCGAACCTGTGGCGCATTGAACCCAAACGAAGGGCTGCGGGCTGAGTGTAACCAAGCGGTGCAGCATGTGCAGCGGCTTGTTGCAGGCGGCGTCGAGCAGGAAGCCAACAAATTACAGCCAAGCCACTCATCATCAGGTGGTGCGACACGTCGAGTGATTGAGTGCACAGAGAGAAAAATAATTGAACAATTAAAGAATTACAATTAAAGTTGAATATGGACAACACTATACAGATTTTACTTTAAATTTTGATGATAAAAATAAAAGAAAATATTGGTAAAGCTTCAAAGTACAAAATTGATACGAAATGGTCAGGAAATGAATTTCCAAAGTTCTTAGTAATTTTCCAGCACTTGTTCTCTGTGCATTAACGAGTAGAACAAAACTGAGTGACGAGTTAGCTTCGGTTGGCGGTAATTTAGTTCAACTGCCAGCCATGACACATTTTTACGGGCCTTTCTGGAGCGAAACGAAGAGACTGACGAGTGCCGTGCCCCTCCGACTAGCTCCCCCTCCTTCTGCTCTCCAGGGCAGTAATTGAAATTAAAGTTAAGGCAAAATGGCGACGTTGCTTTTAATTGAACTTAAACTGTACTAACGGCACATTTCCCAGCTTAAACAAAACACTTTTCCAACTAACTTTGGCCACATTTAAATTGTCTCATTTTGTGCGTTGTCATTGTCATATTTATATGATTGGAGGCAAGGTCTGTGTTATCTGGCTGAAACGTGGAACTTGATTTTCGGAGCCCCTCCCCAACTCTTAAGAAGTTGTTAAAGTTTTACCACCGCAAACCGGCGAGGAAAGAGAGAAAAACAAAACTGAGAAAACTTTGACGCTGTCTTCCAGCTCTATTCCCCCCCAATACTCCCCCCAATTCCCTGCTGCTTTTCCCTCCACTTTATTTTTGTTGTGCTGAAGACTTCTTCCGACTTTATTTCGTTTGGTATCCGTATCATTTCCTACACAACACACCTTTTTCTCCATCCCATCCATACATCTCTCTTGGTCTTTCGTTCTTCTGCTGCTTCTTGCTTATTTTTTCCGCTTTTGTGGGTATCCCGTACTTGTGAATCAAGGGGTATATTATATTCGTGAAGATTTGGACCAGGTGAGGTACATATTAATACTAAACCCCAAGAGTCCAGAGATTTAAAACTAATTTAAAAGAATTTTTGATAAGATTATCACAGCCAAAAAACAAGAAACCTTTAAATATTATGATATTAATAATAAATCCCGAGTCCAGGGTTTTAAAAATATTTTAAAGCCAAAAATCAAGGAACATTTAAATATTATAATGGTTTGTTTTTTAAACTCAACTCTTTGAGCACCGGGTAACCCATAGTCGTGGCTCTACAAACCTAAGCGATTACTTATGTTTTGTTTTTGTTTTGGCAGTCACAACTTCTTTGGCTTTGCCATTGAATGGAAGAGAGAAGAATCCAACTTGGCTCTGTGGTCTAGAAAAACTTGTAACCACAAAAGTTTGTATTTCAAAGCAACCACACTGTGATTCTTCTTCATCTACCTTTTTTTCCCCCTTCTGCTTCTTTTTCTTGGTCGCTTTATTTGTTGTGGTTGTTGTTTTGGGGACGGCGACACTTGGATATCTCTTTTTTTGGTCGGATTTCTGTATCCGTGCGGTTCATTGTTATAATTATGGGAATTATTATTGTGGTTTTCACTCGGCTTGGTTTAGCTTTATTTCTTTTTTGAAGAGGGAACTGAGAACTGGTTTTTAAACACAAGAAGAACCAACAATTTTGATGTAATCGATAAGAAAAGTGTCTGGGAATTCGTAAGATTTGGGGCTAATTTCATTATTTCCAGCCCGAAAATGTTGAGACAATTCGAAAAGTCGGAGAGATGTTCATCAGTAAATTGCGAATTAATTTTTGGATAGTCCATTGAAATGGATTGTTTATTTAAAGCGGCTGAGATCTCAGCCAGACATTGTTTACACCATGCGGAGGATGGAAAGCCAAAATAGATGGAAATGGTTTGTGTTATTCCTCCACCGCAGGTAACGCTGATTGATCGGGGCTATGCTAAACACAAATCAAAGGTAATATTCTTAATGAACTTCTTGGAAATAATCTTATCACAACTAACAAGGTGGGTCAACAAACCCCCCATCGTATGCAGAAGTAATGGTATTTTGGATAGGGTTTTACGAGGGGCTCAGGCTCAACAACTCCAGTTCCCACACATCATAAAGTTGGCTAAGTGAATCATTAAACAAATTACAAATTAGTATGCCAGTTATAAATAGCTGCGAAATAATACATAAATAAATAAGCCAGATCTATATAGACGTAAGTATGTATGTATGTTTGTGCACCGAAACCGAAACAAGAACCACATCGGGGCACCTACAAAGTAGGTAAACATACTGTACATGTTGTCCGTACATCAATGTTGTGTAAATATTGGCGCAATAAGTTGGTGTTGGTGTCTATGAAAAGCTGCACCACCCACAGGCGATCGGCCGGGAACAGCGTCTATATAGTTGGGGGCCCCATAGGCAACGATCAGCCCGGTTAGTCAGCTGTTTGCAGTGGGTAACGAATATGATGAGTGGGATCCATTCCGGTGAATGGATTTCTTTAGTTCATAAATGACTATTACTCAGGGAAGGGAAATATACTTTCGAAAATATTCTGCAGAAAATTTTAGAATTTCGAAGGGTTCTGAAATTGAGTCATTTGTAAAGTACTGAATCATATTTGAATCATTTGTAAACAAACATTGAAAATTTTCACTTGAAAAGTTTATGGTTTCAACTAATCTATTAGTAAAAATCCACTTCCAATGGAAAATTCAATTTACAAAGGAACATTAATTCGGAATAATCATTAAATCATTTTTCATACACTCGAATATTGAATTATTTTACAGCATTTTCTTCAAAGGGTAACAGGAGATTACCTTTTCGGATATTCAGACTTTGATCACTTGACGTCATAGACCGCAAAGCTAACCGCAGAAAAGGTAAGAAAACCAGACCACAGAGCATCCTATGCGTTAAATTTCATTCCAATTCACCCATTCATAAAAGTAGTTCGATTTATTCGATTCCGAATGCTGCATTAACGTAAGCAAATCAAAACAAATGTCCGACGTATAAAGTAGATGAACGCTCGAGGTGTTTTAATCGTCAATTAACAAGGCAATTTGTATAAATTTATTGCATTATGAAAATTGTTTACAGAAAAGTGAATTTCCATTGAAATCGGCAAAGACAAGTGAATAAATGCTAAACGGATTTTGCTCAAAAAATAATGTGTGTCGCTATAAAGAGAGCGCTAGCTAGACAGACACACAGACAGAGAGAGAGAGTATGAGCCCAAATAGACGATCTTGGCAATGATATATGGCCTATATGTATGCCGCATCTCTCCCTCCCATCTGTTTATTCAAAATTATTAATTGAGAAAATGTGTAGAGCAGCCGCCTGTCTGTAAATACATATGTACTTGCGCGCATCTGATGGATACGAGCGCCATTTCACAACTCGAGAAAAGAAAAAGAAAATCCGATGGAGACGACTACGGACGGTGACTCAACGCAACTCAACTCAACTCAATCCGAGCTGCGAGCTGCTGCGCTACATTACCTACTTTCAATATTTTTGTGTTGACGCCAGCGAGAAATGTAGCCCACAAATAGCAGCCAATTGACAACAGTAAAACATGGCCAAATATGTACCAAGCTGGCACATGACGTAAGCACCTCACGGTAGTAAAAGCCACTGCATAAATAGGCAAAAAAAGCAAAAACCATCAAACAAGAAGCGAAGAAATTGAATTTAACGTTGCCAATACCCTGGACAGAGGGTCTTTTATTGTCATATCGCAGCCATCAATAAGGTTTTATTAATTTATTGAAGCAAATTGGAAAATTGAGTTGACTTTTTAAACCCATTAGAATTTATTGATGACTGGAACACTCTGAACTTTTAATAGCTCGAGTCTGAGTTGATTTTAAACGGAATTTAATATTTTAAATATTATAAACATAAAACATCGTAGAGTTATAATAAAATATGATTTCCCTGAAGACGCTGTCAACGTAACACTCTCTTTTTACAGGGTATCAAAAGCTATACAGTTGACTGCAAAATTAACAGGCTGCGCATGATTTATTAGCAAAAGACAGGGACGGACAGATGCGAAGTTACAACTCGAATCCATGGCGTCGTCGTCACACCCACACACAGAGACGTAAGCTAAAGAGTGATAAAAGGAGAAACTAAAAAAACACAACGTAACGTAAGGTGCAACGTAAAGATGTTCATTCACAAATCGCAAGCAGATGAAATTATGATTTGCAGACCAGTTAAACTTTTTTAAAAGTATTTCCGAGTGTGTGTAAATATCGATCAATTAAAAAGGCAAAAGAACGGCCAAATCTGTTAACCAAATTTGGATTAAAGGAGTGGCCACACACACACACACACAACAAACAAATACATAAACACACATAACGGATATGGGGAATTGGCCAAAGCAAATTTAGTCATCTCTTTCTGCATGAATCAATCACAATACCCACAACAAATGTGTTTCATTCACAATGAGCTTAGGCACACACACACACACACATGCTAACATAAACTTGTCAATCACTTCGAGTTCCGTTTTTGCACAGTGTGCGAGTGAGATCAATGCAAAATTACTCTGCTCTCCCCCGTATCCGTTACTTTATTAATAGTCTTCTCTTCCTCAACAAATCGATCTAGCCCTGTCTCCCTCCCGCTCACTTGGCTCCAATTGCACGTGTTGGGGCCGCTGCAGAAACAATAGCAACAAAAACAACAACACAAAAGTCGATGCCGACGGTGGAATGGATTTTATTTTTGGGGTCTTGGTGCTTCTTCTTCTTTTTCGTCGGTTTTTATATTGCTTTTTTTTCTTTATGTCTTTCCGATTTTGGAGCCTCGCCATGTGAAAGGAAATAATTACTTTATTTGTTGTTTTTGTGTGTATTGCATACAGACGGGTTCAAAATAATAATATACTTAATAGAAGTTAATGAAAAAATATTTTAATATTAAAATGCTTACTAGAAATAAGAAAAAAGAGCATGTTAAACTCCCAAGAAAATTAAAATGAAGTATTTTTAATCTATAACATTATTATAATATTTTCAAAAGTCTAGTAAAAAAAACACATAATTTTTCATAGACATTTGTTTGTCTATTATGAATGCTTTGCTTGATTTTGTTGCCTCTTTTTTTCTCTTTCTGTCTGTTGCCAGCTGGGGCTGCATTTCAAACAATTTTGAAATGTTAAATTGTTTGCAAGCTTTTATTAGCTAATGCTGCTGCTTATATGCCTCTTCTTCTTTTTCTTAGCCACCATATAAACAATAATTAACAGTAAATGAAAATGGGCAGGAAATGCGAGAGGCCGCCTCCACCGCTTGTAGGTCAAGAAGTGTTCGTCGGAATGGGCAAAGGTAAAAAAAGCTAGCCGTATCCCCCAAAATGTTGATATTATTCTGGCCACTGTTGCAATGGTTTTATTATGGCAGCCAGGCGTTGGATATAACCAAACATAGCGGCACATAATGACGCATAATTGCCCCACAGACAGACAGAAAAATCAGAAAGATTGCCAATTGAGAAAGTGAGATCAGTGACAAATTATGGGGGGGACCATTTGAGCACAGCTTTAAGCGGTGACATCCGTTTTGTAAGCGCGACGAAGCGGGGAGGTTAGAAGAACATTAGACAAATTTGCACATTTAATCAGAGACAATTGTTTAATTGCTAAATTGCAGCAACTAAGTGGAGTACGACAAGGAAATGGGAACGGGACAAGTGCAAAAATAAATATATAGCAAGGGAAGAGACAGCAGCCTCTTTAAAGACTGACGATCGCCTACACTTTATATACAGTCACGGATGGATTTTTTAATGAGTCATCTTGGTTTTTTCTTTTAAAATTATTAAACAAAAAATAAACTTTTCTTTACGATTATTATAATAAAAAAATATAAATATATATTATTTTCTACAAATATTATAATAAATTTATAATAGTTGTTAAACTGTTAAGATCGGATTCAAACCCTCCTCCATTCATTATCTGCATGGTGCCTCTCTATTTACATTTCTATCCCTAATAGCAGGTGAGAGAGCGAGACAAAGACAGAGACTCTCGTTGAAGTTGTCATCGTTGTTGTTGTTGCTGCTGCACTGCACTTCCTACTAGGAAATTCTTCAGAATTATGTGCAGCAGCAAGAAAAACAACGTTGGCAAGTGTCATTTGAGACAGACACAACAGCAGCTGCTCCCCATTGATGGTGTTGGTGTCTGTGTCTCTGTGTGTGTGTGTGAAAGAGCGGATTTTATTTGAAATTCAAACTCTTTTTATGGTACCCAGTGATTAGAGGGTAGTTGGGGTGCCATAAAAATTGTCATTGGAAAGGAAATGGAAATGGAGGCTAGAAATTATGCATCTGGCAATGGCAGTTAGCGATTTTATTGAAGTTTTCTAAAGATATTAATACCAAAAAATAGTTTCCATAGAAATAAGTAAAAAGCAAAGACGAATTACAACCTGTTTAGCAGTTCTGAGAGTGGTATCAACATGTCGACCTTACCATCTGGGTTCTTTGCTGCTAAGAAATGCACTAAAAATCTTGAAATCGCAGTTCAACAGCTGCAGGAAAAACTATAAACGAAGTCACTGATGACTAAGGAAATCTTTTCCTTTTTTCCCGAGCCCCGCCTTTTATTGGTCCCCGAAAAAGGGAAAAACTCCAGGATGAACTTTTGTACTCGATTTGATTTTTGCCAAAAAAAAAGTGCCGGAAATTGCTGGCAACTGTCGGTGGTCGCCATAACGTCGGCATAATATATATATATATATCTGGAGCTCTGCAAACCCCAATCCCTTTTCTATAAGCAAAATCTCAACCTGACTCACAAGCGACTCACTGGGCGAAAATTACATAATGACTCGGACAGAAGCACACAATTTCCAATCGAAAATTGTGCCAAATTGCAACTGCAGAATGATAATGAGATAATGATTTATTTTTCTCCCATTTGGAGCAGAATTTTCAGATGTTTTCTGGAATCAGCGGGTGGCCAATTTTGCTCAATTTTCGCTGTTCTGAAAGTATCCGCTTGTCTAAGTGTGTGTGTGTGTGTGTGCGCCCAATTTTCTTTTCTCCGGTCGGGAAAACATTTCAATTCTTATTTTTTTTCGGGTTTTTCTCGGCCCACCAACAGCGGCATTCTCTAGTTTTTCATGGGTTTCCTTTAGGGGTTTTCCAGCTACCTGCGAATACCTGAGGCGTGGGAATTGAGTAGGAAAAACTAGAGAATCGCAATTGCAGGACGTGTGAAAATGTGCGGAAGAGAGAACAGGAAGCGTGGTGGGCATGACCAGGACCCCTCGCCGACTTTTCAGATTTCCCGGAACGGCCTTGGCCAATGGGAAAAGCTACACATTTTGCATTTTGCAGTTCGAAACTCACCTTTTGCGGCAATTGAAGAAGTCACAAACAGCGGTTCCGTTATCCAAAGGAAAGAAAATTATGAAGAATTTTGAATGTTTGAAAAATTTGCAGCTTCAAATCTCCGGGTTAATAAATTGTACACAAGCACGCACTTTTATTTGTTGTTTCGATTCTTCACGGGCTGATTGATGCAAGTCGAGGATAAATTTTCGCACTTTTCGTGTTAACGTTTATTTTGTGTATTTTTTTAAACTTTTTTTTGAACATTTATTTTGCACACAATTATTTATTAAATGCCGCACACAGTCACAGTCACAGACACCGACATCGACAAGTGTGTTGTTTACGTACGAGCGTGTGTGTGTGTGAGTAGAGCACGCCTCGCACACTATGACAAATATTCATTCACGATACGGTGATCACGGTGAGTATATGAAGACGATCTGTGCTCTCGCTCTCACATCCATGTCTGCTGTGGCTGCCACTGCTTCTTCTTTCACCTTCTTCTTGTGCTGCTGTTGTTGTTGTTGAAAAATCCAAGAGAAAAATAATACTATATGAAATGAATGCGACCACAAAGCAAAGACGCACAAAGTTATTAACACGAACGGAATATGAGTGTGTTGCTTGTTTCAGTTATTACTGTTGTTGTTGTTGTTGCTGCTGCTGGTGCTCTTGTTTTATATTTATTTAATTCCATATTCATATTTCGCCCATGATTTTCTACCTGTGTTTAGTTTGGACGGACACAAAAACAACACACGAACGCACGCACACACACACGCGCACGCACCACGAAACGAGACGTAAAGGTAAAGTGGTAAAGTGTGTGCAAGAAAAAAACGAAACGGAACGGAACCAACGGAACCCGTATATATGCACGCGCTTGGTACGATTCAATGGCGATTAAAAACTGCACTCTCGCGACGCTCCTGGTTGCGTTTTCGCTGTTCCCAGTGATTTTCTATCTAGAATGCTGCCTGTGTGGGTTTAACGGTGGCTGCGGTGCTAATTGCTGCCGAATTTTCGATGCGTTTCGGTCTCGCCACCACAACTTGCTTTCAAATACTATTCATTACTTTTCCGAAAATTCCTAAATATTTCGTGTGGTGTTTTTAAAGATGTTTTTTGTATTTCTTGTTGGTCACACTGTGGCTGTGGTTTCTTTAGAGTTGTTTTTTATATTCCCCGTTGGTCACACTAATCTTCGATATTTACATACGAATAACAGTGCTTACTGTTATTGAGAGAGTTAACAGCAGAAGAGAGGATTTTTCTGTTATTGAGAGAAGTTAACAGGAATCTAACAAAAGGGAAATTATTCGTTTTAACAGCGTTTTGCTTATCAAATGTAACAAAAGATTTTTTAAATTAAGTTGTGCTGTTTTTATAGAAAATCTGGCCTAATTTTTTCTTATATTATAAAATACCTGATCGCCGAAATGTTAATTATGTTTTTTATATTCCCTGTTGGTCGCACTAATCTAACTGCTTACTGCAAAGACGATCTGCTTGCTGAAATTTGGATCTGCTTGCTCGATACATCGATGACAACAGAAATCGATTTGTAATTGTAGCGTGTAAGCGGGTAAAAATGGCGCTAAAGTTTTGCGTCAAATTTCTATGTGAATAAAAACCCGATACGGATAAAAGATATGTCAGAATTCAATATATACTTACAATATTTCCTGTCCTTGGTGGATATAAGGATTTACATGATTCCTACGATATTCGACTAATTTTTTGTTTCATTTTTAGCTATTTTCATTACTAAGGAAATTTTAAGTCACTAGAAAATAAATAGCAAAAAAGAAAAAAGGAAAACACAATAATATTAATAGTAATAATAAATAATAGGCGCACAATTTGGCATTTAATAATTAACGGGCAATTACTGTTAAAAAAATATGAACAATTATAACGAGTCTTTAAGGAATTACTGAAATATAAATTGATATTTCCGTAAATGTATTCTCACAAATGAAAGTTGGTCCAATGTTTTTCTGTGTAAACTATATAGGAAATCTGCAATATTTTTCCAAAAATCCATAATTTTAAAAAGCAGCCAAAGTGCAACCCTGACATTAGGCGCCAAGTGGACACAAACAAAAAAACTTATCCACAATCGATAGCAACTCGATGGCGGTTCCAACAAGAGTTGGCAGCACTGGTTTTTGTTTTCATCGGGTCGGACGCGCGTCGTTGGTGCTCTCTAAATAAATCAGATTATGAATTAAACCATCACGAAAGCACTATCTAGTAGCAGTTAGTAATAATCTTAAACCAAGCACGCGATCAGTGGAACCAAACAATCGAAATGGCAGAGCCAGCAGCAGCCGAACCAAAGGCTTTTGGCAACGGAAGTGCAATCGCCGAGTCCGCCAGTGCGGTGTTTGAGGAGAAGATGAAGCTCCAGCTGGAGGAAGTTAACGAGGTGACGGCGGTGCCGCGCTACGGCCTGAAGCTAAAGTTCGATCATGTGTGGCCGGAGAAAAGGATACAGAACGTCCGGGCTTCCTTGAAGCAAACGCTGCCAATGGTGCCGCTGGTGTGCAGGTAAACATAACGAATTTCAAGTTCCCTATCATCTCTGAAGGGGAAGAATTTAAGGAACTAAGTTTAATTTGTGAGCTTAAGGTCGTAATTTATTTTTTAAATGGTATTTAGAGTTATGACTTGAATGTTAGTCAAATTTGACATGTCAAAACCACATTAACTTTCAAGTTTAGGTATTATTAGTAATTATCTTGATAAA
Organism: Drosophila truncata; assembly: GCA_008042515.1. Taxonomy (NCBI): domain Eukaryota; kingdom Metazoa; phylum Arthropoda; class Insecta; order Diptera; family Drosophilidae; genus Drosophila; species Drosophila truncata. Next base: position 187,729 of record VNJQ01001890.1, read on the forward strand.
ATCACGAAATATATTAACAAGAGTAATTAAATTCATTAAATATTATAGAGGAAACATGTAACCTGGTTGTTAGTAATTATAATTATATTTAGATTATATTCCAACAGAATATTTTAGCCAATTAAAAAACACATTAAAGGTATTATTAACTCAGACAGATGCTGGGTTAGGGGACACTTTATACATAATTAATCAAGGCATAATAATGCGAAATCGATAACTGGGCTTAATAATACCCCAACAGGAATGACATCGAGCCCCTTTCGTCCCTCTACCTCTTTGTATATCTGTCGTGCGTGCCAAATATAGCGCCAGGTCCTGGCCAATACACACACACACGCGAGAAGGTAGGCCCGGACTCATAAATTGAATTCTTTTGTGGTCTCCGTTGCCAGCTAAATGACATTAAAAACGACAGCGGTAAAGACTCAGAGGACACTTGCACGCCAGGGATTATCCTAAGAGGAGAATGAGCAGAGGGTGTTAGGTTCTCATGGTTGGTAATTAGTTAATAATTCAAAATAAACAGAATCGTACGTATTTTCTTCCTAAACAAAGGCTTTCCTAAAGGAATATTAAAAACCGATGTTCTTCCAATAGCTAATTACCCCTTTAATCCATTTTTTAAGACCCATTCCCCTATATAAAACGTAGTCCGTCATAACCAAACTCCATGCTCAAGCACTTTTTTGTGTGTCTCTACAGAAAAAATAATACCGCACAGCTCGGCGCCACAATGTTTCTGTTCTTGTCGGTGGCTCCACCATTCACAGTCCCAACTCCACCAATGTCTGCCCGCAATGGCGCCGTGTTGGGCGTTCTGTTTGCGTGTCCTGGCTACATTTTCGGAGCTCCAAAAGAAAAAGAGCTCACAAGCCCACAAATATGTACATACCACTGATGGTAATTTTTTGTAGTTCCCGTTTTTCATAGTTACTGACTGACTGGCTTTGAGCTGTGTACCCGCGTATTTTGCATAGAATCACAGCATTAACTGACCCAACAATCGACCCATATTACCATTCATAAAAAGTTCTATGAACTTGTGACCCAACCATTGCTCTAATTTCACAAAATAAGTCATTATTTGTTCAGTTTTTAAAAGCACAAGATCAATCAATTAAAGGACTTAACGGTGGCCAAACGATGACTAACGGTGGAAGGAATTCAAGTGACGTGTATCGTTAAAATTGTCCCACGCTTTGCTGATATTGACCATAGATATATTAAAGAAGTTAAACTTATCAACAACACCGCCTTATCAGTTTAAATATTTATATATTGAACACTAGCAAACCTTTTAGATGATTTAAAAAAAGAGTACGAGATTCTCAATATTTCTATAATCTCATATTAGTTTTATTGACATACTAACCTTTTTAGACAATGATTATGACGCGTGAATCATTACTATATACCCATACTTTCTTATCAAGAAGCATTTTTTAATTTTCACTTATGATTTTTGTGACGTTGCACAATATTTATATTTACCCCCCAAAGGAAGATAAGAAGATAAGAAAAAAAAGAGTCATAAAATATTTTAGCTGTTACTACCTACATAGAAATTAAACAAAGCTGATATAGCTTTATCACAGCATGTATTATGTCAAGTCATGGTGCTCATAGCAACTTGGGCTAACTTTATGGTTTTTATCAACCTTTTTTATTTCCATGGCATGATTTAAGGCAATGCCTGGTGGTGGGTTTAACTGCCCGGAAAAAAATCGGCAAAATCATGTCCAAAACTGACCTATGGCAAGATTTATTATATATTGAACTCTTGCTAAAAATTATTTGTATTGTAGTTCATTATTTATAATAAGGGAATAAGGGATAGACCATAACCCTAGCTTGAAAAATATATAAATAATAAATACATATCCATAGAACATCTTGTTAATTCTTTGTGACAACTTTTTAAGGTCTATATGACCTTAAAATAATTTAAATAACATTCTATTGTTTCCTTATAACCTCAAAAAAATCATATCTATATGGATTATCAACAAACACTTCTTAACATGCATCTTCGACCCAAAAATTAGATAGGACCAACAGATTTATATATATAAACTATAAAACATATACACAATAATGTCAGAAGGTCGATAACTTGGTCATTTCACTTTTTGTAACCAGCATTTATCTGTAATGTTTTTTTTTTCTTGTTCCACTGTAACCCCATGCTCGAGTTCAATGGACGACACAGTTTCAACTATTTCCTCTTTTCCTTATTGCCTGCCATTTTCACACAATTGGAGTCCAAGCCAACAGCATCTTACCCCCGGTATCAAGTGGAGAGACTGGCATGTAATAAACCACAATCCCAGCTCCCACTTGGGAAGGCACCACCCAGCGTCTGTCTGTCAAACATCAAATATTTTTGGCAAGCTTCCAAGGAGATGTGTTCATACTCCAACCATATACATATGTATCCTTAGACCATCTTCAGTGAGTTTTCAGTGCATTAAAAAAAAAAAATCTGCGAATGGCTCTGGACTCCACCGAGTCCTAGGACATTTCATTTTCATTTTTTCGTGCTCTCTCTCTTAACAAATAATAACACATATGTGTATGCCCAGCCAGTCAGAGCACTTTTCGTTATTGGTTTTTATGTACAAACTGCAACTTTTGTGGAAAGATGGAAATCTTGTGTCTGTCGTTATAAAAAATATGAATTCCCTCCAGGGAAAGTGTCTACTCTCTCTGTGTGTTTTTTTTCTTCATTATTTTTAAATCAACAACGAAAATGTACAATTTCAGTTCATTTTATTTTTGTTGACAAAATACGTGATTTTAAATTGGATGTGCAATACCCAGGGGATTTCTTATTTTTAGACAAACCAATGCCCTTATGGAGAGTTCTTTTTTGAAGATAAATAAATTTAAAGATGGATCATTTCCTTTTCTATTCAAAGTTTTCCCATAAACTTTGTGTCAGAGTGTATTAAGGCATAGCAAAGTTCTTAAACTTGGTACAATTCCTTGAAATGTCACCCTACTGCAAACAAACTTTTCACCTGACTGTAAAACATATACAGGTACACGAATATATACATTTACAGAAGTAAATAGACGACGTCAGCCAACTTCCTTTACACAAGTAATTTGTGGCCCCGTCCAAACCCAATCCTTCGTCTTCTTCATCGCCTTCACTTGACCCCCACTGACCCGGGCAAACTTTTCTTTAACCATTTTACAGATGGTGGGAAGCATAAAAGTTGGAGGAATTCTCTTTGGTTATAATTCCGATATTAAAAGGGCAGCTAGAACAGAAAATATTATGGTTGACATAGGTACATATTTAGAGATTTTTGATTTTATTTTTAAAACGTTCTCAGTTGGTTAGATAGCGCCAATTTTCTCCCAAAAGCAACATAGTAAAACCATTATCCTTATAATATCAGGATAAATTAGGTTCTCTGCTAAAATTAGACGATATTTTCTTATATAAAATATTATTTTCTCCCTTAATTCAACTGCTTAGGCCTTTCCTTAGCTGTCAGCTGCTAAAAAATCAGTCGAGCGCACTCTGCTCTGGGGAGTTTCTCAGAAATCCACTTAGTTTCAGTTGATAAATTCATTCCAAATATTGTTGTGTGCGCATTTGTTGGGATTTGGAAGATAACAACCCAACTGCCCGCTGAGCGCTAATCCTCTCCAGAAGCAGACGCAGAATAGAGTTAAAAATGAACCGCCACGAGGGCGTCGTCTGTACCGGATGCGGAAAGGTGGAGTTCACGGGCAGGTGCTACCGTTGCCTGACTTGCCGTAACCTGGCCATTTGTGCGGATTGCTATGACATCGACTTCACTACAGCCGAACATCCCTTCGATCATCCGGTGAAGTGTGTCTACACGCCATCGGACGTGGAACTGTATTTTGGCGGGGAGTACATCAGCAGCGATCCGCCGCAGAGCTACCGTTGCCCGTACTGCAAGCAATGGGGCTTCAATGAGTCCACCTTTCTGGAGCATGTTTCGGCACAGCATCCGGGTGCCAGTCCGCTGCTGGTGTCCACAATGATCACGCTCTTTGAGCAGCAGCAGGCGGCCCGCCTTTTCCTGGAGGACGAGCAGCTGGCCTCCATTTCGGCGGCGGCCGTCTCGCGCAACGAGCAGATGCGCCGCTCAGTAGGCTCTCTCGATCTTTTCTTGGAACAGCTAAATCCCGATGGCAGTTACCTTCGAGCCGGACAGTCGGTGGGTACTCAGGCGAGCAGGGGCAATGAGGTGGTCAGAGAACGAGCCCATCGCCAGCGACGCTCGGGTGTTGCGGCAGCAAACAGAGGCAGGCCGCCCAGTAATGCCTTCATAAGGGCCCCTCTGCCGCCCCAGGCATCAGGAGCGAATCCCGGGATTCCACCTGCCATCAGCATCAGTAGTCCCAACAGCAGTTCGCTTGGCTCCGAAACCTCTAATCGTCGTCAAGAGGTGATGGCCCCACGCTATATTATCACAGAATCGGGACACTCGAGGCTGAATTTCGTGGTGGCAGGTCTGGATGTGCCCACCACTTTGCGTACAGTTGCCCAGCAGGTCGTTGGCTCTTCCGCGCAACCTCCACCACCGTCAACAGGGAACCCGCCGCTCATTCCACATCCCACGATGACAGAGATGATGCGCTTCTACGGCGGAACGCTATCAATGCCGCACGAAATAATTCCCGCTGCCAATCGTTCCCATCGCTCCAGGCAGAGAACTGTGCCCTGGCTACAGCCTCCGGTTGGGGCAGATCCCTCAGCCTCCGCCTCAGTCACAACGGGCAGCGGGCGAGGAGGCGTGAATGTTTATGGTCCCATTTCCAGCTTGCACCCATCCCCGAATATGCCACATAGTATCCATTTGGCAGGGAACTCACGCCCGCGAGAGCCACGTCATCGGACATCTAGGATGCCGCCTAGCATCCCGGGTATTGCAAGTGGCGGAGTAAACCTGCAATCGCTGGCACCCGCCGTCCATGCCCGGACTATAGGTGTTCGATCTGTGAACTTTAGTGACCAACGGATGGAGGATAGCGAGGTGCTAAGCCTAAATGTGATTGCCGCCGAAATGGCACGTATCTCTATGGATGACAAGCCGGCAACGGAGGCCAAGGAAAGGAACAAGGAATGCGAGCGCTTTCTGTGTTATCGCTTTCTAAAGCCCAGCCAGTCACAGCCGGCCAACGAGCAGGCTGCCTTTTTGGAGCAACGTGCCGAGTTCGTTGCTCAGTTATTAGCCTCCGCCTTGTGTGACGAAGAGCTCCAGGTAACCCCGAAGCTACAGAAACGATCGGCGAGCAGCGATAATGCAGGCGCCGGGGATGCCGAGAAGATCCCTCCGCTGTGATCGACGCTAACTGTTTTGTGTACCCCTTCTTATACCATTTTTATTAACGTTTAAATTATCTGTTTAAATTGAGAGATATTTGGAAGCCAATAAATTGATGGCGTTTTTTTTTTATTAAGAAAGATAAGTTATCAAAAGTCTGTGCATTGTCTAGGTTTCTCTTTGTTTTGGTTCAATGCCTTGGTTAGGTTCTAAAAAACGACTTAATTATAAAGGAAATAAATGTACAAAGATAATTTAAATGTTAAATTAAATAAATCTTAAAGAAAATCTAGTTTTGTGCAGACTTCCGTCTAGCTGACAATGTCTAGTACCATCCCCCTTCTTGGCTTTGCACTTGACTTTGGCAACTGAGACACTTGCTGACCTTCAAAAACGCCCCATCATCACCCCAGTGGAGGGAATACGAAACGTTAAGCCAAGTCAGACGACCCCACGACATACCCTGTGCGTGTACAAGTCAGACCCAAGCTGAAAACTAGGGGTGCTTGACATGACATCATCGGGGTCAGGCCAAAGCGGCGGGCAGTTAGGTTGGAAGGAAAATGGGAAATAGGAAACGTGAATTGGGAAAAACATTAGCCACTAAAATCTGATTTTTCCTTGGTTTTTCTCTCTTTCTATTGCCACAGATATGCGGCCTACTATTGGAAAGTGTCGCGTGAAGGTCGCCGGGTGTACATGGATTACTATTACATGGAGAATGGCAAGCAGATCTATGGAGTACCCATTGGCGGTATTGGTGGTGGAACCATTGGTCGAGGCTATGCCGGTGAATTCTGTCGCTTCCAGATGCGTCCTGGCATCTACGAGTACAATGTCGTCCAGGCCAATCAGTTTATTGTGACCATTAAGGACCACAAGGGATGCACCATCTTTCAGAGTTTGCTTTCAAAGTGCAGGTGAGTGAAAATTGTATTTTTTGTCTAGAAATCTCTTCCATTCCCACACCTTTCTATTAGCCATTAAATCAATAATTTAGATTTGTATTTGTTGCATGCTTTTAAATCACTTTTTTTTATTTATTTCGCAATTTTAACCTTTCGACTTCCCAGCAGACAGCTGGGATTTAAGTTTTATTTGGCAGTTGTTGCTGAGAATGTCAAGAAATTATTGCCATATGGATCAACGACCTCTTAGCTTATCGCGTGCAAATTATTTGGGCCATTTAACTCGGTTTATTTGAAATTATGTCATACTTGATGGCTGTCTCATTAGCTGGAAATAATAGAGGCAGGTTGTTAGTCCCAGAATTTGGATTATATAGGATTTTAAACGTTAAGATGGCACACATATCGCAGATATCTTTAAAAAGCATAAGCTTAGATCAATAAAAATAAAGCCAAAACACACTAGATTAGCTTTTTCAATAGGTGGAGAGCGGCGTCGAACCATTTTTTCCATCTCTTCGATGCTAAATTTTAACATGCATAAAATCGTTGTTAAATAAAAGACTTCAGTTCGTCCCTTCTTCAATAAAATGTTGTTAATATAACCAACTTATAGTTATAAATTAGTTAGATATTAGTTTAAGGGTTCATCTTAGTCCTTCTAATGTTTATAAATCATTTTGTAAATACTTTCTAAATCAAATTAACACACTTTCCTTGTTAACTTCCTAACAAATCCCATTTTGGGTATCATTTTCTACCTGTAACACAACCATTTGTAAAAATCTGTCTTACTACTTAACCCCCTAAAATGTGAGCTATTAATACTCCATTGAACAATCCAAAAACCCTCAAAAACAGAGCGATTCCAACAAAACTCGACTAAAAAACAGATCATATTTTTCAAATTGAAATATTTTTCTCTCATTTTCGATGCACACATCAATTGAATTGAATTATTAAACACGCAACTCTTATCGACAAAAACACCGAAATACCACTTGGACATGTTTGCATACGAACCACCGATACCAATTTGGGGTTCCGACGATCGTTTGGTATGGTATGGTATGGTATCTTTCTTTTGGCTTTCTTGGGCTTGCACTTTGGTTCCGATTTGGTTTTGCTTTTTTGCTTTGCCACACCTGCAATCACACAACCACACCACATCCATCTAGCAGCAGAGGCAGCAACAGCAGCAACGGCAGCGATCCGGATGGATCCGATGCTGAGAAAACTAAATGTCAACTGCCCAATTGCAGCAGTCGCACCAAGCAGCCGCTGAATGCCTGGCACTCCAACATCGAGGATGCTCGTTGCAGCTACACGGGACTCTATCCGCGCTCCTGGACCGAATACGATCTCTCGCACTATGGTGTGCGTCTGACCTGTCGGCAAGTATCGCCTGTTATTCCGCACGAGTACCGGGAGTCTAGCCTGCCCTGCGCCGTTTTTGTTTGGAGTGCAGAGAACGTGGGCGATCAGGAGCGAAAGGTATCCATTACGTTTACCTTTAAGAACGGAACCGGAAACAAAAAACAGGATGCCGAAGGTGGAGCCGAGTCTCAACTAATTAGCGAGGGCAACGCCAAGGGTGTTGCCATTAGGCAAAAGATTGCCGACATGCCCTGCAGCTATAACTTGGCTTGTCGCGTCCTTCCCGAGATCAGTATTACTCGGTGTCCCCAGTTCGATCCGGCGGGCAATGGAGAGCAGCTGTGGGCCCAGCTCAAGGAGCACGGACAGCTCAGCGAGCAAGCCACCACGGAGACCCTGAAGAGTTAGTTATTCTGTTATTAAAATGATCAATTTCTAATCCACATTTTCTTTACTACAGCCAAAGATATTGGTGTGGCTGTCTGCGCCCAGGTGGCCCTAAAGCCAAAGACCTCGCACGAGTTGGAGTTTGTGCTGGCCTGGGACATGCCCAAGATTCAGTTTCCCAGGAAAATGCAGACGCACACTCGCTACTACACCAAATACTTTGATGACAGCGGCGAGTCTGGTCCCAAGATCTGCGACCATGCCCTCAAGAATTATGCCAGCTGGGAGCGACTAATAGACGCCTGGCAGCGACCCATTCTTAACGATGAGTGAGAGTCTTAACTATAGCTCACTTTTAAATGTGAAAATCAAAATCTAAATCTTATTTTAGGACCCTGCCCGACTGGTACAAATGCGCCATTTTCAACCAATTGTATTTCATTTCGGATGGCGGCACCATCTGGCTAAAGTGCGACTCTTCGCTGGGCAAAGAGTTGGCCTACGATGATCCCCGGCTGGCCTACGGACGATTTGGTTATCTAGAGGGCCATGAGTACCGCATGTACAATACCTACGATGTCCATTTTTACGCTTCCCCAGCGCTAGCCCATCTCTGGCCCAATTTGCAGGTCAGTTTGCAGTATGACTTTAAGGATGCCATAGCCGCAGAGCTGAGCGATACCCGGAAGATGCTGTACGATGGCAAGGTGATGCCGCGAAAGGTTAAAAACTGTGTACCCCACGATCTGGGCGATCCCGATGAGGGTGAGGTCCTACATAAAGCTTTTCTGTCAAGAATTTCTAGATTTGAAGTCACTTTTTTGCATTACATTGCAGAGCCTTTCACCCTCATCAATTGCTACAACATTCACGATGTAAACGATTGGAAGGATCTGAATACAAAGTTCGTTTTGCAAGTCTACCGTGACTACTATGTTCTCAATGAACTGGCTCAGGCCCAGGCGGACAATGCCAGCAAATTCAGCTCCATTGAGTTTATAGACAAGGAGAGCTTGTATGAGATGTACACCCAGGACAACAAGCGCAAGAATTCGGCGGATGAAAAGCAGCGTAAGTTTGAGGTTAAACCATAAGACTTCCTATATTAACTTTTTTTTTGCTGTTGTTTTTAGAAAATCGTAAATCTGCATCCATGTACATCAACGAAACCAATGGTAAGGTCTACCTTATGGACGCCATGGGTTATTTAAAAGCTATGTACGGTCCCTGCAAGGCCATCATGGAGCGAACCATTGAGTATGACAAGGACAACGATGGCCTGATAGAGAACACCAAGATGCCGGACCAGACCTATGACTCGTGGGTGATGGACGGTCCCAGTGCATATTGCTCGGGTCTCTGGTTAGCTGCCCTGCAGGCCATGTCGGCCATGGCCACCATACTTGATCAGCCGAACGATTGCCTGCGGTACCAGGATATTCTCGAGAAGGGCAAGCGATCGATGGAGGAGAAGCTCTGGAATGGCAGCTATTATCGCTTTGATTTGTCGCACGGCCACAGGGACACCATTATGGCAGATCAGTTGTGTGGCCACTGGTATCTAAAGTCTTGCGGCTTCGATTATGAGATCTACCCGAAGGAGAATGTTCGCACGGCCCTGAAGAGAATTTACGATAACAATGTCATGGGATTCCACGATGGCAACATTGGGGCGGCCAATGGCTTCATAGCCAACTCCGCTGAGCCCAATAAGCCTGGCCATGTGGACGGCAGCAACATCCAGGCTGAGGAGGTGTGGCCAGGTGTGGTTTATGCTTTGGCCGCCACCATGATTCAGGAGGGAATGTTCGAGGAGGCCTTTCAGACGGTCGGCGGGATGTACAAGACCATTTCCGAGCGCATCGGCATGAATTTTGAGACCCCGGAAGCCCTGTATGGCGAGAAGCGCTATCGTTCTATCGGTTATATGCGCCCCTTGAGCATCTGGTCGATGCAGGTGGCATTGGAGAGGCGGCGCTCTCAGCGCGATTAAGTCGAAAGAGTACAATCAATCTAATCCAAAGTCTATTCATTGTGTGCTATACATACAACCAAAGATATTTCTAAGCCAGCACAAGGATGTTTTTAGCTTTTAGTTTAGGGAAAAGAGTATTCGAGCTTATTGGGAATAGAGGTGCGAGCGAGTGTTGGAGTTGAGGTTTACGTTTGATAGCTTTATATGTTTATATGTTTCTCCAAGTCTTCGCTGCCTTCAAAGACAGTCACAAATCAAACAGCTTTTTCTCTGTTCAAGTACAACTACGCAATGGTATTCGAAATGGAGCACAAATCGTATTTAAATGTTTGCTAAGCAAAATATTTAAATCAATTATATCTATATAAATGAATTAATTAATTATTTATGTCTAATAAATGTATTCCAATGTGTGTAAGCAGTTGCTTGGTGTAATAAAAGTGACCAAAGAGTCGGAAAATCATAAAATCAGAGTGGATGGTATAAGATTTTTATTAAGTTCTATAAGAAACAATTCCTTTAGAAGAAAATTCTCAGTTTTATTCAATTCAAACGCTTATATTTATCAACATCAACATACTGAGCCATAGTCTTACACTTCCAGAAGCGATCTCTGCCTCTCATGGGCCAGAAACAATTTCGGGATCTCTGACATGGTTTATCCAATGCTGTAGGAACTTATCATACTCCCTCCTACTTCGACAAATGATGACAAGGGAGGAGGGTCGACAGCCGAAGGATTTGAGCTCCTCTATTCGTTTCTTGGTGGTTTTCAGGCTATGGCACAGAACTCGAGGCACTTGGGCCACCTCGAATCTCGTGAATTTCGCCTCATCGATTAGATAGTCGATTACTTCCTTGATCTAAGAGACAAATGCAGCATTAGTGATTCTATTTAATTTATAAAAATCATACACTCACCTTTGTCACCCGCACAGTATGCACCTGCGGATGCCTGTCCATAATCCCCTTGGCCTCGCTCACAGAAAAGCCTAGTCGATGCGCCACATACTCCACCACAGAGGAGAATTGGCCCAGCACCTGCAGCTCGTCCAGGGATAGCTTCAGCGAACGCTGTAATATCGGTTCCGGGCAGCGCACCATCCACGGCATAATCTTATCTTTCTTGGCCCGCTTTGCGCGCTCCAGTCGCAGCTGGACAGCCTTGGGAGTGTAGCGAAAGGCCCAAAGATCCTTGAGGATGTTAATTGGCGAGACATTGTAGTCAATCATGTGATGGAGGTTCTTTTCAAACATCTCATAGGGCATCTCCAGTATAAAAAGTCGCTTCGACAGGTATTTGGCAACGAGATCGGGGCTGACCTCCAGCTTCTCGCTGATGTAGTAGACGCGGTTCCTTTGCGGCATGGCGCTTCTCTCCGAGTTCAGGGCGCTGACCAGCTTGCGGAGGCGTGGCACGGTGAGACGCAGGAAAGGCACAAAGTGGTTGATATCCGTGATATCCATTGACTTGATCAGCTGCAACTTTAGCTCCAGACGTTCTGTAAAGAAACAAAGTAGTTAATCGGGCGAAAATATACCCAACGGGGACACTCACTGCTGTCCTGTCCTATTATCCAGGGATATTCAATCAAGCTGCGCCTGTTAACACCTTCCACCTGCAGTGTGTCCAACGTCAAGGCCAGCGAGCGCCCGCGGTAGTTGCGATACACCACATCGTCGGCCATAATCCGCTGCAGCTCTGTGTCGGAGAAGCGGAAGCGTTCCCGCAGCTGTTCGACGAGAACGCTGGCCTTGGTGCCCGTCTCCAGCTCTGGCCGATAAGGCACATACTCGTTGTCCGTCTCGCTGCCACCGGGCGTCGTCGTCGCATTTGTGGTTCCTGCCGCGTCGGTCAGCAAAGATTTCCTTGGAACAGCATGGCTTTCAAACTGCGAAAAGAGCGAGCGTCTGATGAAGAGACGTGAGCCTGTGTTTGCATTCAACGGCCTGTTCAACTGAAAAGCCGTCTCCAAGCTGCGCACAAGACTTCGCAGCATTTCAAGCGCTTAGAACAATAATTTAATATTTCTTATAAAACAATTTTGTTGTTGCAAACCGGCGTAGTGGTGGCGCTGCCAACTTGTTGCACTCGAAAATCAGCTGACTGGCGCTGACATCCAAAAGCTGACAGATACGACACATAGACCAGAAATTACCGTTGTGCATATCGAAAAAAAATTGTTTCCAATTTAAATAATAAAGAAATCATTTATATTTGTAGTATTACAAGAATTTGAGTAAATTTTTACCTTTTAATTTCAAGAAAATCAATTAAGATTATTTCCAAAATATAGGAATTTAAGGTGATCACAAGAAATGTGTTTTTTCCACGTCAACTCAAAAAGTTTACTATATTTTAAAGTAAAATTATTATTATTCCAATAGCAACAATAAATTCCCACTAAATATGGTTAATAACAAATCATTCTCTCTCTAACGTTGACTTTATTCTTCAAAAATACTTTGCTCCCATTGTAATCGGAACATTTTGGGTAAACTTTCGTGTTTCTATCACATGCACAGAGAAAAGATCCTATGGCTCCTCCACATCGACGTCCTTGGTAACACGACCAACCCAGTAGACGAAGCTGCTCTGAACCACGGTGGCCATGAACTTCACGTTGCCCTTGTAACCTGCTGGCGGCACCCACTCGAAAGTGAGTTGGGTCAAAGGACTCTCCTTATTAACCTTGCGATGGGTAAGGGTGTTATCGTTGCCTGAGCAGCTCAAAGTCTGAGAGTGGGCGGCGTCCACCACTTGGAATTGACCGACCACGCGATTCTGGCCATCGCGAGCTTGGATCATGAAGCCAAGGAATTCATCACCGCCCAGAGTCAACTTCAGTTTCTCGCCGGAGCGGACATGAGATGGTCCGGACAAGCTGTATGGGGGCTTGATGGTCTGCAGCTTGGCGCCGTGCTGGGGCGTCAGATCTGGGCATGCGGTCTTGGGGGCACCATCCGAGTAGGCGTGGACACTGATGGCCAGGCAGGCGGCAATCACCAGAAAACGGAACATGGCTGCTGAAAAAAATTAAAGAAAATTATTTGTTATTATTAAAAATCTTGCCAACAAGAAATTCAGTTAACTAATGTGTTTAATTTTTTAATAATTGAAATATTTATTTTAAAAGTAAGTAATAATTATATAGTATTGGGGATTTATTTGAATTATTTGAAGAACAACAGATTTCAAAAGATAAAGAATAAAAAAAGAAAAGATTACAATTTTCTAAGAATCTTTTTAAAACCCCTTTAATTTTCATTTCCTTCTCACATAAAGTTCTGTATATTGTTTAATAATTCTATTTATTCCTGAGTTTATAATTTGTATTTTAATAATGCCATAATATCATTGAAATTATGGCATGCAAGTCTTAAAAGCTTTTCCTCAACCTTTTTTGTGTGATTTTTTTAATTGATATTACTAGTTTTCCATAAATTAATTAATTAGCATTTGCAGTGAAGTGAGACGAATTCACTGGCCTTGACTTGCTCGGCTGTGTTAAAGTTTTTTTTTTCTTAATAAATTAACGTTTACGTAGTTACACTTTAAAAACCGGCTCCTAATTATGCAGTTTGTCAACGCCAACTCAATTATACCTACATTGTATTCAGTATCTATGGCAGTACATAGCAGTTTCTGTTTTTATCTCAAGAGATTTGAGATTAGGCCTTAATTTATAACTTCAAGGTCAGCAGCTGCCCAAAGATGTCTTTAAAAATTAAATACAAAATGTTTAAATTAGCGCGGGCTACTTAATATTTCAATCACGCTTGGCTCATAAATCTTCAGGTTCTTCGAAATGAAATAAAACCCATCACAAACAAACCGACTTTTTGCAATTATAAAATGGCCAAGTTGCATATTGATTAAATCCAATTTTTTCCAAAATCATCAAACTGGTTTTTGGCCATGAACGAAAATCGTATAAAGCCCAAACGAGTTTTCAGTATACTTTCCTAGAAGAGTGGGTTTATTATTATTTTTTGTTTTTATTTTGTCATTTGCTATTCGATTAGGATCGAGTGTGTAATGATGTGTGTGACAATTAAACCGAAAACGTGCACCACAAAGAGGGCCTAAGTACTTCCTCAATCGCACTTCAGGTTCAAGGTGGATGAGGGGTACCCGAGCAGTACCGATCGGATTGATCATCGACCTCCTTTAGTTTTTTGTCGCAGGCGCCGCTAAGAGACCTTGTCCAGGCCTCAAGACAAGCCTCGCGTTGTCTTGCAATATGCTAAAGTTCAGACGTTTGACAGGCCGGGTGTCTGCGCCAAGTCTCGCTTCATTATTTTACTTTTTTTTTTTGTCTCTTTTATCTGTGTATTTATGGGCCTCGGTACAACCGGTTGCCAGACTCTTTAGATATAATCCCAATAGTTTTTAAATCTCTTTGTGTATTTCTGTGTATGTCATTACGCGGAGTTGTAGGCCTCAATTAGCCTGCTTTTGTAATGGCTTGAAAAATATTATTATTATCAAGTCGATGAGTACGAGTTGCTGAAGCTTGAAGTTTTCATTCTATTCAAAGAGGTTTTCTAAATGTCAGGCAAGACTTAAACAAATAGTTAACAGTCAATTAACTTTAATTTATAGAATCGACATTGTAAAGGTTCTTTAAAGATAGATTAGGAAGTTCTAGCATAAAAATGGATGCATACAATTCTCTAAACAACTTCTTTAGCTGTAAAACCTTTAACTGTTTACATCTTTTACTGCCTGAGGATTCTACCACTAGTTTTTTTTAAATAAAAATTATACCTTTTCAAAAACAGACACCACTTGCACAAAGGAAAAACTTAAAATGAGCTGAAAATTCTGCCGCAGCTTCCTATTTATACCAGCCGTGGATCTAAAGTAAAAATATAGCTTTGGTGAGAAAAAAATCGGTCGAAACCGAACCTGAGCTTTAGCTGTGAGCCCAGCGAGTTGGCCAATAGCAAAGCTGTTAAAGCTCAGCTTACAAACTAAAAGATACAACTTTTCAGTTATAAAGAAATTTTTTGTAGAACAGTGACTAAGTGTTTACTTCGAACTAGATTCGAAATGGCATGTCAATTAGCAATTGGTATTTACTTAATAAATAAACTTTGCTTGGAAATTATAATTTGCTAATAAAAGTCAGGTCTTCAATAAAAAAATTGGGTTACAGACCAATTCCGGTTGCTTACATATAGAAGTAAATAAAATAAAGAGTTTTAAAGCTTAATATTGGTTGAAATAGATGGGAATACGTTTGTAGGAAGTCATATCCATTTCTTAAAAAATTAACCTAAGCTTGAATGCCATTTATACGAAAATTCAAACCAATATTAATATTATTTGAAACGTTTTTAAATACATTTACATTTTTTGAGTGCTTATGGAATTAATCTTAATTTATTTTAAGTTATCAACGATGTCTCATGTTTTTTTTAAAACCAAGGAAATGCTAATTATTTCCGGAATCCAATTCTGAACTTTTCGTTCCACGGAAATATCAATGACTTTAAAATCTATCGATAAGGCGTCCACAAAATATTTTGTACATTTTTTTAAGGCTTATTTAAAGGGTTTCTTAGTCTACTTTTAGGTAGCATTAAAATAAATTTTAAGTCAACGAGATTTCTATATCAAATTTAAGTATAACATATAGGAAATTACTTCATTTCTTAGCTCCTAAAAATCCAAGTACGTATAGAATATTTACTACTCCACAAAACAAATTTATTTTTCTATTAAATTTTTTAATTTTGACTATGCTTTGACTGCGTCTTCTGAACAAATTAAAAAGCAAAAGCCAAATCAATTGTTTATTTAAAAAAGCTAAAATTTTTGAATTTTTCCTAA
Source organism: Drosophila truncata (assembly GCA_008042515.1). Taxonomy (NCBI): domain Eukaryota; kingdom Metazoa; phylum Arthropoda; class Insecta; order Diptera; family Drosophilidae; genus Drosophila; species Drosophila truncata. The sequence goes on from VNJQ01001890.1 coordinate 203,530, forward strand.
TTTGAGTAACGTTTTTTAAACACTGAAAATTTGGGACGGATTCGATATATCGAAAACTTAAATCGTTCTATAATGTCAAATAATAATTTGTGTGTGACAATTGGCATTCATTTGAGAAAATGGGAGCAGAACAGTCAGCCTTGTTGGCCTGCACTCAGACCGGAAAGCCTGAAAAATTTCTAGAGTTGACCAATGCGGAGCTATTCTTTCGTTTGCATTTTGACAAGATGCCCAAGCCGGAGACAGGCCCGGTTACTGCAGCTCTCCTCCACTTGGTGGAGAATCTACCCGACACAAAGGATAGTAAGTTGTCCAGAATATGAAACATTTTAATTTCAATTCAAGCAAAATTCGCTAGGAACCGCTGACAACGCTGAACAAGATTTGCATTCCATTCCAGATGAAGATGAGGAAATGGAGTTTAGCGATGGTGGGGATAGTGGCTTCCACTCTGACTTTATCCCAACAACAGAGTGAGACGAGACGGCTTCCAAAAACCCTTCGGCTGCCCAGAGATACCATTTTTCCACGAATAATAAATAAAATAATTTAACATTTATGATTTTATGTACACGAAATTATTGTTTTGATGCTACTTAAAGTTAACCTTCTTCAGACGAAGGGATTTGATGGGTCTGACGATGCTCCTTCGCTCTTCGCGATGCCTTTTCAGCTCGGCCTCGCGCTTTTTGGCATGGAACTGTGACTTCTTTTGCTTGTTCACCTCAAATGTCATTTGACGATTGCCGAGCGAACGTCCCACGTTGGTCACCTGCCCCTCCAGCTGAGACATCACGCGTACACGATCCTGAAGGCTGGCCTGCTTGATGCGCTGCTGCAACGCACTGCCGCTTTTGTGCTTGTCCAGGGCCGTCATTGTGAAGCGATTGGTGTTGCCATTTGGTGGAGGAGGAGCCCTACTGTGTCCATTGGCCAGAGGTCTTGTCTCTTCATGTTGCGTGTGGTCTCCATTCTCTTCCACGTCCTCGTCTTCGTCTTCTTCTTCGTCGCGAGTTCGCTTGACCTGCTTGTATGCCTGCTTCATTTCCTTGACGTACTCCCTTCTGTCATCATCGTCGGAGGAGGCATCATCACCGCTGTCATCACTCTTGTCGCCGTCGCTCTTCTCGAAACCAAACAGATCCTCATCGTTGTCGCTTTCCTCTCTCGGTTGAGCCTCGTCGGCGTGCAGCTCGGCCACGCGAGCCACCTCCACACGCTTCTTCAGCTCCTTGGCCTTGGATGTATCCAAACGATTGAGAACTGGAGCCAGGAGACGATACTCCTCAGCCTCTTTGTTGACTGCAAAGTCGGCGTTCTCGAACATAGCCTTGAAACGTGTATCCTCCAGCAAATTGGGAACATTTCGTTGCTTGGCACTGTTCGAGGGATTAGCTTGTTCGTCCATAATTTTGAGGGCCAATTCCTTGTTGACCTTTGGCAGTTTGGACTCAATTTGTAGTCGCGACTTGCGCTCACTTTCGATCTCCTGGCGGATCTTCTCCTTGCGGAAACGATCGAAGGCGAAGGGTTCCACCACAGCCTTGGCTTTGTTGTACAATCGTGCGTCCATAAAGTAACCGTGCATGTAACCCTTAAGCAGATTGGAGCCAACGAGATGCTCCATTCCCAGTTCTGCCAGCTCCTTAGCCGTGACGAATTGGTAGTCGTCGTAGACATTCTCCACCACCTCCGACTCGATCTCCTCGGTGAGATTATCAAGGAACGAGCACCAGCGCGGTGCTGGGCCCATGGCTGGCACGTAGTATGTCAGCATCTTGACGTCCTCCTGGGCCAAGAAGAACATTCCCGTGTCGGGGATGGTACAGAAATCATTGAAAGACGTCGTGGACTCAACGTAGGCTATCTGCTTGCCCGACTGCTCGTCCCACAGCTTTAGTGTGGCTTCGTCCATGCTGTAGACGGCATTTTGGGAGGGATTAAAGGCCAGTCGCTTGATGGGCAGTCGATTAAGATGATTCTTCACCAGCAGCGGTTGCTTGGCACGAATGTCGTAGATCAGAACATGACCCGAACCCGTTCCCACGCCCATATGCAAGCCATTACGGCATTTCAGAGCAGTGACAGAGGGAAACTCCTTGACGCCCGGCAGCTTCATGGCAACATCTAGCGTGGCGCAGCGTTGCTTAGTTCGGGGATCCCATGCTTCCACGGTGCCCTCCTTGGTGCCGGCCAGCAACAGATGATGCTCTGGGTTCACTTCACAGGCGTTAAGGCAGCTAGAGTCCGTTTCGAAAGGCTGAAGGAACTGTCCCCTCTCCAAATTAAGCCGGTAAATGTCCTGCAAGTTAAATTACTTATTATTTGTTCTAATTAAAAGCGTTTAAGTGTAGCTTTACCCTGCCCACTCCCACAATGAACATGTCACAGCTGGGCTTGTGGTACTTCATGTCGCGGCCAAAGCGCGGAATTCTCAGTCTGTAGTGGCGACCATGAGCGGCGTGGATCTCCACGTAGCGATCGCACTGCAGGAAGACCATCTTGCTGTAGTCATCGCTTATCACCTCGAACGTGGTCACTTCAGAGTCGAAGCAGCGCTCAAATTTGATGGACAGATTCGACACCTCAAAGCACTTGACGCGAGGCTTGTACGTGCCCGTGGCCAGGATGTACTGATGGTCGGGGCTCATGCGGATGCTAGTGCATACACCCGGCATCTCGAAATCCTGAATGAGTTCTATTTGGCGGCGCGAGTCCACCTTTTTCTTCAACTGCGACCGCTTTCGTCTGTCAGTGAGCCACTGGGGGGAAATGGATCTTGGTTAAAGGGTTTTACAGGACAGTGGCTTGTGGTACTCACATCAGGCACCGACTTGCCGGCGCTCAGGTTGTAGATCTTCACATCGTTGACCTCGTTAACAAACATGTTGGCCGCAATAAGTTAAATATTACAGCATAAACAAAAACGAAACAGCGCACGTGCGCCTAAAAGTGAAAAGAACTGGTCACACTGTTTCACAGCTGTTTTTAATAATGACAGAGCTGGCAACTAGCCATTTATTCCGATTGTTTAGCTGTTATTATAGCCATTTTGACGCTAAAACAGGCCAAACCATTTTTTTCGTTAATTTTAATTCTTTGCAAGAATTTATGGTAAATTATTACACAAAGCATATTTTGCTTGAAAATAATTTCAAATTATCTTGCAATTATTAAAAAAAATTGTTCTTTCTCTTGACCAGTGAATATATCGATATATCGATGCAACGTCTTTAAAAAAACATTGGTTCTATCGATAGGAACATCAAATTGTTTTCATCTCTGAGAAATATCAACAAAGTCGCAATTTTTTGCCAATTACAAATAATTGCAATATTTCTGCCTTGCTGGTGTCCTTTCCACAACTTCAAGGCGCGTGACTGCACAGGATTAGGTTGCTGCTATCCAGATTTCAAGCTTTCCCCAGGCCCGCCCATCGTGAAACAACAATAATCGCACACACAAAGCGAAAAGCAGCCAACACACACACCCCCGCTCTTCGTAACAGCCCTACATTCCATTCCTTCCGCTCCGCTCCCCGAGGAACCAAAACGGTGAGTAATATTCGACGTTTGCTGCTGCGTCTAAGCCAATTAAAGGCGCTGTGCTTATGATTAAATTATACGAAACGGAAGACTAAATGCAAGGGCGACACTTTGCAGCCCCACACAAACTTTCCCTTGCTTTGAATGTGTACATACTCTCTTCTCTCAATGCTGATGTTGCCCTAGTTGTTTTTGTTGTTCTTCTGCCCCATTCCATTGTTGTTGTTTACACCCCTTAAATATATTTTTTTTGTTCGCCCAGGGTGCGTTTTTGTTATTATAAAGCAAACTTCATTCAGCGCAATTTGCAAATAATTATATGTACATTATTGTATGTATGAAGATTCCGCCTCCAATGATTGCTGCAATGATGTATATGGCCTTAGGCGCTTGACTGATAAGAGTCGAGATTGAGACCTCCGACGATCTAAATTGCCAATAGGGGTTTCGGGAAGTCTATATATTTCAAATTCATAATTACCTTGCAGTTTGGCAAGACAATAAAAATTATAACTGCCTTGGAAACGATTAAATTTATCTCCTAATCTTTTTTTTTTTTTGAAAATGTAATATTTATGGTTCACTTATAATGTGCAATTTAAAAAAAAGGGGAGTTACACAAAATGTACTTTCGATTTAATATCGATAAAATTTGTTATCAAAAGTATGCAGCACAACAAATTAGGTCATAAAATATGGAACATTTGTAAGCATTCCCTCTGACAACATTTTATTACTTTATTTTGTTGTATTCCACTTTTAATTCAATTAAATTTTAGCACTAAATTAAATTTGTAGAAATTGTATATGGTAGAGTTCAGATTTATATAACTGATTTAGCAAGAAAGCAAAGTTTGTGCCTTTATTAAACAATCAATAACAATTTTCAGTGACACCCTAAGTCCAAATCTCCTTATCTTGGATATTTTCTAGGACTTCGAACCTAATTATATTTTCTTTAACTAAACAAGTTACAACGATTAATTAAAATACCACAAAAACTATTTGTTTATTCCAAATTCCGGGCTCTAAATGTAGATTACAAATATGAACTAAAGCAGTTACAATATTGAATTAAATTACAAATTTTATAAATAGCACACAAATTAATTCATTATTTTTCTGTTTATGGAACTCATTCAAAATTAATATTATGAATGATTTGAATACCATTAATAAGTTTATTTAAAAGCAATATCCGAGGCTGCCATTCGCACTGATTTATTTAGTTCCCACAATTACGAGACGACGGCCTTGAGAAGAATTCGCTTTGACTTTATTGAAGTGCTCACTTGAGCTTTCCTCAAAAGCGGCGGCCCGTTGTATCGAAGGCTTCTTCAAGACGTTACTGACACTCCGACAGTCTCAAAATCAAGTGGCGTATGGAAGTTCCAGCCTGGAGGGTTTTTACAGCCACTTTTGAAGCTTAAGTTGGCTCTCTTTTGTGGGTTTTTGTGAGTGAGCAAATAAACAAACCCGGTCGGCTGTTCAAATACAAGCATGCCTTAAAAAAAAAACGAATTATCGGGGGCAACTGGAAAAAAAGAGGAACAAAATGTTGTGTAGCCGTCGCAGAACAAATTAATGCAGCGCCACAGTTTGTTGATAAGCGAGCAGCGCCGTGTGGGTGCCCACCTGAGAGACATAGTGATAGGAAACCACTTGCCTGGGTCGGAGTTCGTACTGGTGAAGTCAGGCCAGTCTGAGAGTCAAGATGAGTAAAGTGCAGAGTGTGGTGAACAAGTTGCACCAACGAATCGACCATCTCATTGAAAAATGTACATAGATCGAAAGAAAATGCTGCAAATTACAATTTTTGTAATATGTTTTTGTTTGTTTTTAAAGGTCCCAGCATGACTGCAGCGCCGTACAACTACAACTACATCTTCAAATACATCATCATTGGTGACATGGGCGTGGGAAAGTCCTGCCTGCTGCACCAGTTCACCGAAAAGAAATGTAAGCGTATCTATTTCCAGCACAAGTTCTTAAATTAACAAGCTTCATTTCTTTTTTCAAGTCATGGCAAACTGCCCGCACACAATCGGTGTGGAGTTTGGCACACGCATCATCGAGGTGGACGACAAGAAGATCAAGCTACAGATCTGGGACACAGCGGGTCAGGAAAGATTCAGGGCTGTCACGCGGTCATATTATAGAGGAGCAGCCGGGGCCCTAATGGTCTATGACATCACCAGACGGTAGGCTGTATGAAACTACAAATACTTTCAAAGACTAACTGAGCTTCTTGTTAACCAATCCAGCTCGACGTACAATCACCTGAGCAGCTGGCTCACCGACACGCGCAATCTCACCAACCCAAGCACTGTGATCTTTCTTATTGGCAACAAGTCGGATTTGGAAAGCACTCGCGAGGTTACCTACGAGGAGGCCAAGGAGTTTGCCGACGAGAACGGTCTCATGTTTCTCGAAGCGAGTGCAATGACGTGAGTAAAGATTACAAAACGCACTTCCCTCCATCAATAATGCAACATTTTGATAACGAAATTAACGTATAATTATTATAATTACAAAACAATTTAAAATAATTTCCTAAATGTTTCCAAAACTAGTGGCCAAAACGTGGAGGAAGCATTTCTCGAGACAGCACGAAAGATCTATCAGAACATCCAGGAGGGACGCCTCGATCTGAATGCCTCCGAGTCTGGGGTGCAGCACCGACCCTCGCAGCCGTCGCGAACTTCGCTGAGCAGCGAGGCCACGGGCGCCAAGGATCAGTGCTCGTGCTAAAGGGATGCGGTGCACCTTAAGTTTACAAACAGCCCTAGATATAGAAATCTATTTTTATTTTTTAGCCGACTCGTAATTTACTGGCCCCAAAAGCCCAAAAGCAAAAAACCAATGTATGTAGTTGAATGATTCGATTAAGCATAAAAGTATGTGAGCGAGCAACAGCAACAACAAAAACCAAAATATAAAAAGCCCTCCCCGATAATTAGAAAAAACTAAAATCTAAAACACTTCAACATTTCTATTAAAAAGTAAGCATAAATATTAGAAAATTGAAAACGTTTGTTGGTTATCGCGATTATGTTTCACGCATCGTTAAAGGAGCCACCAAAGTCTTGACTATGAAATTTCGAAAAGTTTATCGCTCTATTCGCCCCCCACTCACTTGACCCAAACTTAATATTCGACAGATTGCGGATTCTGTTGGTTTTATCTCTGTATATATTATATACACATGTATGCATATAAATATATACTTATATATGAATGAATATTTGACTCTCCTTTTATTAATTATGAATATTTTTTGTTGAGTATTTGTTGTAGACGCGTGCGAGAAGTCGATCGATCAATGTTATATGAATATAAACGATGTATTAATGGCATAATGCAATAGGAAATAAATAAAAACGGTATTTATAAAGCCCCTACCAAGAGATGTGCCTGTTTTTATTTAAAACTCGCCGGTAATTTAATTCTAAGCGTTTAAGTATTTTATTGTTATTTCGAAACGTATAAAGCACTTTAATTTATGGTCACAGTTATGTCAATGATTTTTTCGTTTCGTTTGGTTTTTAAATGAATTTGTATATAAAGAAACCGAACGTATCCAATCGTTTATATCCAATATTTCAAAACCAATTGGGAATTTAACACTCCCAAAGGAAATTCGATCACGCCTTTGTTTAGAAGCTTTAAAACTATTTTTAACGTTAAATTTTATGTTGAGCATAAAAAATATTCGATCACCGGGAAATATTTAGTTTTATAAAACTGCATTAAAAAAACTTTAAAACTAACAATTTTAAAAATTTAAATAAAATTTATCTTCTAAATTTCAGTATTTTTCTGTATTTTTCCCGGTACCAATAACAGTCTATTTCTGTGTTGCCAAATTAACAAATAATTACTTAAAACAAATAGCTACAAAAATATATGAGTTATTGCGTTTTAAGTTTAATTAATTTGATTATTATTCAATCTTTGCTTTGTTTCCGCAATATTTTTTATATTTTTAAGGCTATAAGCAATATACTAAATCTGGCCTGAAACATGCTAAGTCACCAACACTCCTCGTATGCAAATTGAAATTAATTTATTCGCTCATCATGAAAGTGACGAAATAACAACTAAAAGCGCAACGTAAGCGAATCTCGGTCCCATGATGCAAATCAAGCGCCTCCTGTGCAAGTCCTGCGGCTTGAGCACGCTGTTAGTGGCCGTCGTCTGGCTGCTGGCGCTGCTCTTCTACTCGCACAGCTTGGGAAGCTCCATCCATTCGGCGGGCTGGCGGATTGATCGGAACGCCACGCCACGAGCGGAGCTAAGCTACCAGGCCAGGGTCACGACCAGATGCTCACCTATACCTGCCACTAACTCCTCGGCGCCCAAGGATGGCCTGGGCGAGAGTGATCCCGAGAAACTGGAGCTGTTGGGTGTGGTGCGCAACAGGCAGGACAAGTATATCCGGGATATTGGCTACAAGCACCACGCCTTTAACGCTTTGGTGTCTAATAACATTGGGCTATATCGCGAGATACCCGACACCCGCCACAAGGTGTGCCAACGCGAAGAGACTTCTGAGACAGAACAACTTCCGCAGGCCTCGGTGGTTATGTGCTTTTACAACGAGCACAAAATGACTCTAATGAGGTCCATTAAGACGGTCCTGGAGCGCACTCCCAGTCATCTGCTGAGGGAGATTATCCTCGTGGATGATCACAGCGATCTTCCAGAGTTGGAATTCCATTTGCATGGAGATCTGCGTGCCCGCTTGAAGTACGACAACCTGCGATACATTAAAAACGAGCAACGCGAGGGCCTCATCCGCTCGCGGGTAATCGGAGCCCGCGAGGCCGTCGGGGATGTCCTCGTTTTCCTAGACTCGCATATCGAGGTGAACCAGCAGTGGCTGGAGCCGCTGTTGCGCCTCATCCAGGCGGAGAATTCCACTCTGGCCGTCCCAGTCATCGACTTGATCAATGCAGACACCTTTGAGTACACGGCCAGTCCCCTGGTGCGAGGAGGCTTCAACTGGGGCCTGCACTTCCGATGGGAGAACCTGCCGGAGGGCACCCTCAAGGTGCCGGAAGACTTTCGAGGTCCCTTTCGCTCTCCCACCATGGCCGGTGGACTGTTTGCAGTGAACAGGAAATACTTCCAGCATCTCGGCGAGTACGATATGGCCATGGACATCTGGGGTGGCGAGAACATCGAGATCTCCTTCAGGGCCTGGCAGTGTGGCGGCGCTATAAAGATAGTTCCCTGCTCCCGCGTGGGTCATATATTCCGGAAACGACGTCCGTACACCTCGCCCGATGGATCTAACACCATGTTGAAGAACTCCCTTCGCCTGTCGCACGTCTGGATGGATCAGTACAAGGAGTACTACATCAAGCACGAAAAGGTGCCTAAGGACTTTGATTACGGCGACATTAGCGACCGAGTAAACCTGCGAAAGCGTCTGCAATGCCGGGACTTCGCTTGGTACTTGAAGAATGTCTACCCCGAGCTGCATGTGCCGGGAGAGGGGCCAGCGAAGAAGTCAGCGCCAGCGCCAGTATTTCAGCCATGGCACTCGCGAAAGCGCAACTACCTCGACTCCTACCAAATGCGCCTGGCAGAAACGGAACTCTGCGCCGCCGTGGTGGCCCCCAAGGTGAAGGGTTTCTGGAAGAAGGGCAGCTCCCTGCAGCTTCAGCCCTGCCGAAGGACCCCCAACCAGCTGTGGTACGAGACTGAGAAAGCTGAGATCGTGCTGGACAAACTGCTCTGCCTGGAGGCCTCGGGCGATGCCCAAGTAACGGTCAACAAGTGCCACGAGATGCTCGGGGATCAGCAGTGGAGGCACACCCGCAACTCCAACAGTCCCATCTACAACATGGCCAAGGGAACCTGTCTCAGAGCCGCAGCTCCGGCAGTGGGTGCCCTCATCAGCCTGGATCTGTGCTCCAAGGCCAGTGGAGTGGGTGGGGCCTGGGACATTGTACAGCTCAAGCAGATGGGCGTGGAGAAGGCGGACAAATCGAACAAAGCGGACAAGGCGCTGTGACTGGAGGACTGCCCTGCGAGCATATTGCAATATTAGACTGATAACTTTTTAGGTGCAAAGCGTATTATGTTTATATAGCCAGTATTTTTTGCTTGAAATATATTAATAATTTGTGGTAATAAAGTGTTATTTAGGCTACAATTTTATATTTTCGGTGCAGGATTTTTTAAGGATAAGAAACAATGATATTTGCACGAATTAAACGTTAGTATGCTCTTGATTTTACAAATATTTATTAAATAATGCATTAATTACCAAAATTCACTGCACCAACTCGCATCAACCAGAAGTTTGGCATATTTTTGAGACTTTTATAAAAATCTGAAAAATTTTATTGTAAACAATTAAAAAGTACTGTGCACTGTATTATGTTAAAGATACAGCAATTTTTAAAATTATTGCAATTAATAGCATTTAAAAAGGCGCATCAGTATATATATTAGTATATTTAACGGAATTGCACTAATGTTTAGTATATTATAGTATATCTTCAAGTCGAATGATATTTTACACAGCTCCAAAAACGGCCACACTAAGTTTTTAGCAAAAACAGGCGCCAAATTGTGTGATTTTTATAAAAATAAATCGTAAATCTATTAACCATGCAGGCCAAAGCAACTGACAGTCGGCAGGAGCCGAGGCTCAATATGGGTAAGGTATTTATTATGTAATATTATGGTAAATAAAACAATGTACTTCCTAGATACAAATGCGCGTCGCAATTTTATCAAGTTCCATGCCAGGCTTGGCGAGGTAAGTCGCTTGACATCTGTATAAAAATCTTATTCTTACCAACATCCTTACAGAAACCGAGCACCACAGTGCGATTCTTCGATCACTCCGACTGCTACACGGTCCATGGCAGCGATGACTGCGAGCTGGTGGCCAAGATTGTGTACAAATCGACGGCTTTCATTGGCGTCCTGCTGCCGGACGATAAAATGGAAACGCTGCAGTTCGTGTCCATGTCAAAAAACAATTTCGAGGTGGCTGTGCGTGAGCTGCTTCTGGTGCGGAATCTGCGCGTCGAGGTCTACGTTAAAAGGTCGAGCGACTGGGAACTGGAATATCGTGGCTCGCCCGGCAACCTGTTGCAGTTCGAGGACATATTGTTCGCCAACAAAGAGGTGTTGGTGGGCAATAGCATCATCTCGTTGCTCGTCAAGCTGGAGGGCGGTGCACAGCGGCGTGTAGGCGTGGCCAGCGTGGAGCAGAATGATTGCAAGTTCCAGCTGCTAGAGTTCCTGGACGATGACTTCTTCACTGAGCTAGAGGCCACTGTGGTGCTGCTGGGACCAAAAGAGTGTCTGTTGCCCAGCTTAGAGGGTGAATACGCCGCTGTGAAGACCCTGTTGGAGCGGAGTGGCGTCATGATCACAGTGCCTAAGAAAAGCAGCGCCAACGATCTGTTGCAGGACTTGAACCGTCTTTTGCGCTTTGCCAAGGGTCAGCAAGAGGATGCCTCGGGGCTGAAGGAGCTTCAGTTGCAGTTGGCCTCGGATGCCCTTAAGACAGCCATCAAGTATCTAGATCTGGTCAACGATGCCGGCAACCTGGGGCACTACGAAATCAAGAAACTCGATCTTAATCGGTGAGTAGGTACACAAGGCTTACATTCAAGTATGTACAACGTTCTAATTTTATTTCAGATTCGTCCACTTGGACTCTGCTGCCGTGGCTGCGCTGAACATTATGCCCAAGCCGGGCACACATCCATCCATGCCCTCATATCGCTGGCAGAGCATTATGGGCGTACTCGACCACTGTCGCACGCCCCAAGGACATCGCTTGATGGGTCAGTGGGTGAAGCAGCCGCTGCGCAACCGTGAGATCCTCAATGATCGTCACAATATTGTCGCATGTCTGCTGGAATCACCGGATACGCTGGAGACGCTCAGTCTGGACTATTTGAAACGCATTCCGGATATTTTAATGCTGACCAAGAAGCTGATGCGACGCAAGGCAACGCTTCAGGATCTGTTCCGCATTTACCAGGTTATTCTACGAACGCCGAAGATTTTAAAACTCTTGCTCGAACTGGAAAATAGCACTATTGAGAGTATGATCTGTGCCCCTTTTAAGAGCTTCTTGGAGGATCTTACTGGTCTCAAGCAGATGGTGGAACAGGTGGTCGATTTTGAGGCCATCGATAGGGGCGAGTACCTGGTGAAAGCTTCGTTTGACAATCGCCTGATGGAGCTACAGCAAACGATGACGGAGCTGTACGCTAAAATGGAGCGCTTGCAGACCAAGTGCAATGAGGAGCTCAACCTGGATGGCAAGCAACAGGTGAAGCTGGAAAACGTAGCAAAGCTGGGCCACCATTTCCGCATCACCTTGAAGGATGATTCCGTGCTGCGTAAAAACAAGAACTACCGCGTTGTGGATGTCATCAAGGGCGGTGTGCGCTTCACCTCCGATAGGTTAGAGGGCTATGCCGATGAATTTGCCAGTTGTCGGAGTCGGTACGAGGAACAGCAGCTGTCTATTGTGGAGGAGATCATTCAAGTGGCCGTTGGATATGCGGCTCCACTCACGTCGCTCAATAATGAGCTTGCTCAACTGGACTGTTTGGTCAGCTTTGCCATTGCCGCACGCAGTGCACCCACTCCTTATGTGAGACCAAAGATGTTAGATGAGGGTGCGGGAGAGTTGGTTCTCCAGGATGTGCGTCATCCCTGCTTGGAGCTGCAAGAGCACGTTAGCTTCATAGCCAACAGTGTGGACTTTAAAAAGGGTAAGCTTAGGGTAAGGATTAAGGATAAATTTCAAATTTTATATACATTTTTGTTTCTGATTCAGACAAGTGCAACATGTTCATCATAACGGGTCCGAATATGGGCGGCAAGAGTACTTACATTCGCTCTGTGGGCACTGCTGTCCTAATGGCTCACGTCGGGGCTTTTGTGCCCTGCAGTATGGCCTCTATTAGCATGGTGGACTCGATACTCGGCCGAGTGGGAGCCAGCGATAATATTATCAAGGGTCTCAGTACCTTCATGGTTGAGATGATTGAAACTTCTGGTATAATTAGGGTAAGAACTGGGCTAAAAAATAATAAAAAAGTAATTTATTCATTGTTAATCTTCTTTACAGACTGCCACAGACAAATCCTTGGTGATTATCGATGAATTGGGCCGCGGCACTTCCACCTATGAGGGCTGTGGCATTGCCTGGTCCATTGCCGAGCATCTGGCCAAGGAGACCAAGTGCTTTACTTTGTTTGCCACCCATTTCCATGAGATTACTAAGCTGGCAGAGTCGCTGGCCACAGTTAAGAACTGTCATATGGCTGCGGTCGCGGATTCAGATAACTTCACACTGCTCTATCAGGTGCGACCAGGCGTCATGGAGAAGAGCTTTGGCATTCAGGTGGCCCGATTAGCCAGCTTTCCCGACCATGTGGTCCAAAACGCCCAGGAGGTGTACAACGAGTTTGAAGACGAGCATGTGGACAAGCAGAAAAAGGAGGATAAGGCTCTCCTGGAGAAGATACAAGTAGCTATTGAACAACTATCGACTGCTGGCAACAATACGGATATCAACGTGGAGGACTTGACCCAGCTGGTCACACAGTTTACGAAGGACATCAAGAAACTTGATAGCGATTACTTTAAATCTGTGCTGGCTACCAGCGAGGCATAAATAGGAAAGAGAATATTTTATCAACCAGTATTACGTTGTATTTGAAAGAATTTTTTTTACTTTTGTTCATTGTTTAATTTCTTTGAATTAATAATTAACTGTAATATTTACAAAATGTGAAATGTAACGTTAAAATCTATTAACACCTGTACTTTTTGTGTCTTTAATGCTCCCAATTTCGGGAATTTTAAAAATAAAATATAAAAAAGGATAAGATGTTGTAAACAAGTATTTTGTTTTCTATATCTTCAAAATTTTTGATTTCAGAACACTTAACAAAATGTAAGTACTCATGTGCTAGTTAATTTGTGTTGTAAAGTTGAAGCTAGGACACATTTTTCAAAAGCTAATTGAACCTAGCAGAATGTGTGTCACTAATAGAATTATTTAGTCGAATTCATGCCCAACTCAGCACACCGAACATGCTTTTTAAGACAGCGTGAAAAACAAAATACTGCCCTGACACGCTGTCAATTTAATCGGTCTGGTTTTAACCTCAGCTGTCATGTGCGCTAAAGCGCCGCTTTTATCGTCCCGTTGGCCCGATCTTTAGCTTCGACTGTCATTGCCAAATTCAACTTAAGTGCTGTCAAAAGATAATTACCGTTTCGGCTTTGATTTTTCTTCCTTTTTTTAAGTTTCAGACAACTGAACGACAACAGCGCTGCAAAATGCCTAAACCAGTTTTTTGTGGCTGCCTTGTGTGGTGCAAGTCCGTAATATGGTTAAAATAGTCAATTATTGACATTATTTTTTCGAATTAACAATTAAGAAATTAATTAAGTATTTTAATTTAATGTTATGGAGCTTATGTTTAGATTGATAAGACTTTATGTAATATGCTTCGGAGATGGAAATGGTTAAGCGATTAACACATTCTTAAAAGTATAACCCATTTTTAGAGAGAGAAAAAATCGAATTAAAAAAGTAACTATTGTGTAACATTTTAAATAAAAATAATTTCACACTAATTAATATTTATTATTTTTATTTTTAGTCAAATAAAAAGCATTTAAACAACAGAAAGAGATTTTACTTAAGTTAAGTTTTAATATATGGTTATTTTATACACTAAACCAAATATTTTAGTGTTAAAGCCTTCATTAATTATTATGCATGATTATAATAATAATAGTATGTATTTAAATTTAGTTAAATTCGATATCCACATACTCAACAAACATGGCATGTTAGCAGCGCTTAACAGCCTCCAAAATTGACAGGCAACTTTAAATATATTGCATTTGCCGACAGTTCGGCATGCTTGTCTGCCACGATTAGTGGCAACCACCAGGCACCCAAAGAGGCTGGCTCCCGTCCAGCATCCAGCATCCAGCTCACAGCCCGGACCCCAGCCAAAGCTCCTTTAAAGCCAACTTCATTTGGGTGAATGGGGCGAAGACGTTCGATGCGCCGCAACGCGACGTGTACAATTATTAATTTGATACGATATAATTGACATGTTGGCGATGCCAAAAAGGAAGCACTAACATGCAGACAACAGCAGCAGCAGCATCGGCGACTAGCGGCGGCACTGGACAAGGTGAAGCCTCGTAACGTGGCTAACCAGCTAAGCCATTGCGACGCATATTAACGCCGTGACTTACGGCCGAGGACCGATCCGGGTTAGATATGGCACTTGGATAAGCACGAACTGCAGCTTTTCTAGAAATTAAAATTTTATTGGACTTATTGGTTTATCTTATATATATTAAAATTATTTCATTAAATATATCTATTAGCTTTCGTAGGAAAAATCATAGCTCTATGGCACAATTTATTTATTACGTTAAATGACTATGGTTTGCTTATTGTAATTTTTTTTGTAAAATATTTATTTAATTATTTTTATATATTAATATTTTCATCTAAAATGTATACTAATTTTCCTAATCTTTGCGTTAATTCTTCACTAACACGCATCAATGCAACTCATCTCTATGGTTTCATTTTCACGTTTCCACCTTTTCACCGCCAGTCTCCTGGCTTTCTGGCAGGCAGGCGTGTAAATTGTTTTTACTTAATCGTTGCGGACACAAACGCACATGTTGCTTGGCCACAGCCAAACCAACAACAAGACTAACAAAAACAACACCAGAAACTGGCCAACGCTTGGTTGCCTCTTTGGCCGATCTCCTTTGAGATCGCCTTTGCTTGGCTTTGTGGCGCGCTTTTGGTAATTGCACTTCTCTGTTGCTTCTGTGCTACCAGCTCTTACAGCCACACCAATGGCCAAGAGAATAAAACATTAACCTATTTTGTAAATTTATATAAAACCAATTTTCAAGTCAAATTTAATAGACGAACTACAGCAGGGGGCTGCTCACATAGTTTCCCTCCAAAAATACTCTTTATCGGGTTATTTCTAAACAAAAAATGTTAAATATTTACCATCAAAATATTCTTTTAAAATATAATAAAATTGATCACCATAAGAAATATTATAATGATCAGACTGTTAGAAACGAAGTAGTTGAGATTTATTGCCAAAGAAATAAACTTTGACCTTTAAAATTGATTAGTTCATTCCGAGAAATGCTTCAAAAATAAATTTTTAAAAATTATTCTAACAAATTATAATATTAATACGAATATTTTTGGCTTTACTGCATTTTGTAGAGTTTAGAAATTTATTTTATAACATAAAGGAGTGCCCTTTTACAAACCTTAGCAATTTTTGCTGAACTCAAAATATTGGAAAGTTTCAGTTTTCAGTTAAAATACTGAATAAATTATTTCATTAATCTGTGAAATTTTTAGCTTAAATATTATAATTATAATTATTAACATATCCATGGCTGTAAGACCAGGGGCCAGTTTGGCCTGCAGAAAATTGTTATTTGTTGCTGGTAGCTTGTTGGTTGTTGCCTTAGCCAAATCGTTGACCAACTTCAGTCGGTCAGACATGCAAATTTTTTGGTGTGTCTAATGTTAGTTGTTTGTTAGTTTTTATGCAAATTTTCTTGTTTCACTTGACAAATTGTCTGTTCGACTTAATGATGGAACGTAGGTTGGCCACAGTTGGGGTTTCGTCGGTGCAAAGTGATTATGTGCATAGTAGTTTGGGTTTATGATTACGGTTGATTACATATAATAACCTGGACTACAGGTTGTGAAAGTTTTTAAGGTAATTTTTAAATTAATTGAAAAAAATATACAAAATATTTTGAATAAGGAATAAGTTTCAAAGAAATCGGTATGGTTTTGAAAACAAGTGAAGAGGTGCCAATGAAGAGGTTAATAGTTTTTTACTCGCTTAGGAAGTATTTTTTGTTTTTCATTTGAAAGAATTTTTAATGATATTTGCTATTATGGTAAAATGTTTTTAAACACATTTTTAAACAATATAAATTAAGAGAGATGTGACTTAGTTCTCTCTAAATGTTCCAAAATGCTATCAGAAAATAGAGAAAATAGCGAATAAGACATAAGTTACATATACTTTACTTTTTATGTTAAGTTTTTATCAACTGGGGAAGTCCAAAGCCTCAACCTTAACATTGGTTTTGGTGGTTTTATACATATAAAGTGAATATAAATAGTGTCGTATCACATTTTCTTTTTGATGTAGTAATCATTTAGTTTTTATTACTAAGAAAACATCTTTGGCTGAAGATTACAACCCATTTATTCACTCTCACACCATTTATACAAGAAATTTCGTCTCAGGGAAGCCAATCAATTATGGCTATAACTGGCAGTGAAAAGGGAAAATCATAAAAATCTTATCTCCCAACCAATAACGTGGCAGATGGATGGATGGATGGATGGATGGATGCCTCAAACGAGTGGGACAAACCGTATGCATCGAAATCTGTTATTAGCGGCCATATCAAAAAATGATTAGCGGAGCCGCCGAGCCAAAGCGTTGGAAGACGATGATGTTGGCCCGAATGGAGGAGCAACATAACAAATGATGAAGACAGACGGGACGGGGTGCTTGGTTGGCTGCATCAAGAAGACGGAGACTGATTATAGACTTTAAGGTGTAACCGGGGAGAGAAAACTACATAACACTAATTTCATTTTAAACGAACAGTAACGTTGCCGTGCATATAATTTAAATAATTGCATAGGCGCTGAGTATGGCCGGCGTATTGATGATGTTATCATGTTATGTTCGCATACGGTGCACACTTATACTTAGTCGCTGTCTTACAATCTTATCTACAATTTCCGTTGGCAGCTGCTGCTGGTGGTAGTCGACGCGGCTGGTTCCCCTTAATTACAATGTATCGCTTAATGGGCCACACTTTGCTGCCGGCAGGCAGGCAGGCAGGCAGGCTCTTTTCTCCCCCCAAACATCATTGTCTTCGTGCGAAAGAGTGCTTTCCTGATTATTGGGTATTCAAGGAAACGGGTGTGTGGGGCAGGTTCATTTTAATCCACTGATAAAACAATTTACTCTTCCATCGGCCCATTTCGTTTCTCTGCTTAAATTATGGTTACAAAATTTTATGAAGCCATTTATATCACTCACACGATGCACCGCCTATAGCATGTAGCATAATCGATTCGTCGCACCATATACTCAGTTGCTTCGCCCTGTTTTAATACCTCCATTTTAGTACTTGTTTTCAATTTGTGGCAGAAAACAAAAAGTACAATCGCAGGTGAGGGTAACCACTAAGTTATGTAATTACTGTTTACTTGTCCATACTAAGGAATTAAATAATTATAAAAATTAGCCGGTTACCTTACCATAAAGTTAAGTTATTTTTATGGAAATATATTAAAATAAATGAAAGTTTCTGGGTAATTTTTCGACTACAGCGTAGATATTTATTTATATTCATCTAGATAATGTTTGTAAAAATATAGAGCAGAAGCCCAAGAGCTTACGTGTAAAAGGTTCATTAAAGTGACTCGATGGCGATCTTTAATTATAAAACAAAAGCCAGTAAAGGTCTTTAAAATAAAAATAGTTTTTAAAAATATATATTTTTACTCCAAAATATTTGGAATGAGGCCCTAAAAAATGTTCAAGTCTAGATTCTGGGGCAGGATCTTTTGAATAAGATGGGAAGTTCGATTTTAGCACAATATCAAACAATCAGATTGGTAACCAAGGTAAGTGGTCTTGGAATATAGTCAGGCCTCCAATTTCGAATATAAAAAAATTTCGGAGCTTACCTACTTTAATTTATTAAATAAAAATCAAAAGAAAACTTCTATTTATGTTTTAAGTTTTTTGTTTAAGTTTTCTTGCCTTTAAAATATGTAAAATAATATCTTACGGTTCATCTAAGCCACAAAATCTAATTCAAATATCATGCCTTAGCCTTATAAAGTTTATATTTTTTTGTCATTAATAATTTTTTTATGCACCGGCATTCAACTTCCACTGAGACCCCCACTTCCCTAAATGACTCTCCTGTATTATGGTAAGTGATTAGCTCGAAAGAAAAATTACGGGGGAAACAAAAAAAAAACAAAAAAAATGTGGTGAAAAAACGAGACGTGTACAATTTTTATTTACCAACACTTGAGCGCGGCTAACACAAATTTAACACTGGCCGCCGCCAATGTAGCCATCAGGCGGCATGCAATGCTCGACTAACGAGCAAAAACAACGGCAAGAGCGGCCTGAGTAACTGCAACATGGAAACTACCAAACTGCCTTCTCGTGGTAATCAATTTTAAAATTTATGACAAAATTTGCAGCTTTAAATTATGCCATTAAGCACGGCATGTAACTCATATCGTCAGGCAGTCAGGCAGGCAGGCAGGCAGGCAGGCAGGCTAGCAGGCAGTCGGGCTGGCCGGCAGGCTGTTGGCGGCTTAAAACAAGAAAAAGCCAAAGGAGAAACATGTTAACTGCTTTCCTTCGAGCGCGTGTGGTGTGTGTGCATGCAATGGCGTTTGCATTATACGCTCGTATTTCGCCACATTCAACAACGAGCTACAGAATGACGGGTGGCCATAACTCATGCCCGATGCCCCAGCTCCAGCTCCAGCTCCAGCTCCAACTCCTACCCGATCCCCAATCCCCAATCCCCAATCACCCAGCAGCTATCCGCCATGCACCAGCACAGATCCCCAACTGGAGTCACCGCCTGAGACCTGGGCAGCAGTTGTTGCAATTACAACTGGACACCACATGCTACAGCTGCCTCCTGTGTGTATTGTGTGTGTGTGTGTTAAATATTGCAATTTATCACGCAAATGCGTTTTTCAATTTTAACATGCCGCCAGGCATCATAAAAACGTTACAAACCAACAATATGAGCCAAGAGCTGAGGGTAGAAAAGTAGAAAAGCCGCTTGGGGTATGAGGGTAAGCTGAGCCCACAGACGAGGAGGCATCAAGTTGGCACAGTCCGGGCATTGTGTCCCCCCGAAGAGTGCAGGAAATAAGGTGCAAAACACCCAAGCCACCGACACCACATATGGAAAGCCAGGAACCCAGCCAGGTTGCTGATGGCTCTGGACAAGCTGCGGCTCACCTCATCGATTGAATTGAATTGAACGCCACGCGAAATATGAGACGGGAATGGAAATGGGAAAATTGTGGAAATGGCAAATCACTGAGAGAGTTGGAATGTGTTGGGAGTTGGAAAACAATTTATGACAAATAATAAAAATATGAATGTAATTTTTAAATACATGATTTAATCAAGAATATTAATTAGGATATTACGGATATTAAAAACCTTTCTAAAGGTCAAATATATCGAATGTAAAATTCATTCCTCACTAGAACCATAAAATTTGTTAAAACCTATCCCAACCATTCTCCAAATTGAACAAAGGAACATCCTTCAGCTCGATTATTACCTTTGCCCGCAGTCCAATTAGGTGGACAGCCTCTGTCATCTGCATATCAGTCCATTTTGTTGGCTCTTGGCATTTGGAAAATGTTAATAAAACGGTCTTGGCCATGACAGTGACCACCATGGCAACGGCATAGCCTTGTCAACGATTTTCAATTCGCAACATTCGTTAGCTTGGAGGGATGACAGTTGGCTGAGAGTTGGCCAAGTGGGATGGCCGGGGACACTGATATAGAGATTGGAATCGGAGTCCCGGTCGAATCTAGTTTGTGCCGTGCGTGTTGGCCTAAACCGCCCCTGGCCGAGTCTGCAATTGCGATTAGTTCTTTTTATTTTTTTGCCATATCAATTTGCTTGACATTCGGTTTAGAGGTCTTTCTGAGAGTCTGTTTTCCCAGACCCACTTATGAAGTGTCTTTTGTCGGAGATTAATTGCACAGAGTTAGTATTTGGCTGGAATGTTATGAAGTTATTACAAGTTGAGAGCTCTACAATCTAGGGATCAAAGATAAATGGAAAAAGATAAAGATAAAACTAACAAATATCACGTATTTCCCTAAATGGGGTGTGTCACCTTTAATGAAATCTCGATTTTGCATTTTAAATGTGTTTTATGCATCATCGTCCACTAATGAAGTTTATTATACATTTTTATTACGCTCCTAAAATATAGTATTTTAATGAATTCGGTCATCTATTCATTTTTCGTTACCAAAAATGGTCGATGAGGTCTCTTATAAAGATAGAAATTTAAATGGTTGAGGGAATTAGGGTATACTGATTTGCTAATTTATAAGCCACAAAATATTTTAGATTTCTATAAAATTAAGAAAAATATAGAACATATTTTGGCACTGTTGAGTTCCTGATAGCTTATAGTCGGGGAATTTTAACTCGTTTATTTATTTATTATGAATGTATAAAAGTATTTTGTTTTGTAAAATATGTTTTTATTATTTCTCTACTTAAAAAATCTATATTTTCAGAATATTTTAAATAAAATAACAAATAATAATATTGTATTACTTGTACAGAAATTATACCTCCTATTTCGAAAGAGTATACAAAAGACAGCTAAATATTTATAAAATCACTGCTAGTCTGCATTCACGCTTTTGTCATTTCATTGAACAAAATTTAAATATTAAATTAACACAATATTTAATGTCAACAGAAATCGCACGCATCGTAAAATCCACAAAAATATATTTATGTGAAATGGTATGGATTAACCTTTTCCACATATATTAAGCTTATTTTTTTCGTTTAGTTTGAGTATTTTGGTGACAATTTATGACTAAATGAAACGTGGCGGCGGCATTTTTGTCTGAATTGTTTTCGGACAAATTGAAATGTATTAATATGAAATGTTATAAATAATTTATAAGAGCTTACGCAACAGAAAAACACACTTTTAACAATCAATTTGCGCGGGATTTTTTTACTTTAGAGTATCAATGTTAATATCGAAGTTCAAGCTGTCAGAAGTCATTAATATCCATGGAAAAGTATCACAAATTTATTGCTCTTATTGCTATATAGTTTTCGATTTTGCTTAATAATTTATGTTAATCATTCGCAAAATGCAAAGTGACGACGTAACTCACGAGGTGTCAGCGCACAACAAAAGCTATACAATTGTATTTTATAGATATTTTGAATAAAAACGAACCTAATAGCTTGAGCGTGGATTTCGACAGCCACCTGTGACCGTCATGCCGATCAACCAATGTAATTCCCTATGAAATCCATACTTTATTGCCTTAGATTCAATCAAAGGAGACAACAGAAGCGCCGACGATACATCAGACACAGATGCTATGCAAATGAATAAGGAAGTTGAAAAGATTTAATGATATAATTTATCTAACAGCTGAGAGACTTACTTCGATTTGTGATGTCAGGCATATGGGGCTGTGGCAAATAAAGCTTTTATGAAATTGCTTTGTGTTTTCACATAATGGACTGCCACCTCTTTAGTTTATTGATATGTAAATAATATATCTCTGGGTGATTTCTTTACTCTCTGTGGGGTTTTAATTTGTGAATTTGCTAGCGGGATTTTTATTTGTCACTCTATTTTTATTTGGTGATTTATTTTAGGTTTAGTGATATCAGAAGTTAATTTTGAGGCTTACTAAATTAAATTTAATTTACTAAATAAATTGTAAGTATTTTGATAGAGAGTTGAAGACAAGCATTACAGCTTTTTTACATTTATATTATTTATATTTACATTCGCCTTACTTTCTTCAAATAAACTCGAATCACTTAACCTAAATTGGCCATTTATCGATGTAAACTTATTTGCCAACCACTTGAACCGTGAGGCTATCAAACTTCACCTCTAATTGACTTTATGCTAATTATATTGATGCTTCCGATAAGGCAAGCTGACAAGAGTTTAAACTTTACCTGTTCCTCGGGCCAATTAATTTATATTCTTGTGCGATTGCTTGAGAATTTCCTCGGCTGACGCCTGGGTCCGGAAATTATCTTATACTGACCATCGCCATATTTAAGTTAATTGCTTTGCATAAATTTTTAATACGATCTAATTAATTAGCTGGGAACCTCAATCAGCCGACATTTGTTCTGGTTGCCGTTCCCGTTCCCGTTGTGGCCATGTGTCAACGGTTATTTATGCACGAATGCAAGAGTTGTGGCTTATAAATGTAGCTGTCAGTTGTCATAATTTATAGAATAACTGTCAGAGCTGTAACACCTCTGCGCACGACTTTGTTTCTGGGCTGCGGCTGTTCCCTCGGCGGCCTCTAAAAACCTATCGCTCGCAATGCTGCCATAATCATAGCGTCAACGTTTTTGATTTATGTGCACAGCTCTCCATTTCTGAATTTTGTCTTTATTTTTTGTGTATTTTGTTTTCATCTTTTTGGCTCACGGGAGTCCGATGGAGTCGCACAGCCGCCGCGGAAGAAACTGTTAGGGGCGCGGGGCAGGGTATGCCTACCAGGTCGCCAGATTGGTAGGCTTGGAAGTCTCGCGACAGTTGATTATGATTAAGTGCTAAGCCCGAAGCCAAAGCCGAATAATTTTCGAGATTTGCGCTATAAATTTTGAATACTTTTTTTGCCATGCACTGTCAAAAAATCCCACTGAAATTTGGCTTTAAAAAATGTCGCGACACCGCTCACTCGAGAACGCAAACACAAATCTTGCGTGTGGGGCGTCGAACATAAACTTTATTTGCTTTCTTTACGCTATATATTTTGTGGAATAGGAATAGTCCTTACAATTTCCAAAACCTTATGTATTTTGAATGCTGTGAATTTTGACCCTTTGCTAAATGCTTAGTTTAGAAAACATTGAATATTAAATATAAGAACTAAGCCAGGTTTAACTACTATCTTTTTTTCGTTTATAAATTATTTCCTGTCTGATTTTTTGTGCATATTTACACTTGTACGTTATCTGTGGATTGCTCAACGACAAACATCTTAAAAACAAGTTTAAATGGATGCATAAATCAATCAATCGCAGCAATTGACAGACAGTCTCGAGTGCCGAGGGTCTAGAGTTGAGGGTATGAATGACAGACGGTTACTTTGCACAGATATTGTTTGCTGACGATTCTATAAGTGAAACCAAATAAATGATACCCTCTATAAATACTACAAAAATAATGTACAAATTATTTCTTTAGTTTTAATCTTATAATATATAAAAACTATTTTAAACAACAATAAATTCCGAATACAACATTTAATAATTATTAGAAGTTTATATATTAATACTATATTAATTATTTTTCTATTGTAAGATTACAATATTTAAAAACTTTATAGGAACCTTAACAATTTATTATTATCCACCCAGTTGCTCTCTTCTCAGCGGCAGCGTTAAGCTGTCAAAAAGATTTATGCACAAGTTTGACATATATTAATGGTCGTCGGTGTAAAATAATGCGCATTATATTATTTAAATGTGCAGTTTATTTTATTTAAAGTTTTATAGTCTTTCATACCTGAACTTTATGTTTAATGAGCAGAGCTTTGTCAATAGCATGTCAATTAGGAATTAATGGTTGATTTGAAAACAATGAATTGTTCTAAGCTAAACTTATTTTTATTCACTTGAATTATTTATACATTTCTCCGAGAATCTGATAACATTTATTTAATTTTGTCTTTAAATTCTGTTGATTAATGTGACGTAACCTGAGCATTACACAGAACCAATATACAAACATATGTAAATATATGGTGTGTGTAGGAAGCATTTGTTAAATAAAATAAAAAAACACAGCCAACGTACAAATAATATTTGCAAATGAACATAAATCTGTCAACAGGCAATGCCGTATAAAATTGTGTCACAATTAATAATGTATTTTTTTTTATTATTATTTTGCGTTGGTTGTGGGTTTTGTGTGTATCGTAATTACATTACTGGCATCGATTAATGAAAATTGCTTAATAATTTTGTGTTATTTTATCTCCCTGTTTTTTATTGGCAGTTGATTTGGTTTGCAACTGATTGCATTTATAAATAACACGAATCAGAGCCATTTATTTTGTTAATTTGCGAAATAAAATAAATGCAATTAATTTGGCAAAAGTTTGTTGCAATATTTTTTACATTTTCAGGGTTTTTTTTTTTTTATTTTGCGTAATTAAATTTACAAATTTAAGTTTGTAATGAATGATTAAAGTATTTTGGGAAGCCAAAAGGGAGAAAATAAATAATTTATATTAAAATGATTATTTTTGAGTTTTATTTTTTTCAATCAATAATAATAATTATTTTTGATTTTTATTTTTTTGCTTAAAAATAATGATTATATACAGATTTTTATATTTTTGATCAAAAATAATAATTATTATTGATTTATATAATATTACTCAATTTTAATCATTATTAATGATCAAAAAAATATAAATCAATCTGTAATCATTATTATGTGATTTTTAAAATAAAACTTATAATGATTACGTTCCCTGATCTTAATATTTCTTTTTTAAAACAAACATTGAATTGTCCCTGGCAAAGATTTTTAAAATTGTACAGCCATTACATCCCCCGTATTATGAATCACCATCTTAATGCCTATTCACCTCTGTTCATTAAGTAATCCACAGCAGAAAAAAAAAGAAAATGAATTTCTAAACCATTTCGTATTTTTAGACGACAGATTCGAAATGAGCCAAGACGTTGCCGTGGCCATTACCCGCCCACAAATGTAGTGCGGATGAACACGCACGATTAATAAATTAAATTGAAAGACACACAAAGTGTGAGGAGGCGAGAAATACAAATTTTCCAAATGAAATTGTTAAACACTGACGACTGGCTGGCTGCATTATTCTAAGCATGTGCCTTGAAATATGTCGCGACATGCTAATAAAAATATTTGTTTCCCCGCTCTCTCTGGTAGATTTATATTTGCTCTTAAGACATGAGGATTTCGGGGGCGATGGTGCGCCCGAGTTGTTTTTATTTTTGTTTATTAGCCGCCTGCTAATAAAAATTAATTTGAAAATACTTTTTAAAATGCCTTCGACTTCGACTTCGGCTGGCTAGCTAGCTAGCTGGCTTGCATAGCTTAAGATTTTTATTTATTTGTTTTTCTAATTTGTATTTTTCGTTTCACATTCATTTTGCTAGGTTCCCCCAGTACGGTGTAGTTTGTGCGATTTATTTATGAGCTCTATGAATGTATTCTGTGTTATTGTTCCCTAGTCTATAAGATTTTTTATTGTGCTTGTTTTTAAAGATCTGTTTGCCAGAGACTAACTCGATGAAACGCTGTGTTTATTGTACTTGATTTATGTGGCTGTGTGGGGAATTATTTTTCTATATATTTGTCAATTTAAAATACGAATTAAAAATTCTTCCAGTGGTATTTTTGGTTATAATTTTATTTAATTGCGTTTTCTATACATCAATTAATTGTAATTGATATATAAATATTTTCTATAAATTTAATGAATAATATTTATTTTGCACAAAAATTTCATCTGACGTTGTTTCAGCATTTTCTAAACAAGTTCGTGATTTATCCAACATAGGCTTTTTAATGCCATTGATTTATGTTAAAAACTGTGTTTCTACATGTACAAATATTCGTATTTCGTTATTTATTTATTTATTTTCGTCACACATATACAGAAAGCCATAAACAACTTAAGCGAATTGGTTTGGGGGTCATTAACTAAAATCCATCTGCTTATTTAAAACACAAACAGCTGCGCCAGCGATTTGTCAACCGCGCATCTAGGAATAATTTTTATAAATTATTATTATAGGCGGAATTTTTACAATGATCATAAAATACAAGAAAATGAATCTTGCATATTTTTTAAATGAAAACAAATTGTGACAAAAGTTGGAATTTATAGACTTAACCTATATGGTTAATGCAGATTCTTTAGTGACTTTTCTGAAGGCAAAATATTTTTCTGCGATAAATCTCTATCGTATCCCCTTCATTTTTTTTTTTTGACAGCCACACGACCTAACGAAAAGATCAAAGAGAACGAGCCAACATATCTCGTATTGTCGTGCCTTATTAATAATGCCGAAAGTGTTGAATTTTTTAATATTCTTTTATGATTTGTTGCCAGTGACAAAAGCCATTAGAACTGACATTTGGTGCGAACAGATTAAATTTAAATATATTTTTATTTGGGTCTCGACATTTTGTTTTTTGTGCGTGAGTTTATGAAATATGGTCGAAAAATAAAATAACCCACCGAAGGAATGTGAATTTGTGGAAGGTGAATGTGTTTTTTATCTTTTTTAATTAGTTTCAGGGTGGCAATCATTCGATTATAACAAATTAATTGCACTCAAACGATTGCTGTTCGAATGCATTTTTAATTTGTAATCCATTAAAGTGCCTTGTGTCGTATGTCTTGAAGCTGATCTCTTTATAAGATTAATTATCTTTGACCTTACTAATTACCTACATACCTTACCTTGCCGTGTCTAGATATTTGTCATTGAGAGTGTGAAATATTTTTAAGAAAATATAGCTTAATGGAGTCATTTATAAAGAGAGAGATAACTAAAAACGATAAAAACATTAAAAGCAATGCATTTATTTCAGAAGTACGCATTAAGTCCGAATATTTCAGCGTTAGATACATCTTTCATGGAATATTTTTGAGATCAATAACTACTTTATTGACTTATTATCCTCCGAATTCTCCTCCGGCTGATCTTCAGGGCACATTTGATGTATTTTGTGCTTGCGACGATCCCGGCAACTGCCACAGATCCGCATGCAGAAGAAGTACAGCAGCTCCAGGAAGCTGAGACAGGAGATGCCCATGAACAAGCCACAGATGCCACCGCAGTTTGAAATCAAGGTGGACACTCCGAATAGAATTGTACGTTTAATGGCCGTAAATTGATGCTCCTTGAAGTAAACGGAGAGCCGGGATCCAATGGCGCTGGAAAAATGCATAAAAATACTAGAGTTTGGACAATTCATCAACTATCGGTGGTAATTTAAAAAGGGCTAATAATTCTATTAAAATATGTAGTTAGGCTAAAATATTTCAGGTAGTTTCAAGGGAAAATACCACTAATTCTGAATATGAAAGGTGGTTTTTTTCTAGTTCTTTTCCCTTTAATTCTTACTCTGTGTGTTCATATTCCTCGCGGAAGGCTCGAATGGTTTTTGCAATATCATATTTGGCTCGCGATATCTCAAAGTTGTACTCGAGCGATGTACAGGCCGGCATGCAGTTGCAAGTGATTTCAACATTGTTATCAACGCTCTTAGCCATGGTTTCATTTTGAAGCAAGGCATACAGCTCGTCCTGGGCAGCTGTATAGCAGGTGATATCACTCAGTCCACAGACGGGTGTGCCCACAGGTTCTGAAGGAAACAAATCAAAATCGAAAAAAATAGGATATGAAAAGTAAAGAAGACATTAAGTTAGATAGAAAGGTATCAAACCTTCTGTGGTTATAAGTATCACACTCACTTGGCATCCAGAACTTGGCACATCCACACTTGGCAACCGTAAAGTTAGCCAGGCATTCGGTTTGGCAATTGCTCTGCGAATAGGACTTAAAGAAGCGCAACGATCGCTCATCATCGAAGAGACACTGGCGCCTGAATATATAAATATTTGCATTGGAAATGTCACCTCATGGTTCTCAACTCACTTCTCGGGTGTAATTTCGTGTAAATTGTCTGTTGACACGACATAAGCTGGCAGAACGCTGACGAGGACCTCATCGCCGTGGGGTACAAGAATGTAATTGCCCGAGGTGAGCGGTACACTCTCCGGGGAGTTGAGAAAGACCTGTCAAATTACACATTAACCGCACCCAGTTTTGAGGCTTGCATATAAATAAATATATATATATATTAGATATACCTTATAGCCCTGCTTGAAACTGCGACAGTCGTAGTCAAAATTGTGTTGTAAACCCTGCAGAAAGGCAAAGAACCCATTCTTTGCCGATGAGAACACTGTCCTTTGGGGATATGCGTTCTGTCCCTGATCCACGAAGCCGGTGTCCAGTGACCAATTGCCAGTTATGTTATTCCAACGCGGCAGATCCACATCGAAGTAGTTGTTAAAGTTGACTATATCTGGGTCAACGTAGCTAATGAATTTCTCGTCACGATAAATGTCCTTGGGTCGGAGGCCGTTGAACTGATAGCAGATACCCTCATCGGTTGCCACAAAGTCAAATATTTTGTCGCAGAAGTAGAACCTTCCGTTCCATTTGCAGAAAGGTCCTGTCTCGTTTTTCGATATGCTCAAATCGATCAGGGTTTGGGTTACGTCCACGAAGGGTGGATGCATTTGCGACAGCAAAGGAGTGAATCGCTGCACCACATCCGGATCGCAGATGTGCATGGCGGCTGCCATGCGGGACAATCTGTGAAATTAGGGAATTAAATGGAACATATTATGTTAAATACGGATTCAAATTGCAGCTTACTTTTCTACAAAATCCCTAATATAAATATAAACTAAAATATAAGGAATATTTAACCTCAAAAGGATCATAACCCATTCTGTTTGATTATGAATTTGAAATACTTTTGTATTTTAGTTAAATAATACTCAACTCTTCCTCATCCAAATCGCTGACAGTTCCATTTTGCTTGTACTCCTCCCAAAGCAGACGGGAAACATTTGTGTAGTCAAACAGATTCCTTTCCATTTTTATTTCCGGGCAGATGGTGATTGTAGGAAATGGTATCTTATGCACTGGAACCAAAGTCTCATCGAAGCCTAGGATGACCGGAGAGTCCTGCCATTTAAGATAGGTATCCCAGATGAGAGAGACGGCAAAGTAAACGGAAATGCAAGTGAAAAATAGCCAATACAGTCTGAAAATTTAGAAATTAAATTATTAAGGTTCCCGGGGCTCAACCATCCTAACACACTTCTCGTAGATGGGTCTGTGAACTTCGAAAATATAACGAATTCCATGAATAGTGGTGCTTTTCGAGTACTCCAACAGTAAGCCCTTGCAGGCAGACAGAGTGCTGCCATATCGAATCCGCGACTTGATGATCACATCACTGGGCACATCGCTTAGGGCAGCCGAGGCTATGCTTGCTCGCGTATCGAAACCTGGCAGGGCCAAGAGCTCTGGGCCTGGGAGAATGCTAATTCCCGGCTTTTGGTCCTCGTCCTCCTTGATCTCGGCCATTGTCCGCGGAACAGGACGCTTGGAACACGACTAAGCTGTGCCAGCCAAGTGGAGTGTCCTTTTATAGGTGCTCCAAGTGAAAATACACATGAAAGTGGGTGCGTTCTTTGGCTCCAGTGGGTTTTGGCTCGGGGACTTCAATTCGCACGCACCAGCGACGCATTCATGTACTTAAGCTTAATTACAGACCCACTTGGCATATAGTTTTTGTTATTTTGTTGTCACTTTACATATTAAGTTTGCCATTTGCATCCTGAAATTATATGGGGTCGTTCAACAAATTTACATTTTCATTAAAAAAAAAGTATCAAATAATTAAATTAAAGTTAAATCAATGATTATGTTGTAATTTAAAAACATTAATTTAAAATCTGAATGATATTTCTATTCAATAGTTTCATGAAGTCAGAAGATAAGAAATAAGAAGTTAATTATAATAAAAATTTTAATAAGTACTTTGATAAGGATTTATACAGCCAAGCGGTCCTTTATTTTATTGAAAATATCTTAAGGTTTGTTAAATTAAAATTTAAAGGTCTTTTTTTTAGAAATTAATAACCAAACAGAGTATCGATTTATATCCATAGGTTAAAAGGTAAAGTCCAAGTAAGTACACTCCAAAAACTCTCAGAAGACTCCCTAGATTTTCCTAATTCTCAAAAACCCAAGCTACTTTTGATAACCAAATACTTTAAGCTGGTAAATGTCTGCTATTTGGAAACCCGATTTAAAATTTTACCTAGTATTCTATGGAATATTTGTGGATCCCCACCTTTCAGCAGATTGACTGCTTATCAAATCATCTCGGCCACGAGTAACCAACTTGGCCAGAATCAGTGATTTTATGCCAAGAAGATTGTCCCGCAATGGTCGGGATGCCAGCGTACATTACTCTTTTTTCCGAAGGCTCGACATCGCTTAAACATGTTCCTGGAATTTAGTGGGATACTCGCCTTATATGTATGTCGGACTGGGCCCAAAGGTGGCATCGGTGGCCGTCGAGTGCCTGCACTCGTGCGTTGCTTGATTTTGTCTGCGTAGCGATTCGACAGTCTCCTCCTCTTGCTCCTCCCGCTCCGACAGGCAACTCTTGAATTTGGCTCAGTTGTTGGCACTTATTTTCGGGACATTGTCATCGATATAAAACGGGCTTTGTTTTTGTTTTTGTCGAATGCATTGGTCAAGAGGCATCCGTTGCGCATTTTTCGAATATTCGGGCAGTTCTCGCGAGTCGCCTGTGTGGGTTTTGTTGCTCTCTGCCGCCTTTTTGTGCATTATCAGAGTGTGTGCATCAGCATTTGGTTTCGCGTGAAATTCACTCACGACTTGTAATTATTTAATTTTATTGTTTGTTTTGTGACCAGCCGACAGGAAAGGACGCCCTGCGAGAGCCTACTGTTTAACAAGATCTCTGCATCAGATCAATTGCTAAAGAGCTCTGAAAATTACACTAAATTATTATGTAGATAGGAAATGCCTAACCTCAACGCCTGTATGGGTTTATATACATAGGTAAGACTGCTTTTTACCCGAGTGCAATTGCAAGGTTTGTGCCTTGGGGCGTTGATTTCCATTTTCGTCTTGCTCGTATATGGTTATTAGTCATTAGGCTTATAGAGATAATTATTATTGGTAAGTGGTGGGCTTAACATGCCCTTAACTGAGTTGATAAATGGTCTTAATGAGCGGTACTTATTGAATCACGATTTTATACAGAATACAAATTCGCGAAAACATCAGTTTGCATATGCAACAAAGTTATCATTATGGCTTTTATGGCTTAAATAATTATATATATAGATAAAATTTTGTTTTGCAATATTAAAGAATCTATAATATAGTTTATGGACTTTAAAAAAATACAAAATTCTAGTACTTTGAGTAAATCAACTGAAATTATTCATATTTAAAGTATATCTTCCTCCAACAAAAATCTCACAGTTCAGGTTGCCCCCCAAAAACGGCACAAAAACTCAATTGGCTGTCTGAATTCGTAAATATTTTTTGCTTTCAGCTCATGTGTGAGAGTGCATTTGATGAAAGTGTAATTAAATTGCCGAGTGCCTCGCAACGTCACAACAGTCTATACATTTTAGCAATTCTATCTGAATAATTGACGCTTGACTTGTGGATGGCCCGAAAATTGTCAGAATCGCCCTTTGAAAATGGTTACAAAAAATCGTATATTGGCAAGCAGAATTCTTTTCATGTCAGATATGTACGTATATTCATTTAATATTTACTATATGCAGACTGAATAAAATGAAACATGAAAATAATACATGAATTCCGATGAAAGCTTGCAAAATATTCTGTTGGAATTTGTGTAGCCTTAAAAAAGTGTAATTACTTTGAAAAATAATTAATGGAACTGCAGAATAGCGAACAAATATTTTTTTTAAAGGAAATGCTAGCCGAAATGATGTTTGCAAGGAATATAATTATATATTTCCAATAAGCTTGATTATTTTCTATTAATTTCTCTTTACTAATTACGCTGTATGTATCAAGATCCTTATTCAATTTGCAGGATATGCAGATGTTTATGATTTGACTTTCCCAATTCCACTTTTGTCAGTCGAATAAGGAAGGCATGGAATTATATATGGCATCATAACACACGTTATGATCTCATCAATTCAGCCAGGCTGCCATCGAGGGCATAACTGCGTACATTTGTAACCAGGACTCTCCCAGTCCGACCACAGATGGACAACTGTTATTCCCTGGCGACCAGGGCAGGCCCCAGTCCAGCTCTCCAACTACCAACTCTCACCCAAACTTGGCCCATACGCATTTGTTTATAAATTATGAGGCAGAGACAAAGCCGACTGCAGCTGCTGATGAGTTGGCTGCCAGGAAAGGCTGCTCCTGCTTCTGCTTCTGCTGCTGTTGCTGTTGCTATTCCTGCACCTTCGACCCGCTTTCTGTAATAAATCAAAGGCAGCCAGCTCCGCCTCGCAGTCCTCATCCTCTGTCTTGGCCGGGAGCCTGTCTGCTTGATGTCTACCTGTCTCGTGTGTGCAGTTCCAGTTGCAGTCTGTGGCACTTGTGAGCTTGGGAAATTTATGCATGGCTTCACATTTCTTCGAGTTATCATTTGTTACGCAAATTATGCATGTTGAGTTGGGTTTTTGTTGTGGAATTACTTCAGACGATTAGCCGACCCAGGGCTAAATGGTCAAGAGATGGATGTTGCCCCGTGTGCTTGTGAGCTAAATCTTGGCCACTGTCAGTTGCCAAAATTACAAGTTTCGTTTTACTTTGCCAAATGCATTAAAATTATGCTGAAACTTGAAACACTTGAAAAAGAAAGTTATTCTATAGTAAATATGGTTCTCATATTAAAATAAAAATAAAAACTTTTAGATTTCAATTCAATTTTTTTAATTTAAATTAAAAATAGAAATAGATTTGAAAATTGAACTTTGAACTTTAATAATGTGGTGCACTGTTTTAATTAAAAGTTCTGCAATTTAAAAAAAAAAGTAAATTAATAAGTTAGCATAAGGAAAATGCTCTAAATTTAAGAAATTTAAATTAAAATTCAGTTGAAAATTCAGAAATTCCTAGTTACGGGCTAGTTTTTGTTTCCAGTGAACGAGAATTCTAATTAAATGTATTACTTGGGCTCGATTAAACAAAATTTCAATTATGAAAATGGTACAAACAAGTCATGTAGCTGACTCGCCTCTGGGAAATCACTTGCTTAGAGTAAAGGTCTAAATTGCAACAAAAATCCGAAGCAAGCTTTGAAAATAATTAAATGTTTAATTTAGGAAGCTATTATGGCCGCAGGTTGCGAGACCAAGCCCAAAACCACAACAAATTGTTTACAAATTGTCCACGTTTAATGTAAATTGTTACTCACATTAGTTGCCACAGATTTTTGTTCATGATTACCCTAATTAAGAGCGTAATTTCCAAACGCATGCTGCTCATTTACCACAAATGAATGTTTATGCACATTTTTAAATACGTTGCTTTGGGTTTTAAAGTTTAAAGGATATAAATTTAACTAGCTTATATTTATGGTTTTAAAGAAACTTTTAATGTGTTTTTAAATTACATGTAATATATAATAAAAGTAGAAAGAATATTTATATTAAGTTGGAAGAAATTTGCTGAACAATATATTGTAATTTTAATAAAAGTTAAAGTGTCTAGTGAATAGTTAAAAGTTAATATTTACCTCAAATACAACATTAACTTATATTATGTATCTCCTAATATGAATATGAATATTTATGGAAAAGTCTGAAACTATAAAGGTCAATGTTTAAAAATGAAATTATGTATTAACTAATCCTCGTTTAACTTCCGATTCTGGTTAATATTGTACCTAAAATATTAAAAGAAGCTATATAAACCTTTTCTATAATCTATAAATATTTTAATTTTAAATTTAAAAGTATCTAAGACTCTGCAACACTCTGTAGAACAAACAAACGATTTCATTAAGAAACCGATCGACAGCTATTCATTAGGTAACTAATCCTGAGCTCGACATTTATGACTGGCACACAGGGCGGCGGAGTAGGCGAATTAACATTCAACTACTACTTAGTTGGAGGCAATGTCGGGCCATATAAACAAGTGCATAAGTATATGGCTGAAAACGACTGTGTCAACGATATTTATCATGGGCTTACATTGTCATTAATAATGCCGGCATTGCCTGGGCGAGAGAGAGAGAGAATTGTGAATTGTTGTGCCCGAGCTGATGGGGAACGAGGAGTGAAGTGCACAAATTGCAATTTCTATGCAAATTTATAACAAATAATTACTGACAGCCATAATTCATTAATAATTGCAGGTACTGCTCTCGCAGCCCTCTCTCAATCACTAACGTGAGTGTGTGTCTTTTAAAGATAAATTTGCAAATGCAACACGACCAAGTCAAGTGAACTCGGCTCGTAACAGGCCACTTCGCACAGTGAGGCAATTAAGCTGATGACGTTGATAAAAATCAGCAGCAGCAGCAGCAGCAGCAACAGCAGCAGCAACAGCAGTCGGGCAGCAGCCGTGGCCCATAATTTGTAGCCCAGAGCCAGAGCAGCAGCCGCGGCCGAGTATCGTATCGGACAGTGAGGAAATTATCTACATACGAATATGTGGCGATACATTATTAAAAGGTTGAGAGTCAGTCGTATAACATGTCTCATATGGGCATCCATATATCTGCGAGTGCTTCATGTGGATGACATATAGATAGTTAACAAGTGCGACCAAGTTTGTATCTATTTATCAATAATTACAGTTAAAACATTAATAACAGCCTTTGATTTATATGCCGGTAAAGGCCTCAGGCTTGTTTTGACCTAGTCTTTAATCGTGGCTAGTTGGGCTTGGCTTTTTTAACCTCAGATGGGTGAACATATAGCATTATATATATATATAACATACAGATCTCTTAAATCCTTAAATCAATCAGATTGTCTTGAAGCCAAAAAGTGAGTCAGCTTTTTGCTTGGAATAAGTAAAATTTAGGTAATGAGGCAATATATTCAATATATTTTGGATTTTAAACATTATATATACATTTATTTTATTTACGAAATATTTCTAGGATATTTCCTACATTATCTAGATTTTTAACTGAGTCGCAATAAGCTTAGAATAGCTCACAGGACTAACAAAAGTGCGGCTTGAATTTGACATGAAGATAGTCATTGTGGACTTACAAAAAATTCTCTTTGAGTGCCTAGTTGTCAAAGGAAATTCCTTATAAAATGCCACAAAGCAGTGATCCTTAAAAGTATATATTAAACACTACTTATAAATACTGAAAAAATAAATAAATTCAATAGGGATTTATTCGGGTGCATGGTCCTCCTTAAAACTCTGTCCAAAGAATCCGTTTCGTGGCGGTCCCGCGTTCCCAGTCCATGTCTGAATATCCAGATATTGCGTGAGCATCGTGCCCGCCAACTTCAACACCTTCGAAGGGGGCATCATTATTATCAACATTATCGATAAATGCATTTCCAAGCGCATTGCATACAAACTGCTTGCTAAATTTATTTATATGTAATGTTCTGTCTCATGCATATTTAATGTCCACGCATTTTCAACTTGGTCTCGGTTCCGAAGCAAAGAGGTTTCTGGAAAAAAACAAAAAGAAAAGAAAAGATAAAATGCATTTGCCGTTGGCTTGGCGACCTCGACACCAAGATCTCTCTCCAGCTTCAGCTCCTGCTGCTCAGCAGCTCAGTAAACAAGTAGCAGTTGCCGTTCCGGTCCTGTATCTGCATTTGAGCTTCTGGTCCTCGTTGGTTGCATGCCGTCGAGAAAACGGTTAGCTGTTTTTGCCTTGTTCTTTCTTCGTGTTCTTTCTCTCTTAGCGGTTGTCGGGAGGCATCAACTTGGCCAACATCGATTTCAGGCTCTGATTTGGCGCTACTTGGCTTGTATCGTTGACGGCGTTACATACTGTTTATACTTAACAAATTTGATTACTAAACGGGACATAAAAAGGAGAGAAAGGAATTGCTGAGGCATTTATTTAAAAAATTAAATAAATTATTAAATTTAAAGTAGCGTAAAGGTCATAGAAATTATCTTAATAATTTTACTTTATAAATAAAGGATTGAAAACCAACAATTTCTCTGGCATTTTTATAATTTTAGCTTATGTAAAGAAAATATATCAATAGATAAGGAAGACATTTTTTAACAGAGTAAAAATAAATATATTAAAAGATATAAATATTTTGGAAGTCTCGGTAAAGACGTAGAATTGTCACATCGATTAAATATCGATTAATGCATCGACTTCCGTTTCTGTTTCGCTATTTTCGGCCATCTCTATATCCGGCGGAAGTATTAACTTACTTGAATTACAGAGTAAAGCCTAAAACTCCTACCTAATTGTGATGCCTAGATTTCGATTAAGATTTCCACCTTATGTGTTACACGCTATCTGTCCGTCACTTAGCTCCCTTTTTCGTACATCTGTGAAGCATAACGACTTGTTTTTGCAACATCTCAATGCTCGCAATTCATAACTCAAACTTCAAGGAACGTATCTGCTCCGATCTGGCACGAATCCGAGAATACGTACATAGCATATATAGGAAAGTGTTCCAGGGACTCATAAATCAAAATGACATGACCAACTCTCGGCATTAATATTTCAACACCATAAATGCGGCGTCAATTCGCACGGGGGGAGATGAAACGGCCAGGAGGGGCCGTGTTGACAGTGGCATGCACAGCGATGTCTGCAAAATTGTGTGCATAATAAATAAATATGAAAGGCCTTCTCAACCCAGAGCTCAGTCAATTCCAAAGTGCAGCTCACTGCAGGCATCAGATCAAATCAAGGCAAGCGTCCAAACATGAAGCATTATGGCCACGGAACCGACCCGAAACCGAGCAGACGAGCCCGTTCCACGCTCGACTAATTATGGAAATGTCATCAGACGCTGATGGTTACCCCTGTGAGGTCCCCGTCGCGGCGGCTAAAAGGAAAAATGCACACGTTTAGTGCGCGCAATTTGCTTGCAATGCGTCAACACATGCGACAATTTCGAGCACTCGCTAGCACTTGCATGGCAATTATTTAAACTCCTGCGATTTTTTCCGCTCCTTTTTTTTTTTTTTTTAAAGAAATTACAATTTTCAAGCCGTATCGGGATTGGAGTGAGGGTTGGGGGGCAAAGGCGAGGACAGACATCGGTTAAGACAGCCAGCGACGCCTCTGAAGTGACAAAAGTTCAGCTCGTGGGTGGCAAAGTCAGACAAGACGGTGGCGTTGCCTCCATGCACAATGATATATGGTTTTGTCGGCTGTCATTTGGTTTTGAAAATTATTGTTGTGGCCTGCACTTTGGGTTTGGGTGTCTTTTGTTAATACTCTAGCGGTGCGATGGGTAAATGGTGATTTTTTTACAAGGTTTGAAAATAATGAAATATTATTGCTAATAAATTTTATTTATGTATATTTTTTATCATTAACATTTTGCAGTTTAATAAAATATATATATTTAAGGATTTAATTGATAAAAAAATATATGTGTATAATCTATATTTTTTGTGTCTTGTTTTTATGCCTTTTTTTAAATTATGAAGGTTGTGTTAAAAATAACGATGAAATTATGTTAAAACTTTAATTTAAACCAGATTTTACTTATATACAAAGACTAAACTTTTCTTTCAAAATTGTGAGAATTCTTTAAGTTCTAGAATGATGTTTTGTGGTGATTTTGTTAAGCCATTTATGGTGAACCTTTTTGAGTATTAAAATGTCACTTGTATCAATTAAATTTGATTAATCTAATAAAATTATAAAGAAGTAAACTTAAATGCATAACTGCATAAGAAAATGGGGTAATATTATGAAAAAATTAGCTAATATGGAGTTTTAAAAATTAGAAAAGAGTGGCTTATAGTTTTGTATAATTATAAGGAAGTCCTCCCAAAATATACAATGGGACTGACCTTTAAAAGATACCTTTTTTGAAGAATTTAATATTTTTAAACCGTTTATTATTTTTATAGCGGCTTAAAATATATTTATACTTTTATGTATATATATTTTATAAAAATATATCCAAAAAATCTTGCAAAATTAAACAGTATTCCGAGTTCGTTTATATCTTCTTCCGCTGAGGTGTTTAGCATTTTCACGTATTTTTCTTTTATTTGCCTTGCTGCCTGTTGCTGTTGCAATCGTAAATTTCAGTGAATTACGATTTTACCTGCTTTCGCACAGTGCCTGCATGTCTGCTTTTTAAACACACAGTCAACACTTATCACGAGCGGGGCTACAACCAGCCACCAGGCTGTTTTAATGGCCGCCAAGATGGTGGCAGTGACTAAGTAGGATCACAAAGAGCCCCTCAGTACAGAGTGTACACACATCGGGACATCGGGTATACATACATATATCTTACGCAAGACTTTCTTTTCCAATTGGCCATATACCCTAACAATTTACATGCTGACCCCGAAACTACTATGGTACTACCCAAAAGTCATATTTTATTCGGGCTGCTCTTCGCTTTTTGGTTATTATGGTTTTATTGTTGCCTCGCGTGGTAATATTTTTGTATCTTTTGGCGATTTTTCATCTCCATTATTTTGCAGGAAAAATAAATTTGCAAACGGTAGAAGAAATATTTTCACGAAATCCCCAACCAATAAATTTCATCCACCCACCAGCCATATTTTCTTTTATTTTCTTTCTCTTCGAGCTCGGGTGACAAGTCCAGCCTGGCCGAATGGGTTTGGGGTGGCCGGGTTTGGGTTTGGGTTTGCTGCCTCCAATGATAAATGGTCGCGGCTAGAGGGAACTATAATGGCCAGCGCGATGGCGGTGGCTTTCACCTGCGATGTGCTATGAAAAATAAAAATGAAACAAGAATGGTAAAGGTATTGCCCACCGCCGCCGAGATCTTCATCCTCGGCTTGTCAAAAGCACTGAACGTGAACATCACTTATATATAAGCCCCATGCCCCATGCCCCATGCCTCATGCCTCATGCCCCGTGCCCAAACTCCAATCTCCTCCTAGGTCCTCCGCCTGCCCCGAACGATTCTCGGCTATATGTGGCGAAATGGACATTTATGAAAGAATTATTGATGCCAACGCCAATATGTGTGTGCGTGGGCGTTCGATGGGTAAGGGGGGATCGGGCGGTCGGTTGGTAGGTTTATGGCATATTTTTTATGACTCCCGTTCGGGGACAGAGACGGTGACCGGAGTCTGAACCGTAGTCCTGGCCAGGTCAGAGGGCGCTGCTGCCTTCACCTCCCTACCTCCCTCCCTCCCGTATAATACAATAAATTGTCAGGTGGGGCGGCTAGCTGTCAAAATGCAAGGGCATAACTCTCTCTCTTTGGCCCTCCCGCTGCCCATTTGGCTGCCATCTATGGCAAAAACGAAAATTTTAATTTATCGACGCCATATGTGGGCAGTGAGCAGCGAACGGAGGAACTATTGCCAGTCAACTGTTCCACCTCCTCGAACAACTTCTTTTTGGGGAAATATAAAATTTGATTTACTGCCATTCCGTGTCCATGTCCGCTTGTGTGTGTGTGTGTGTGTGTGTGTGTGTGTGTGTGTGTAGTAGCCGTTCCAGTAGCCCGGCTGGTATAATTTAGCGGCAAACGTACCCGAAATGTTATGATTTGTGAGCCAATGGATAGGTATACATATATTTTTTTTTGGTTTCTGGTTGGCTTTAGCCTGCCCTCGGCCATGACTTAAAGTTTTAGGCATCTGGTTTGGTTGCCTGCCAACTTTTTTGAAGAAATATATAGAGAGTCAAGGATGTGGACAAGTTTTGTTACAAGATAATTAATAGATTAAGTGCTAGCCATAGCATGACTTTGTGATTTTATTTTTAGATATAAATCCTTTGTGTAGAAATAGGGGGTTTTGAGTTGTAGAGAGAAAAAGTCATATATTATATCATGTATTAAATTGTTTGCATTTTTACCAATTATATTGATTTCGTACATCGCTTTATCGGTTTTCATATCACATAGAAATTTAAAATATCGAAAAAGTAACAAAAATTTTAAATATTGGAAGAATGTATTTTACCAATTATTTCGTTCCGATATTTCGATGTTTTGCCCACATATTACTACTTTAACTTCTCAATTTTTATACAGGTACATTGAATTATGCGAAACCGTATCGGTAATAAATATTTTCTGCTTTATTTGCATAGATTTTTTCTGTTTAACATCTTTTACCAATAAATAAATATTTTTTGCTTTATTTTTATTCAAATTTCCCTGTTTAAAATATTTTACCAAGCCAAGTTCTCCTCATATCGCAAAAAAGATGTTTCTTTGTGTTCCTTATCTCAAGATATAATTCATTCGATGGCATTCTACTTCCCTGGCTCTCATGGATTTATACAATAAAACAACGATTTGGTATTTAATTTTCTTTGATTTATTGATTTCTTTGTAGTGACTTAATTGAACATTAAAATATTGTTCATAATTACACATTTATGTATAGTATGTATATATATATATAGATTTAATTATAAGCTGTTACTCATATATATATATATATTTTACAAGAATTTTACAACTTTAAGTTTTTGGACAATCTTTTCATTTCGTTACTTCTGCAATCGCTTCACTTGAATATAATAAATAATATTAAAATTACCATATGCATTTAATAGCAACCACGAAACGAACGAGCGATATGGAGCTGCTGCACTATATCCTTCGATCTCAGATATTAATAGCTAGACGCTAGACTCCTTAAGCTTAATTGTAAACACATTTGTATGTAGCTACAGTACATTAGATCACTAGCTTTTCGTTTCACGAGTGAGTCACATCATACAGTAGGAGGCCGACTAAAGATACCAACTCCTCTGTGCATCCTCAGGGATCTATTTCCATCGATAACTTGACCCCTTCGACATACTCTCAGGATCTGTAGTGGCATCTCTAGTGGCTTCCTACTCCATGGTCATATACACCAAAACCTCGCACAAATACGACGACTCAAGAGAAGGGGGTTTGATGGGTTTGACTGAAAGCCGACCTCCTCGGCTGACCGAAGCCTGCCTCATCCTCCTACTACGGATGCGATGACCCCATCCGGGGTCCATATAACGAGTACGGTGCAAAGTACTGGGCAAGCGCCGGATGCGGGGGCAGACCCGACATCCCCTGCATTCCCGGCGGCGCCAGCGAGGGCGGCAGCATCGATGGCTTTCCGTACGGATGATAGCGGGCCGCCGAGAGCGGACTCAGCGGCGGGGTGGGGTAGGTACGCTGGAACAATGGATGATTGGGCGGAATGCCGCCTGCGGCTGCTGCGCTCAGCACCGCGTCCGGCACGGATGCCGTGTGCGTGCGTAGGTGCTGGAACAGGTCGTCGGAGGTGCCAAATCGCTTGCCGCAGTAGGCGGCATCGCTGGCGATCCAGGAGCAGACGTACGGCATCTGGGTGGCAGCCGCCAGAGCAGCCAGCTGGGCGTGATAGGATGAGGCAGCTGCCGCCGCTGCTGCTGCTGCACTGGATGAGCCAGAGCTGCCTTGAGAATTGGACTTTCCCCCGCTACTACTGCCGCCTCCTCCACTGGCGGATACCTCACATTGAGGACATCCCGCCGGACAGGGCTGACCGGCTGCCTTGTTGATGTAGTGCGGACTTGCCGGACAGCCGGTGCAATAGGGATCGCGACACACGTTCGGTGTGGCCGCCATCATTGAGGGATCCGCCAGACCCTTCATCCGGGCGTAGTTTAGATATGGATTCATGGCCGACGCCTTGAACATGGCGTGGTGGGGTGACATTAGCGAGCTGGCGGCCATTAGGTCCATGGAATAGGGGCTGCCATAACCTGAAATGAAATAAATATAATATTAATAAATTATAATATTAATATTTAATATTATATATTAAAAAAGTCTAATAAGCAAGCTGATGCGGTGTAAATAATTGCCAACTTCCACCGATAATATTTTCTTTTCCTTTGATAATATTAATTTTCCCTATTTTCTTTGCTATTCCTTGCTTATACTATTTAATATCCTTCCAGAAAAAACAGTTTTCTGCTCGCTCTTGTGAAGCACTCACCTGCCGGATAATAGGATGCAGCTGCTGCCGCCGCCGATGCGGATCCTTGCTGGCTGGCTGCATGCAGAGCCTTCACATAGCTGGCCTCCTTGGCGGCCGCCAAGGCTGCTTCCTGCAGACGATTGGAGCTGGCCGCCGCTGCTGCAGCTGCTGCTGCCGCTGCTGCACTTGGACTGTGCATGGCTGCCGATTCCTTAGAGCTGCTGCGTCCTGGTGTGGAGGAGGCGGGAGGCAGGCCGGGGCTGCCATTAAGCTGGGCACCACCGCCACCACCCATCCCAGAGGTGGGTGTGCGTCTGAGGGAGCCAGATCCAGCTGCCGTTGGCGACTCTCGCTGGGAGCTGGCACTTTGGTTTGAGTCGCATCGCTGGCCGCCGTTTGAAGTCGATTTCGGCGTCTTCACTCGCTGGCCACTGCTGGTGAGATTTGTGGCGCCACAGTCTGAGGCATTGGCGGCTGTGGTGATGTTATTGTTGGGCTCGTAGGGCTTAAAGGTGCTCGGGGTCGGCTTGCTGCTGTGGGCGGGCGGCAGCTGCTGCTGCTCCACGGAGCCGGTGCTGA
Source organism: Drosophila truncata (assembly GCA_008042515.1). Taxonomy (NCBI): domain Eukaryota; kingdom Metazoa; phylum Arthropoda; class Insecta; order Diptera; family Drosophilidae; genus Drosophila; species Drosophila truncata. The sequence goes on from VNJQ01001890.1 coordinate 246,287, forward strand.
CGCTGGATGAATGACTGCTAACCGGCGAGGATTTATCGCGTGCTCCGCCATCCGACGATCCCCCCATCTGGCCGAGGCCAAAGCCGGACGCCTTTGGCTGGTGCTGCAGCTGCTTTGTGGACTTCTCGATGTTCGCCGCCAGCAGCTTGGGATTCGTGGTGTCCGCTCCGATGGCGCTGCATGTTTGCGCCAAAAGCGCCAATGGACTGCTTTTGTTGTCCAGCTGTGGGGCGAAAGGAGAAGGGAAATCGGGGATGAGTACGGATAAATATAGAGAGGGAAAATGCGATGTGATAAACAGACAATATCCCAGAGCTAATATACATATAAATATAAATATTAATATGACAAATTATATTAGTAGGCAAATTCTTCATACCTTAAATAATAGTTTTGTAGATTTTTTATTAATTTAATAAGTAAGAAATATCGTATTTTTATTCTCTTATTGGTTTCGATCTTAAATAATTAACAAACATAAGCACTTTCTTTGCGACAACATTTCTGACATATTTTATTTTAATTTAAAACGAGTTATTGGGAACAAATTTACCCGTATTTAATATTGAATATTTATATTGTTTAATACTTAAACTATTGCTATCAATACCCAATATCTTGTAGTATTTTTTGCCATCGCTAGGCCTGCGTGCGATGCGTTTGTCAGCCATATCGTGCGTTTTGCATCGCCGATAAGATCTCGTCCTTATTGTCTTCGGCTCGACTTTACTTTGTTCGGCAAACACTTTTTTTGCTGGCCCAGATCTTTATCTTTCACAACAAACTGGTTCGATCTTAAAGGTACTCGTGCTGCCCAGTAACCACATTCTTTCACAGCGGCACACATAACAGGCCCTTTATTCGTAAATATATTTAAAGTCTCACCAAATAAAAAAGAAACTTGCGGGAACATTTAAATCTTTAAAAAAGTTAACGAGAAATATATACATAGATATACATATAAATATGTACACTTGAGGCCATATAATAAGCCAATATATAATGTCATTGGTGTGTTGGAAAAAATGTTATTGTACCCTTGGGGACCCGAGGGCTTTTATAAAAGAAAGAGTTGACGTAATCTTCAATATTTAGTGTTTTAATTTACTTTTATATTTATTTGTAATTAACCTTGCACAATATTTGCCTTATTTTATTACCAGTTCCATTGCAATCCTCGGGTTTGACACAAATTGCTTTATGCTATCAACTGTTTGATAAGCTCTTGGCCAAGACTGTAATCCATCCTACATGTTTCGTATATTTATAGCACCAACTAATGCTCATATTATTTAATCAGCGTTCATTGGGTTTTATGGACATTTATAAATGAGCAATTAGTCTAATGATATTATTAGCCATTTGTGATATGCAATAAAGGAGTACTAGTGCCATGTGAAGCAGGGTGGGGCACTTAAAAGAAATGAATTATTCAATAAAATAATAAAATGGGTTGAAATATATAAATGAACAAAATATAATATAATTAATGATCAATGTTCTTCTACAAAAATCTATATTAAAAAATTTAATAAAATAGGTACAAAAATAGGTAATAGGAAATAGGCACAAAACGTCAAATGAGAAAAAAGGAAAATACAAAAAATTATTCTTAAAAAATATTTTCCGAATACTATAAAGAACTATCTTTCAAATTATGAAATTTTCTACTAATATTATCGATTTAATTTCATGCAAAATCCTGGGGTTTCAAGAAAAGGCTCTGTAGTACTACTGATCGATAGGTAAAATAATCGATGGTTCGTTTTATTATTATTATTTTTCCTTTTTTTAATTTATTGCTTTATGCTTATTGCTTTGCAATTGAAGTCTTCACCTTATAGGTGTGTTTGCAATCTTTCTATATATAAGTAGTTGGCCCATAAAAAACGATCGTATATATCAGCATTTAGAGCTGTAAGAGTGAAAATTACCGATTGAGTAGTACAAAGGGACCGTAGTTATAAGTGTACATAAATGAAATGAATATTGCCCACTCACAGTTTGTGCCATAAACACGAAACACGGTTTTTGCAATAAAATCCATTTCGCCGCATGTCATAAATTATGGCGCACACAGAGGAGCAGGCGAAGAAGGAGGAAACGGAGAGGGAAAACCCGAAACTGAGGCAGAGTTGAGCGTCCATAACTCATCGCACAACTACACACGTACACGTACACACACACAGGCGCAGCAAAAATAATGACGTACACTCTGCATGGATGTATGAGAGCGTAATTACGCTTATGCCCAACTGGCGCAAGTCATAAACTACAAAATATTGAAGCTTTTATAACACTCAATGGGCCGCCATAAATTATTATGATACTATTGTAAAAATGGCAGAAATTCTTATCGGTACTTAAGAGTACTTTGGATGCCCTATAATCAGAGGGGCCACTGAGTGTTCACATGAAGGAGGAGCATTTATGTGCGACCAGGATAAGTAGCACAGGATGTAAAATTTATACCAAGGGAAATAATGAGGGGTTTTTGGAATTTTCTTAATGAATATTTGCCAAGTAATTTTTACATGTTTGGAATGTTTCTAGTTAAGGTATAAATTATTAAATAAAAATAAATAATATTTTAAATAATAATAAATATTAATATGCTGTATTAAATGCTAAAAAACGCTTTAATTTTATTCAGCTAAGTTTTCTTAAATTCTGTATTAATTGAAGTCTAAAAATTTAAATTTTATTGCGTAGTTGTAATTAATTTAATTTATAAAATATACCCGCCCAATTTTTATTTAAACGTTTATTTATTTCTAATAGAACAGAAGAATTATTGTTCATTATTAAAATTTAAAAAAAAAACACTCAAATAACTGACATCCAAAGTGTATAGCATAGGTCACCAGGCCAAAAACGCCCAAAATTATTTGATTTACATTTGTGTGGGGATATACCCGGGCTGTGAACAGAGGCTCCCCTCACACCGACCGACCGACCACTCCCCACCGACACTTTATTAATTATTGGCACAAACAGAGGGGCGGAGGCCCTCACTCCCAGTTCGTCTCGATTTTAGCACAATTAGTCATAATTTATTATCATGTTGATAAAGTTTCCGTATTGATTTTCGGTATTACGCATATTCGTGTCGCACATTTGCTGTTTTGTTTGTGATTTAGTTTATAAATATTTCCCGCAGATAAAATGAGCCATATGGGACTAGTTTAATTTACGACTGGACAATAGCTCCATAAAGTGTAGATATATATTTTATTTATATGAAAACGTCAATTGGCTTGAATGAAGCAAAGTGGAATTATGGCCCTGTCTCTGACCTGCGACTATAATAATTGAGGCCACGTTTGGGGGTAATTACGACCATCAACCAGAGTAACCTAAGCTGTGAAAAACTATTTGTAATGATGCCTTAAATATTTTTTTTATGAAACCGGCTAAAACTTGAAAATATATATCCAACTGTGGAAATACGTATTATTAGCACTTAATTAGCACATAAAAGTGGAATGGAGAACGGGAGAGGAACAAAAACGTAATATGTATAAATTATGAATAATGTGATAATTAAAATGTTACACCTTGTGAAAAATGTATATACAAAACATCAGCTCTAACAAGGTAAACAAACATCAACCGAGCACAACAATAAAAACGAGTGACTACGACAACAGTAGCCCTGGCTGAACGCTGAACTGGTGAGCAAGTTGAAAATAAAACCCCAACTAAAATGCATTTAGTTATGGGCTTTTGCACAATCAAGTCACAGCTGCTTGTTAAATGCGTATAATTTAATTAGACACTTGAAACTAAACACACTCAGCTGTCATGATTTGATTTAATTTTATTATCGGCTTTAAATATGTATTTTAAATGCTAACTAAGGTTGGTGGAAGTTGATTCACAGAGAGAAACGATGATATAATACGGCAATGATAGGTGTATTAATGAATATAATACAGCTTTTTATTAGGAACTTAAGAATTAGTTCAAATTTAAGCCTAGAAACCATATAAGACAAATAATCTAAAAAGTGTGAAAAGAGCCCACTCCTCTTACCTCATTTGAAAAGTATGACATTTTGACATACTTCACCCATAAACACACGTCGACTTGAAACAATAAAAGAGTCTCTGGCTCACAAAAGTAAATAGAAGTAACATAAATTATAAACAAATAAATGCGGCACGCGAAGCTTTCTGGGTGTCGAACCACGAAGTGGAGCCCATCAGACACGCACTTGAAGGGCCCTTGAAAAATCATACTTTATGTTAATATGACAAACAAAATGTTGAAACTTGTGGAATATTTTTTTTTGTAAAACAGCCCCCATCGAACTTGAAATTGACTTCGATTTGAGGGGATAGGAGGGAACATGTCATGATCAATTGTTTGCTTTCGGCTATTGTTTCTTAAAATGTGATGCTTTTTTATTTAAAAATTTATCAAAAATGAGAGAAAAAAGTCTTTGACGAATGGCACTTAAGTTTATGTTGGGAAAATTAAAGCAGAGTAGCCATAATGTGTTTACTTGTGATCTTTTTTTTTACGATATTTGATTTATTTGCCTGCCTACAGCAATAAAAGTTCATCTTAAATGGATTTCTGGACCCATTTCGCCATTCTTTTTTATCACATTTTCGTGGCTATATTTTGTAAAATGCAATTTTCAAAGATTCTGCGGCTCAGGAAATTTCGTCCCCCTTTCCTACACTCGCTCACATTACGATACAGAAATAGCTGCTATAAATATGAATTACAGGATAAGCATAAAAAGCGGAAATTGTGTGCCGCCGCCATCGTCGACGACGCTTTGCATAAGCCAACGGCAACGTCTTTAGCAGACCTTTCCCCCACAGACCAAGTCCCGAGCTCCACACAACCTTACAACTGAGCCCAGCCCTGACTCAGTTTTTAAGACGCCCTTGCAGTTTTGCTGGGAATTATAAAATAAGCGATAAAAATGGTATAAAACTTTATGCAGACTTTGTATTTTCCTTCCTTTCTTATTTTTTATTTTTATTTTTTCTGGCACTGGGAGTGGGTCCTCAGTCGTTATACATATTATGCATGTACATTATATCATTTTGCCTGTTAACACCTTTTTGTATACGCTTACTTATATACTTTTTATTTTTCGTTTGGGGTGATAATAAATTTGGCTGGCTTGGGTGTGAAAAAGGGAACCAAAATTAATGTATAAGACAAAAATTTGCATAAATGGCTATAAAAATATTAAGAGCTTTGAGGGGAAGTTGAATTAAATGATGAATCATTTAAGGGTAAGGACAGATGGCCTTGTGAAACTAATTCTCTGAGCCATTAAAATGTCTCAGAATTAAATGTGAAGAATTTAAAATCAAATCAGTACTTTTTTATTATTAATTGCGAACTACTACACAAACATTAATCCGGCTCAAAAGACCAATTATATAATAAGCAGGATTTAGTTTTTAGCTTAATTAATAATGGATAATTCTTGAAGTTTCAATCAACTAAAATTAATTAGAATTTAAAATAATGGAAAATATTATTAGCTTCTCCACGAAACCGAAGCCCCCAAGGCGGGTAGCACCATTAGATTTCATCCCTATATAAACTAGTATATATACCCTCCTACTTGGACAGACCGAGACCGACCGCAAATGCAATTCAATATGTCTGTTGCTTTATTTTCAGCCGACACGGCAATAGGAGAAACACAAAACGCTGTCACATTAACTGTCAACTGCCGCAAAACTGGCACTTGTCATATTGACAACTGACAGCGTCATTTGACTGTCAAACTCGGTCGGTCGAGCAGAGCGCAGGGAGGAGGGGAGTGGAGGGAGGAGGACACAGGAGATGCAAACAAATAGCAAGTAGCATATATAGCATATAGCACAAGGCAAATATAAAACCGAGAGAGATCCGACGAGGCCATCCCTGCCTGGCCTGCCACTCGACTGCAATGCCTGGCATGGAGTTGCCACTTAATTTGACACGCACACACCAAAGCGCAGCAGTTGAAGTGCACTTGGCGTTAGACAATGTTGCAATTTCAGACGTTGCATGAGTCCCCAACTGTCAGCCATATCATTGCAATTGTCACAGTTGCCGTTGTGCTGCCGTTGCACTCGGAGCAGTGGCTGTGTGCACTTTGAGTGACACATTAATGCCATTTTCATGTGTCACTCTTTCTTTCATTTGAAGCCTGGCTCCCTGGCTCCCTGGCTCCCTGGCAGGGGGGCTTTGGCTTTGGGGACTTTCGGAAAACTTGGCTGGGGTCGTGTCTTGTTTCTCTGTTAGATTTCATGTCAGACTTTTGTCAACATTACGTGTCTATTTAGTTGTCAGTTGGCAGTTGTTATAGCTTCGCCGCTGCAGTTTCTACAGCCGTTGGCCTTTTTTTTTGTTGTTGTTAACTCGTATTGTTTCCAGCTTACAGAGCGGGGTATGCAAACATTTGTTTTTCGTCGCCACATTCCTCGCTTTTTTCTAGCAGCAATTTTTTGTTTTTGTTTACTTATCTTAGTTGTTTTTTCGGTGTTACCGTGCAAATTACCTGATTGTTGTTGGTGGCTTTCCTATTTGCATGGCGAATATTTCCTCTATCTTTTGGATGGTTGGCTTTATTTAGTGGCTGTCAACCAGGTTGGTGAGTCAAATTAAAAAAATTTGGGACCGGTTGGATTTGAGCCCATTTTGAAGGCACCCCAAATATATTTTTAATAATTATGGAAGGCATTAATTTTATTTATTCAGACAGTATAATATTTATTTAATGTTATGACATTATCATAAGTTCAATAAACTTATTAGCAATAAGCCATTTGTTATTGCCACTTCTTAAAGCATTCGATCAACGTCTGAGGCAACAGTGCGTATACGCGCTGCAATTAACCCAATGACTTTTGCGGCAAATGAATTGCCAATGAATGAGACAACACACACTTCCCCCTCGCTGCTGAGTTGTAGTGTTTTTCCCGCTATTGATGTCAACGCCAATTGGCATATTCCATTATCCCGCTCATCACTCATCCGGAGGCACCGAAAAACACACACAAAAAACACACACACACCATAAATCCAAATAAAATGCGATGTATTTGCTATGACTCGAAGATGAGGCCTCTCAAGGTTGCTCTTAGATTAGCGCAGCTGTCTTGGCTTAATGCTGTTTATTTTTTCAATTCTCGCCATACCCAGTCTCAGTCTACAATTTGGACAACGTGTTTATCAATCATACGCAACGTGCGCCTGTCACCTGCCAGCCTCTGTCCAGCGCTGTGATGGAATGCGTCAACGTGGGCGTTACTTTATGACGGGCTGTACTTCCTCCCGCACCAAAAACACACTCCATATAAGGGAATCAGCAAAAAAAAAATATATATAAATACGTATGCGTAAATAAATAATAAACAGCTGCGAGGCCGCAAAAACAATTATTTATTTTTGGAATTTTTGCGAAATGACTTGCTTACTTTAATTATATGTGACTTTTAGTTTTGGCCTAATTAAAGAACACACATTATCTTTCTCTATGTGGATATTTAGATGTATCTTTTAATATAAATAATGAATGTATTTTATTATTAAAAGGAATTTTTATTTTCTATGTTTGATAAATTTATTTGCCTCAATTTGTTTACAAATTCCTTTGAAAAAATACCAAAAACAAATTTAGTCTTTCTTCTCCGAGCTGTCATCTCGTTAAACATGAGAACTGATGAGCTGACTGTATATATGCTATATTCCAAACTGGATCATGAGATGAAGGCTTCACGGAATTTAAATTTAGTGCTCTCCCTCTCTCAACGTCCATGTTCACACTCACAACCGATTATTTCGCCACAAATCTTTGTTGTTCATCAAGAACAATAATTTCGATATTTTATTCCCCCATTTAGCTGAATTCGTATCTACGTGCGGCAGCTGTTGGCCTGGCAAATTAGCATAAAGCCAAGCAAAAGGTGTCTGTCATTGCTGTCAAGTGAATTGAATGCCTGTGCCCACATGCGGCATTCATTAATTACTACTTTCCGACTTATCCGCGCTGCGTTTGTCGCCCATTTTTTTCTCGATTTTATTTTTATTAAGAAAAATCTTTAAGCTGACAGCTGACTAAATTAATTTGACAATAATTAGCATTTCAAGTTGTCAGCGTTAATGAAATTTTACCGGGCTCCCGCTGCCGCTGCCGCTTCAGCTGCCTGATCGCATAATGAATCCAACGACACTCTATAATTTTAGTGCATTGCACATGCAGTATTATATTGGTGTCTTCCCGGCATTGTTGGCTGTCAACTGGTGTGGTGCGGTGTTGCCTTGGCTCGCCTGTCAAAATGCCAAACCACCGACGAGCGGCGGGGATTCTGGGACAGAGAAGATGCGGATCGGTACCCCAGACCCACGAAATGGTTCTGTTCGCTCGGAGGTGTCATTCGCATTTGGCATCGCGTTAATTACGTGTTATTTATAATTATGCCGCTGTACACTTGCGTTGACAAGTGTTGTCAGCATCCCTCCCAATTTCCCTCCCGGCGCCCACTCTTATCTGATTATATTTTCTGCTGCAGTTGTGGCCCCTCATTTTGGCATAATTCATTTTCCCCGAGTTCCTGTGCGTGTTTGAGTTTTCCAATTTTTTATGTGTTGTTTGCCACCTTTTTTTGTGTGTGTTTTTATTTTGAGTTAATAATGTTTCCTGGCATTTGTTTTTAATTTCCGCAGTTAAATTGAACGATACTTTAACGGTTAGTTATAGGTAAAATGCACAACGAAAAGGAAATTATTTAATATAAATTTTTAATAGAGATAATTACAGTTTATAACATATTTTTCTATTAAATTATATTGTTTTATTTATTAGTTTTATGTTTATATCATAATAAATCTAGCATCATTTGAAACTTTCTTCTTTAGCCATAGTCCACCGTAGCTATCCAACAGATAGCGGCTTCAGACACGACAAACTGAAAGCTTGGCAAGGGAAAACAAATTGTTGTTGCACTTCCGTTGCCAGTCAACTCTGACAGGAGGAGCGCAAAGGGGTCGGAGCGAGATCCTCCACTATTTTAGCACTTCGCGTCGGCTCTGCCAAACTGACAGTTTTGTGTTGCACAGCTGTTAGCCCACTTACACGCCCTCAGCCCTCGATCCCTGACCAGCAGATACAGTTCGCGAATAAAAAATGCTTTTGGCCCTGTCTATTCTAAGAGAGGAAGAATGGGAAGCGCAAAACTGTAATACCGGGTAATTCTAAATTAAAAACTTTTAAAGATCGAATTTTTTTGGGACTTGAAAATACTTAGAAAAATTAAATGTATACTTTAAACTATTTTTCCAGAGTTACGAAAAAGTCTACCCAATCACCACCACCATATACCCCTTCTACCCCCTAATTACAGGGTATAAAAAACGAAACTGAATCGGGGTATGAAAAGGGTTTGGGGGAAGCCGACTGAATGACGTGCTGACGCCTCTCTTTTGCTCCTGAAGCCAAAGCTTTCCGTCTGTCTGTCTCTCTGTCTGCATAATAAAATGCGAAAATATGCAAATAGAGCCAAATAACGCTAGCGATGCAACCCAACAACACATGACGGCGGCTAGTGGGGTATATTCTCCCTTTTTTTTTCGTTAGATTTCCTCGCTGCGATAAGCCAGAGAAACAAAAAAAAACAGCACACATTTCGTTGCATTTTTTATTCGCAAAAGTACGCCGAAATGACAGCGCGACAAGCCAAAAAGACAGCGGAGACAGCTGAATAAATGAATTGCAGTAGGTAAATTTTATTCGCGGCACTCGGTGAGCTAATTTGAATAGGCAGCACCCTTCCCGGCACCCCAATGAAGATGCAACCCACGCGAAAAAGTGTGGAAAGCCTTTGTTCGGCGCAAGATATTTGACACGTGATAACGCACGCGGCCAGCCTGGGAAAATTGCAAGAAGGCGTGAGATGTGCATTGCATTGTTCACTGCCAGGAGGTCTATGCACTTCCTTACCCATTTCTTTTTAATACAAATTAAATATAACTCAAGATAAAATCGAAGCTTTATTAGTTTACGTAGGGATTTAACATATTTATATAGAGCTCTCCAGACCGAACTCTTGCTTACATATCTCTATTCGATATAAGCGACTCCCGCCGCCGAACTGTCAGCAACATTTCCTGCGTAAGTCAAGCGATTGTTATTCCAACTTGGCATTTGACATGACATTCATGTCATTGGAAAGTAAAAACTCTGACAGAGTCTTTAATTTATTTTTATTTTCCCTCTGTGTTTTTCTTTACATATTGTTTTGTATATTTCAACCTTGCCATTTTTGCCTTGAAGTGTCACAGGCACTGTCTATCGACGCGATTCTGGTGGAGAGCTAAGGGGGCTGCTAAGGGGGGACGGCGTTCAGAAAGTGTCAACGACAGTCAAAAGACAACAAAACGAAGGGAAAAATGAAAGCAAAGAAGAGCTAGAAATTTGTAACCGAATAGCAATCAAAAAGTGTCACTTTGACACATGTCAGTTTGTATTTAAATGAACTTTTACTGTCTCTTTCCCCAGATGGGGCATATTTCATTGTTTTTTATGTGTCAGGGAAAATTAAAGCAAGTAGGAATTGAGTTTCTAGCAAGTGTAGGGTACTGTTAAATACCGGAATTATACAATATTATATTATATACAATGATTTATCGATGGGCCTAGCAGATTACGGATCAATTTATTTCGTTTTCAGTTGACCATAATTTCTTCATCGCAATCAGTTGAAACTGCCTTTGCCGGTCGGTCACTTTCACTTTTAATGCTTGCCATAAATTGAGTCTAGCTTGCAACACGAAAAGTAATTTGAAACGCTTTCAAATGACTGCCACAAAATTAATGGACACCAATCAGACACTCATACCGTGTGAGACTCGTTCAAGTGGCGCCAATTAAAATGATTAACATCGCGATAGAACAAACAAAAAAAAAAAAAACATATACAACCCAAAAAAGAGTCCCCCAAAGTCCGACCAAAAATAGACGGAATGCCTGATGATAAGCTCACAAGTTGCTTCAGCGCATAATTGATGTGATTGAGTTTGATTGTTTATTTGTATTTCCCCTATTCAGGGGATTGATTTGATTGAAATTGTCACCCGGCGCCAGTTTGACCGCTTTGTGGGCTTATCAATATTACATTTGTAGCCTATTTCTTTATATATGTACTTATTCGTGTCCAGTTTTCCAGCCATCGGGCTCCCTACCTTTACCCACATATTTATTCTTGAATGCGGCTTTGTGGCTTCTTTTGAAATTCCCGTTCGGGCTTCAAAAGCAATTTGTGTGCATTTATTGTCAAAGGTTTTTGTTGAGCTCTGAAAGCCCTATTTGCTCAATGATCTCTTTTGTGAGGCTTTCGTGAGGCTCGTGGGGCTTTGGCCTGCTCGCTGATTAATATTTATACGCAATTTTATGGCAATCACTCATACGCCTCATGTTACCATGTGGTGACCAACTTAATGATTGATACCATTTGAGATCCGTTAAACTTTTATTAGATTAATGGGAATTAAGAATGCCGCCGAAATGGTCAAGCGGTTTCGTAGGTACTTTTGGCTTTAAAATCAATTTGGAAAAATCTGGAAATTAAGCTACACATATCGTTTGTCACGTGGTGACGACATATGTTATATATTTGCTTTTCGATAATTAAATCAATCATCAAATGCAAAGCCAAAACCTGTCAAGACAAAGGAATTGCGAAATAGAAAGTAATAACTTTAAAGTGATTCAGGTTTTTGTTTTTCAGAAGAAATCATTAGGGATTATCATCTGTTTTTATAATAATAATATTTAAATGTTAGCTGTTGAACATATATTTATTTTTATTAAGCAGAAGACTCAATTTAGGTCACAAATTTTATTGTAAGACACGTTTCAGAGTATTTTTATTATTGTCTCAAATTTATGAAATTGTTTTTATATTATTTTTTAAGTACTTGTTTAACCCGTTTAGCTCAACAATTGAGTTTGCGACACGTCTCGTGATGCTGTTAATGACGATGATGATAATGCAGTTGACAGTTATCAGCGGGAACATTAATTTGATTACTTCTATATGAATTTATAGGTTAATTTGTTGAACATTTTACGATTATTGACTTCGACTGTTTTATAACCCACGCTCTCGCCTCACCGCCCCCCTTCCATCCTCCGCTGTCCCCATTCCACCAAATCGATTATCTGGGGCCATAATTTGTAATGCCGCGACTTTACTCTATAAAAAAAAAAGAAAATAAAAAAAAAACGACTGAAAAAACGGGTTATTATTTTGCGGTTTGAGCGGCGATTGCAATTCATTATCATAGTTGCCGCCTCGCGTGCATTTAAATGAATTCATTGAGTTTCACCCATTCAATTTGTACATACGCAACCATTTAGTTTTCAAAATGATTTGCCATGTCTAGTTATGACTGTAGTTGGAATGAGGGGCTCTGGAGGTGTTGGAGCCACGATTGAAGGGGTTTAACTGACTGTGAGTGCCGTTTGATTGTACTCTGCGAATGGCACAATAATAATACGAATGGATCCAGTGTGCTGTCGAAGCTTTATTGTTCGGGGTTTCTTTCTTTCTTTTTATTTCTTACTTGATATTTATAGTCGCTTATTAATGAAATTGGATCGTTAAATTTATGATCTCACCATAAAGACCATAAATTTCTTAATGACCAGCAGTAGATATCGCTCCAATGACTGTTTATTTTTAAGTCTGTTCTTAATCGGTTTCTTATCGTTCCATAAAGCCAAGTGCTTCCCAGATAAGTCACTAAAAAAAACGTCGCACAACATCAATGAAATTCCACTGATTTCGATGACGAATAATTTAAATATTTTTCAGTTATTATAGGATTTAATTTATATATTCTTGGCTTTGTAAATTGACTCAGCACAAACCAAACCCCATTAGAGTGCCATAATAATTCATCTGAATGTGCTTATATCTTGTATCTCAGTTGCCTGTCTCGCTTTTCACATATTTAAAATGTTCCAAGAATTAATTAACACTTTGGACAAAAACTATTATTTGTGTGCGAGCAAAAAAAATTAACATGACAGCTCTAGACATGGCAATTTATCACCAACATAACATGCCGGGGCAACTCCACTCCACTCAGGCCGCCGCTCCGCTGGCTGCTATTTGGTATTTCTGCTGTTGATGACACTTTAATTAGAGCCACACGCAAACACACAAGGCCCCGGCCCCTCGAAGGGGGAGGAAATTCGCTGAGGAAAAGCAACAGAAAAGCCTGAGACAGAGCCGTTATGTCAAGCGCACACTTTAACTGCCAGAGCAGTTGTTGCCGGGTTATTTGGTGGCTGAAGCTGAAGCTGGAGTCGGAGCTGGAGCTCATGGCAACGTGTGGTTAACTGAAATGAATGTCCGACTGCATAAATGGCCGCTTGACTGACACATTTAATTATATTAATGATGTTTGCGGTCAGCTGACATTTGCACTTTATTTACCTTTTTCTGCTCTCGCTGCGCCGGGCTGCTCGGCCTGTCAGTTTAACTGACTGCTCTCGAGCTCACTTTAAGCTCTGACATGAGCTGGCCGCACTAAAGCTGACTTTCACGTTCAGATTTTGAGTTATTGCCCAACAGATATGTAGCTCCAATCGGGCTTATTTCCATTTCGCAGCCCCGCTTCCTTTTCTGGTCAAAAGTTTTGTAATTTTTCAACATGTGACAGCGAATTATCAACAGTCATTTCGACGAGGAGATCTCTCTGTGTCTCTGGCTTTATGGTCTGGGCGCCACATAAAAGATATACAAATGATGACACTGACAGCTGTCAGGCTTAGTTTATTTGATTTTATTATAATTAATTATAAGCAGCTGCCATTAATCACTGAATAATTTATACATTCGCAGATAGTATCTCATATAATATATACTTGCGGGCACAAAAGAAGGAGGTTAGTCAGTCACGCAAAGGTAGATTAATTCAACATATTCCACGTCAATTATAAGTCCCATAAAGAGACATAGCACAGAGTATTAAGTATTTAAAGTTGTGCGTTGAAAGATATATGACTGGAAGGGGTGATATGTTCTTTTTTAAGTATTCAGCAATTTGTATAATTTATAAAAATGGTTAAAGAGACTTTCAAAAAGACTGTTGTTACAAATAATTCTTAGTTTATATTCAGGTTCTCTTTATTATTTAACAAAAAGTATTTAATATAATTGGAATTTCAATCTCTGTTGTAAGAAACCTAAAAAAGACCTCAGCTAAACCGAATTTTACTTCTTTTACGTTCCCAAATGCATACAAGAAAGATTTATGGAATCTGTCAGTCACATCGCCCCGGAACGAGTTTATTATGTGCCGAGTTTTGAGATACGATCCGGTGATATATAGGTTTTACCTCATTGACGCTGCTGAAAAGCTTTCACACGGCCAATATGGAAATCGCCAGAGCCCCCGGTCCCACCTAAATCGGTAAATCACGTAAGCTCCCAAAACGCTATTTCAAATTACCCAGTTAATGAATGTACTCATCGTGCTGGTGCCATAAACTGCTTCCGTTCTTTATGAACAAAATGCGCTCAACAAATTAAAATGAAAATTTATGACACTCACGGCAGTTCGAAAAGCTAGAGAGAGATAGTTCGGTTAGGATCTGGTGCTAGGGGAAAAGGAATGGGACCACAACAACTTTGACTCTGATTAACTGCCATAGTTCCTCGGCTCTTACACCGAAGGAGCTCTGCGGCTGTGCGGCTGTGCGAGTGTGCGAAATTGCATTTGTTTTCTGTCATTATAAATTCAAATTTGGCGCGCCATAAATTTGAATACAATTTCCAGAGGTGCACTCGACTCTCTCTAAACACTTTCAGACCGAGGCAGACCCGGGCAACAGATTTACATAGTTTAATATGAACAAACATAAATAAGTTTTATGTGCAGATATTGGAAAATTTATTGTTCTACGATTGTGAATTCGCCAGTCGCCCCTCTCCTGGGAAAACAGTTCCGTTCGCCGATTCCGGCCAGCAGCTAGCACATGGCTCATAGTCTTAGTCTTACTCTTGGGAAAGTTCACGGGGAGCTGCTTCGGAGTGGTGGAGGATTTTCCGCACACTTTGCCTGTGGCGAGGAGTGCTTTACAGTCGACATTTTTATTATTTATGAAATATGGTCAGACAATCCATTTTAGATGTCCGAAATGTCCATAGTTTTTTATTGCGTTTTTTTTTGTATAAATTTAGTGGAACTATGTCGTAATTCTGTATAACATAATTATTTTTTGAAGGTAAATATGATAGGTAAATATTTTAAATATTTTCTTAATCTGTAATACATTTTCTAGACTACTTAAAAATTTGATACGCTTTAAAAGCAGAAATCAAAGAAAAAGGGAAAATAAGCATTATTTTATTTATTTATATATATTTTATATTTATATATATTTCTTTATTGTATATATTTTATTTTTATATATATTTTAGTCTCTATTTGGCGGGCTAGTACAGCATTCTGCCTATATATATATAGAAAATTTCCCTTATATTTTTACTCATATTTCAACTTTCAACTTCAACTTTTCTAACTTTTATGGATTGTTGCCATTTATTGCTTTAAATTCATAAAAAATGCCCTTGTAAAATATAAGGTAATATTTATTAACACATAAACGAAAATAACTTTAATCTTAGCTTCGAAAAACCTTAACCGTGTTTTTCGTAATAGTTATTTCCCTAATTAAAGAGTTTTTTCAGCTAAACTGCTAATTAATCAACCCAAATAAAAATATATTACCCCTGTTTTACAACCCAAATCCTCATATATCGACAGGATGATCAAAGATGAGCCTTACCGCTGTTGGGGCAGCTGCAGCTGTCATATAATCCGGCCTTAAATAATGATGATTGCTGGATTGCAGCATTTTATTATAATTTGTTAAATCCACTTTGACGGCTTTTCTTTGGTTGTTCGGTGGAGGTGTTGAGTTGTTGTTGTTGTTGGTGTTGGTGTTGTTGTTCGTTCGACCGCAGCGCAGGAAACGGCAGCGCGCTTAACGGTAAATGCCAATTGATGTGGCGTGTGCTGCCAACTCGTGTGAAAAGCGAGAAGCGGCGCCTGCGCTTTGACTGCAATATGTTATTTTCCGCCGACTTTCCGCTGATTAAGCCGTCCACGTTCCGCGGCTCTTGTTGATGTATGTTTATTTGCAATGCTCTTATTTTATTAATTTTTTATTTCTGTGCAACCACAATTGTTATTTGCAATTTGATTTCATTAATAATTCAGTGGGGGACGACGAACGAGCGTGTGGGGATGGGGGGTTTATCATGCGTCGAGTTGTGACTTTCACGCCCAGCGGCGTATTAATTTGTTGTTGTTGGCTTCGCTTTAATTGTGCAATAAATTCATTAAGTATTATAATTGCCCCAGCTGGCATTAATATTTATTTGTTGCTCACTAAACACGAAATTCACGAAATATACCATATAATCTACAAGAATTTACACTTTCTTTCGCCTTTTGTTTTGGCGAATTTGTAATATGTATTTAGCGGTTTCCTTTGTTAGACATTTATATATTTTATTTCTTTGGCCTGGCCGTTTTTGGTTTGTGGTTTCGCTCGGATGCCTCGTCGAGGGCGCGTTTTATGATGAGGCACGTACGTGGTGATATATATGGTTATGATATAAGCACGGTCCGACAGATGGTTCCGGGATCCAGAAAGTCCTGACGCGTTTTAAAACTCAGTCTAGTTGTCAGTCACTCGAAAAACGATCTAAAAAATACGCGACCTCGGATGGATATGGGTATTATCCGTCGAAATTCCGCTCGCCCGATTTTACGCACTCACAGCACAGCACTACGGTCGTCGCACAGTCCGTCCGCTCAGCGCACGTACCAACTTTAAACGTGAACGTGAAATAACGAAATTCGACTAAAAATCTATAAACAAAATGACGTGCTCCCGCGCTCTCTCTCTCTCTCGTGGCGCCCACTCTCGCAGCTCGGCTGCAAGTTGTAGTAGTGCTCGCTAGTTCTCTTCCTTCTCACTAAAAACCAGTTCAGCGCTCTTTGTTGTGGCGTTTTCGTTTTCAACAAGTGTGCTTTTGTTGTTGTCTGAGGCGACCGAACACTCCCCAAAAAGCCATGCGCTCCTCCATACCGAGAGCCGGAGCGACCTGGAGAGCTTCCATAGTTTTCACGAGGTGGAGAGATGTGGCATGCCGCTCTTTGCTGAGCGCGCATGCCTTTTGCTGAGGCAGCAGTTTTGGTGTGGGAGCGAAGTGCGAAAAGAGTAGTAGCCTTCAGTGATTAGTAGTAGATGGAAATCTTGTTGGGGAGCAGTAGAAGTAGTAGATTTTGGAAAATAGTTGAAATTAAAAATAACTTTTTTTATGAAAAGTTTGTTTTTTAGATTGAGAAAGCTGTAGCGAAATTTATGTGGTAAAACTTATGTAGTTGTTGCTTTTTGATATACAACTTGTAATACCATTTAATACCACGTTTAGTTTATATTTAAATACATATGTTTTTACTGCTTAGAAAATTTAATAATTTTTTCTTAAGCAATTTTTAAACGTTTCAAGAAAAATTCCAAAATCTTCCACCTGGAAAAATACAAAATTACGTATACGACATGTTGACCAACTTTTAAAGTTTAATTTCAAGGATAAACCTACATGTGTTTGTACTGCTTAATCCGTTCAAATTTGTTATAGTTTCTCTTTAACTTTTTATAAAAGTTTAAATGGAAATTTGACATTTTCCCCCCCTGATAATTAAAAAATTACGTATACGCCTAGTTGGCCAACTTTAAAAGTTAAGTCTCTTTAAGTGGATAAACTTATTAGCAATTGAATTCTAATAAATTGTTCTATATAATTTGTAAGTGAAACCAAATAAATTATTTTGTTTATCTTCTTGCCAACAATAAATCGTTAATAACTCACAAGCAAAGCTGGCCACACCGACGCCGCTCATTGGACGATCGACGCTTCTGTGTAGCCATTTTGGGTAATTTCGTTGTTGCTGTTTCACAGTGTTTTGTGGGGAATTCGTTGCTCTATGTGTGTGTGTACATTTGTGTGCGTTGAGAGCGCACAACGGCGTCGGCCATAATTGTTTACGAGCAGGTGGGCGTGAGGCGCTCGTTATGGTGTGTGTGTGTGTGTGTGGCAGTGGCCGAGGGGCGGGGGATGTGTTAAAAGGCAGCCGCCAAACGAATATGATTTAGTTCATCGCTCAAAGAGAGCCAGTGGGCCGCAGAGAGAGCCGCCACAGAGAGCAAGTTGCATGGAGAGGAGAGCCGAGACATTTCCCTCGTTTTGTACAGAGTTTTCCCCACTGTAAACAGAAAACAGCTGGTGGGAAATCCAACTTGGGTCGGACATGGAGACGGAAATGTCTGAACGTGAACCTCGGACCAATTTCTCCCTTTGATTGTGTGAGAAAATAGCTTCCAAGTTCAATTTGTCATGTGGAAAACTTGAGTTTGAGTTGGTCAAGTTTATAATTTGTAATATAAAGTTTTTTACATCACTTAAATATTTAAAAGTAGTGGTTTTATTTCTATATTATTTATTTTAAATCAATTTATGAGTTACGGAAAGTCTATAAAACCCTTTCACCAAACCATACTCAAAAAAGGCGAAAAAATGTACTTATATATAGAAATTAATATAAAGAGTATTTTTTAAGGAAAATGAACATCTGATAATTTATATTTTATTATGCAAAAAGCAGTAAAAAAAATATTTAAGAAACTAGAATAATTTGAGCTTGACTTAAACATTATTTTTCTAAGATATGAATTTAGGAAATATATAATAATACTTTAATATTTATCATGAAAATACAATGCTTAATATAACATTTATTGTATTTTATTCCTTTTGGTAACTTAATTAATATACAGTTTTTTGAACAACACAAAATTCTCCAATGTATTTTTCGAAATTTCTTGACTAAAATATTTCTGCACAAAAAACCGTAAGTTAATATTCAACACACTCAATGCCTGAATCATAACTCCCACCTGAAAATGGCATTTAATGATAATAACCTCCAGGTAAATAGCTCTATTGGGGCCGCAACATCGATAAAAACACAAAAAATGATCGTAAAAACACAACGAAATCCACGCAATTGGTTAGTTATTCAAGAAACCAAATCTGGCTCCAGCTTTATGGCTTTAAAATGTTTAGGATTTAAAAGAGAAACACACAATTATACTAATCGTGGCGCTTTGAATTAACAATCGATAATTTACATATTTCGGCCATATATTGACAGCTGTCGGTGGTGCTGTCGGTGGTGCTGCCGCTGCCGCTGCCGCCCCACGCCTTCTTTGAACATTTTTGGAGATGCTCTCATAAAATGCCCCCGTCGATTGTAGTATTTGTCATGTTCATTAAGAAGCTTTTGAAAGTTTCGCCTTTCAAAAACCATAAAATGTTTATTTAGATGCCACTTTAATGGGGGCCGTTGGAGTCAAACGTTTTATGGCTTCCTTTGTTTCACAATATTGTTTTAGTTTCATTTTTCGACTTAATAGACTCATTTCTGGTTCAACACAAAACAATCGAGTTTCAATTAACCGCACAAAAAGAGTGTGGCATGTGCCCCTGCCGCTCTCGGGGCTAACCACGAAATTAAGTGGCTAACAGTATTCTGTGGCCACAACGCATTACAAACCACGAAGGGGGAACAAAAAATAAATATAATAGAGAACCGGGCTTGTCCATATCCTTTTCTGTGTCCGCCGCACCCAACCGAATATCCCCCAAACAGACACGGTCACATATGTAAGTAGGGGTGCGTTTTTCACGGTGTGAGGTCCTTTCCCTTCCGGACTTTTGTTAGCATTTTAGCAGTTCATTTATGCGGTTCTCGGTACAAGGGTTTGGGAGTGGGAAAGGATATGGGACATGTGACCGGAAAAGCCCTTTTAGCAGCCCAAAATGGTCACCAAAGTGCTTGAATGCTTGTTAGTTTGGACAGCATTTTGGACAGTATTTAAAGGATTGGGTTAATCTTATTGTAGCCTGTTATTTTAAATACATTATGAGGGACTGATGCTTTTTTAATGCATTATAAACAGGCAAACAAAATCAAACTTAAAATGCATGTTAGCAAAATCTATAAGATTTATGTGTTAAAATTATATAAGATTTATGTGTTAAAATTATATAAGATTCAATCTATATTTTCAAAAGAAAAATGCTATAAAATGCTTTTAAGATATTAAGTTGTTATTCCCCTAATAAAAATAAGCTCAAAAATTCTGTGATGTTTTGAAAGATAATTTTGTCTGTAAGTAGAAAACCCCATAATTTAAGACAAACCAATTTTGTTTGCAGTGCCTTCATTGGTATGTACATTCATAAAAGATGCTGAAGTCGTTGGATTCATCGTCTTACCCGTTGCTCGATTGCAGTTAAGACCCCTCCTGTCATCTCCTTGCCCTTTGGCCGTGTTTTCCAGGCGACTTTCGTGTTGTGTATGTGTATGAATTATATGCTGCACACTTTTTAACCCTTGGCATATTTTACAAGCTGCTTTACTTTCCTCCCACTTATGCTGGTACTCGCCAATAAACATACAAACGCACTTACCCAATGCTCGTGTATGCATGTCATGGTTGTGTGTTTGTAGGTTTTCCTCTTTTTTTTTCCAGCTTGTTTGTCGTGGCCTCAAGTGCGCCGAGCGAGTTCATAAATTTGCCCACTGGGGCGTATGAGTAATGTGCCAAAGGAGCTGCGCTTTCTTCTGTATATGTAAGTGTGGGGAAACTTTGCAATAAGAGAGAGAAAAAATCCAAAAGACACACCCAACATATGCTATTGCATCGCTTTAATTTCTTTACTTTACTTTGCCCAGGACATATTTGAATGTGGTTTAAGTTGAAGCTTTTAAAACAATGCGTTTCCTTTTTGTTGTTTTTTTGCTCCATTACGATAATTGCACAATCTGTGTGCCTTGGTCTTGGGCCAGTTTTTCCTTTAGTTGCTCACATCCGGTCAACTGTCGGCGTTTATAATAATTGCAGTTCATTTGCATGCCCGGGAAAATGCAGTTCCCTTCATCTTGGCTGTTGTTGCCTGTCGCCGCCTCTCATGCGGCAACAGCAACTGTCGCCGTTGCTGTCACTCGATGTCGCAGCGCATTAGAATATGTTGAATGCCCCTCCTGTCCTCTGTCCCACCTCATGCATGCATATTGCAGTTGCAGTTGCATATGCAATGTGCAGGCGCGGGCAAATTTTTATCTTATGACAGCTGCTGCCACCGCTGTTGTTGCGATACTCTGGCTGGGGGTACTTATGTTTGGCCAATGATTTGCACATCACATTTATATAACTCTATTTTTTATTTCTACTTGAATAAGTTGAGAATTGATGGTCTTCATGTATAAATTTAATTTTTTTCGTAATATATTTAAGAGCATTTAAAAATTCGTTGTGTGCTGTTGTCTCTGCTGATTCAGTGGCAGTTGCTGCTCGCAAAAAATATGTTGCTGTCGCGTTGGGTGTTGTTGGTGAGGTGCCCTTAGCATACGAGGCTACTACTGTTGTTGCTACTGCTGCTGCTGCTGTTGCTGCTGCTGCTCCTGGCTGAGACACACACAGCGGCACTCACGGAGTGCACTCATCGCTGCAAGAAGGAAAGGCGCCCGAAAACAAATGTCAGCTGTAAAAATCATAAATTTAATGCAAAATGCAAAAACGCTTTACGCTTCGTTGCGCTTTTACTCTCTGACAGGTGACCCTTGCACCTCGTCCACCCCATTGCATCGCATCCCGCCCTGCAGCGACCTTTACCTCTTGCAACTAAAATATGATGTATGCAGAGCTTAGCCAGGAAAATGCTGCAATGCTGCTTCCCAGATGCCCTGCAAAGAGAAAGAGCGAAATACTGTTTCACCTGGAAAACAATATTTGTAATTAAATATATTTTCTATTATTTTAAATGATTTATTTCTTGGGCTAAATCCATGCCTTAATCTTGTGTGCTATTGTCCAGAGACGACTGAGCTATAATTATAATAAACACAATATAAATTTTAATCGGAAGACAACCCGAACGCGTTGCCAAACCCAAAACGTAGGCAATCTTGAAAAAAATAAAATAAATAACATCAAAGATAAAGCCAATCAATGATGTCACGCCTTCTTGTCTTTGGTCATTAATGTGGGCTGATTGTGTTGAGGACTGAGCGGTAATACGACAGTGTCTTGACACTAAAAGCATTTTTCCGTTCGACAAAAAACCAACTTTGTTGTTTACATTTCGCCTTGAGCTTTCATTTAAGGCTAACAAAAAAATATTTCACCAAATGACAAACATATCAAACTAATTGCGGATTCATGCAAATGAGCAACGAAAAAAAGCGAAGAAGAAATAAAGAATTCGAAATGATGAAAATTAATTGCCAATATTAACGCGTTTAAAAAGTATGTTAGATATTGTATAAGCGATAACCAGCAGCCACATCAGCCACAATAACAATAAAGTAGCATTCAAGTAAATGTTTATCATTTCTTGTCCCCCTTTTTTTTTGTGGCTCTCAAATTTGTTATTAATTAACAATCATTAATTATCATCAAAGTGACTCGGAAGAATATTGAAACTTAACGATGCCTGCCTTTTGTGGCTTGTGTTTAATTTATATCCCATTAATATGCAGCAATTTATTTATCGCGACGCATGCATTCGACTTGTGCCAAAAGATCGAGTGAAATTTATTGGTGTATTTAGCATTGGAATTGAAAAATATTCTAAATTAAGTTAATTTACATTTTAGTAGCCACGCAGCCATTAGGAATATATTGTTTGTGTATAAAAAAAAGCTTTGTAAATGGAAGAAAAAAAGAAAGGAAAGGTTTATTCTTTATAATATTTATAATATAATATATATATATTTGTGTATAAACAAAGATTTGTAAAAGCAGAAAAAAAGAAAGGAAAGATTTAAATATTCTTTATAATATTTATAATATATGTCTCTTTAAAAACTTAAATATTTTAAATACTGGGTATTTTCTATGGTTCTATAGTTCTATAGTTCTATAGTTTTCTTTACTTTACATAAGCTAGGTATTCTCTTACACAAATCCGTCTATATACCACACCCATGGGGTGATCAATTGAAGGATTTCAAGTGAGCTAAATAAGTCATTCATGAGGCAAAATTGCACTGTAATTGCTTATGGAAACCCGTTCGTTTATAGACTGTATAATTTGATTGCCCTAATGAAATGTTAAAAGTTTTCAGTGATCGGTGATGATCTGATTGGCGGTTGTTTCTGCCTTTTACTACGTGACTCCATCTCCATCCGGGATGTACTATATGCGGCTATGTGGCATATAAATATATAATTTATATTGTGTCGGCACGTTGCTGTTGATGGAGCCACTGACGCGCGATGCCACCCAGGAACCCCCTCGGATCCGCGAACCTCGAACCCGGAGTTGGGAGTTCCGAACCGAAAGAAGAGCGTTGAGAGATCGCTGGCCTGATGTTAATGGGCGTGTCAACTAAATTATGAGTTTCGCACACGAGAACGGGAGGCGGCAACAGGACCAGATCCCATCCAGCTGGGTAAGTATATGGCGAGCGGTGGAAAATGCTTAAGTAAATTACAGTGCGTGCAAATGTGCTTGTGAACATGGAATTATAATTTAGCCCCGAACCGACCGAGCCGCTCCAATTTACAATTAGCCAATGCTGGGCCGCACTCGGGCCCCGCTGATGAAGGGGTTTTAATAAAATTCAGCTCGGTACTCGCATGTCTGGGCTATGGAGTAGGGAGATGGATGCAAGGAATAATGATAAAAATTAACAACCAGAAAGCGGTTTTCATCTTAAGTGCAGTTTACGCTTGATTATTATGTTTGCGGGACGAGTTTCCGGGTGGTTAACTCAGCCCAGGCTCCGGTGCCAAAGTCCAGTGCAAATATTGCAATTGCGAGTGCCAACAAAATGAGTTAATTTGGTGGCCACTGATGGCCAGGCTAAGCCGAAAAGCCAACATGCTCGCTGCCAAAAACAACTGATGTATTCCATTTTTGGGCGCAATCAATTGCTGGCCTCCAGTGATATGTCAAACATTTGCGGTTACGGGATTGGATTGTATTGGATTGCATGTGTTTTTGGGAAAACAAACTTCATGCATACATGGAGTAACTGAACTGCCTCGCAGGTATTTGTTTTAACTGGAGTTTCAATCAAACAGATGTTGGCCTCTGGGCTATGGAATATCAAAACTATGTTGTTTTATCAAGCGAACAAAAATGTGAAATAAAGAAAAACACAACTACTTGCTTTACTTCGAAGAAAATACCCCAGTTTGGTCTTGAAATAATCCACAAATTTGTAGGAATTGCTCAAGTTTAAATTGAATTTACTGGGAAACGTTTACATTTAATTACTTTCATAATTTAACGCGTAAAGTCGCCACACTTGAAGCACTTGCATTCGGTTGGCTCCCGGAGACGTATATCCATGCTGCCCATTTCCGGAGAGGTGAGACGGGTGCCATCCGGATCATAGCAATGGGTCAACGTGATGACTTTTTCCTTGAGGAAGCTTTCGCGACAGCAGTAGCATTCCTGGAGAAAGAGGGAGACGTTGGTTTTTAT
The DNA here is from genome assembly GCA_008042515.1 of Drosophila truncata. Lineage (NCBI taxonomy): Eukaryota > Metazoa > Arthropoda > Insecta > Diptera > Drosophilidae > Drosophila > Drosophila truncata. The sequence continues at coordinate 270,895 of VNJQ01001890.1, forward strand.
ACTAATTTTGGTTGGTAAACCCTCAGTTACCTCTCACCTTTAAAAAACCCGTTGGAGTTATCACCGAAGGCTGCACCTGACTGTTGCACAGTCCCTCGCACTTGTTCACTATGACATCGGCATTGCAGGTCCTCTGCATCCTTCCCAGCTCATCGAACTCCTCTTTAATCAAATGGATCTCCGACTTTAGGGTTTCGCAGTTCTCGTCTCCGGTGCCCTGGCTATAGCGCAAGGCCCTCAGGCACTGGGGCATTAGCACCGCGGCGACAAAGAGGAGCTCCTGGACATGCATTCTGGCCCACATCCAGCTCCAAGTTCAACTGTTGGCGCACGCCAAATCCGGTCTCGCTTTTATACAGGACTCAATCCCGGCTTGGTGATATATGTCAATGACTGGCTGATGGAATGTTTGTGTCCTGCCCAGCGGGAGTAGTTGTGTTGGTTGAATTGCGGTAGGACCAAGGGCTTTTTCCTCCATTAGGCTGCTCTGTTAATTGGTGATTAAATCCAACGACAGGACCGCAAGTTGTGAATATGTGGGTTATGGGAAACATGGCGGATATTGAGTGCGAATTAAGAAAATAATAAATGTCCGGGCTATTATCTTTATATATTAAATATTTCTTGTAATATTTCAATCTTTGTTCTATGAATATTTTAGCAAAAGTGATCAATATTTATAATATTCATGTAAAATGTTTGCCATATTTTCAGTTGATCATTTTCTAAAAGGGGAAAACACAGTCAACCTTAATCAGAAGACAATCCATTATTTCCGGGGCTTTCCCCGTCTTTTCCAGGAAACTACACTAAGCAAACAAAAAAAGGAAATCGCAATCTGTCTGCCGCTTTCCACTCCTCTCCTATCTCTATTGGGCCTTTCCTCCTTTCCTCTTGGCTTTGGCATCGGCATCCTCTTTGTCTCGCCCAATTTCCCAGCAGCCACATTCTCCTCTGCTCTCCACATTTACTCGTATCTCTGGGCCTGCCTTTCCACCACCTCACTCCTCTGTGGGCCATGGTCGATGGCTGCGCTTTAGAATCATCGACGCAAACGCAAAAAGTCTCAATGGCGCAGTAAATTATGTTTTATTATGCAATAAAGTCAACCATAAAAACGCTGCAATAAATTAAATTAACTACTAAAAATGCTGATTTTATTTTTACCCTCCGTTTGCAAAATTGTTGTTCAGTCAGTCCCGTCTCCATATATAAACGAGTGAGTATTTGAATACATAAACAAGGATGTACGTTTGTTTGTATATATGTATATATATCTCCTGTATTGGGCCAAAGTTCTGTTGTGCTATTTGGCCATCAGCCTGAATTTTTGTGTGCTTTCAGTGAAATGCTGCTTTCAAATTGTAAAAGTCTGAAGTTGGTTCTATGGAGATTAAGTGCCACTTTGAAAAAACATTTTAGGCAAAGGAAATTGTAACTTAATATTTAAAACTTCTAAAATGTTTTTAGTTATTTACGAAAATAATTTAATTTATTTCCATCATAGATTAGTTCTGGTGATCCCTGAATTCACAGACAATTAATAATGAATCGTATTACATTTTAAAATTGTATATTTATTTAAAATAATAAATAAAATAATAATTTTACAAAAGTAAGCTTTAAAATACTATATCTTTTAACCACTAAGCAATCATTATTTTCAAATTAGTAGGTTTTCGTTAGAACCGTAAACATCAAAGGCCGAGCAAGGATAAAAAAGCCCTCTTGCAGCCGGGTGCACATGAATGAAATGCAAAGAGACACAGGACCTGGCGACAGTTAAAAACAAAAGCGCAATGTTTTATACAAATAAATATGACACATAAATACCAGCTAACAACAATGGTTTGCCTGAGAGTATCTGCCAAAAAAATAAAATAAAAAGAACAACAACAGAAAATCCAACAAAATCTCAAAAGCGAAACGAAAAACAAAATACAACAAAAAAAAAAAAATTGCAAACATCGTAACAACAAAGCCAGCCGACCAAGCGACAGGGACCGACAGTTAATTCCGCGAAAGAGGAAATTACAATTCATGCCCTTTGGCGGGACTCCATGATTATCAGATCGAATTAGTGTCTGACTGAGCTTCCCCAGCGCTCCGCATCCTGTTCATGTCCTGCGGCCACATACGCTACACTTTTTTATTGCTGCCCTCGACCGAACCATTTGAATGAACTTGGACCCGCCGCTGCCGCTGCCGATGTGGATGTGGATGTGGATGTGTCTGCTCCTTTGTCTTCTTCCTCCTTTTAACAACACAAAAACACAACAGTAATGGGCGTGAGTGTGTGTGCCCCGGTCCGGCAGTGTCCCGGAACCTGTCATGACCAGAAAGATGCCCTCAATTGTTCGGCGGTTGGGTGTTCATTTTGCTGTACGCAGAAAAAAGCACTGAAAATATAATTATATATTGAATCCTGACAGATTAACTTTCATCGAATAACTCAATCATTTGTAGACCCTTTTAAATGTTTTTGAAATAGTTAAAGGTGATGGAAATAGTTTTTTTTATTTATTTATTGTTTATTTAAAGTTTTAGGTGACATTTTTGCTTTTTACAAATAATATAAACTAGAAAAAATAGGATTGTTATCGATATAAATACTAAAATATTTCCAGGAACATTAAGATTAAGTTAAAACAATTCTTTTGGTGGCTTACAAATTTCAGTACCATGGCTTTTTGTTCATTTTATTTAATTTATATTTTTTAAGTTCTCTTCTGCCTTTACTTGCCTTTTTTTTGGTAGGAAAATATTATATAAGTACAATTAAATATAATTTATTATTATACAAAATTTATATATTTGAGCTTTTTTTAAAAACGATTAATCATTCCTTATCTTTCTACATATTCAATGCTAAATTTTCTTGAAGATTTCAATAATCTGATATTTTTCCTAATTGAATTTTAATGCTGCTCCCTCCACTGACTTGTTGCCTCTTAATTGATTTAGATTTAATATCCGCTGTCTGTGTCTGTCTGCCGATGCCAGTCATAGAAACAACCTAAAAAGTAACAATCAGCAGACGCATTTATTGTATTTAAACTGAAAAATGGAGTGCCTGGGGGGCTGGTCGTCTCCGTCTTGGCCAGACTCTTACTTAGCCAAATGGCTGGCTGTTGACTCATTATGGTAAAGACATGTGTTAATTTATGTAACTTTCCCGAACTGCCATTGTGGGGTTCATTAATCATTTTTTTCCGTTTCGTTTCAAGACTTTCAAGTTGGCCCCATGTCTCGGGGATCGCTGCCTACTCTTTTATGTTATTTTTAGTTAATTGTTTGTGCTGTAAAATGTTTATGCGTTTTGGCCAACAGCTCGGATTCGGCTGCCTTTGCCCTCTTTGACTAATGTGTGCCGCGTGTTCACGTTTTTGTCTCAATGATTTATTGATGTCCGCTGGACAAAGTCATTTTACTTTGAAAGCGGTTTCGTGTGTCTGCAAAACAAATCAATCATATTAGAAATTAATTTTGATAGCCACATAAAGTTTATGATATAAAAAAAAGTACGGGGAAAAAATATAATAAAACGAAGCTAAGATAAAGTATTGCAACATGGATAGTTTTCAACAATTAATTACTTTTTGGAAAAACAGTTTCGTTGACTTCTTTCAGTAATTATTATTTCTGCTTACTCATCATAGCGTTTTCTTAAATTTTACAAATATTTAAAGTATTAAAAATAGCTATAAATGGCTGATATTATCGAGCAAAAGATTTTATAAATTTTTAAGAGCAAGCACTGTAGCGAAAGCTAGTAAGTCGCGACTTTGCCCGTTAGCCAAGTTCAAGCTGCAGTGCCTAATTATGGTGCGTATGAGCTCGGGTGCTAGCTGGGCCAACATTCAATCTCCATTCCCCCATCCGGGGCCAGAAACAAAACCCATAATCAGCATTAAGGCACGCAGAGCCTATTATTAAGATGATTACAATTTCGGATAAGCGAGGGCAGCCCGAGCTTCGGTGCGGTAACACTCGGGAGATCATGGTGGAAAGTGAGGATCATTTTGCACGATTTACGAGCATATACTATATACATATGTATGTATGTATATGGCCGAGAACCCGGGGCTAGAGCCACGGATAATGGTTACCGACAATGACGATGAGTGGATGGTGGCTTCTACTCTCTCGCAGTCTTCCATCGAACGGGCACATCCATCAATCGTGATGTATAACTGACAGTTTGGGGCGTTGCGGGCTCTCAATTTTCACGGTCAGCTCTATGGCAAAATAAAGAAAAATTCCATTTACCCGTCAACCCAATTTGCTGATCATTAATCATCGGGCCGGGCATTCGACCATTCAGTTAGTTGGAGCTAATTAGACTGGTTAAATGTAGCATTGACCCATCGGGTAACGCATTTGATTGCGCATGTGCCGCGGAAAATGGCATAAATTAATAGAGCCAGCTAATTTAATTAGCCATAAATCAATGAGTTTATTAAACAGTAGCCGGCAGCCAATCATGCCAAATCGTTTTCCACCAATAAACTGCCGCAAATTGGCTAATACCAAATGGCGTTATGTGTCGACCCCAAGCCCCTGCCTAGGCTATCTCGCAACCGCCCACAAGTCTCGCCGCGCACATTAAAAATCAGTTAAATTCAGAGACCCGCAGCAGACACACACTCGCCCAGAAATGTTCATAAACAATTTCCATGGCAAAAACTCGGTCTCAGAGCCCGGAACGGTACGGGACGGGACGGGATGGGGACGGGACGGGACCTCTCACTGTGCCGGCTGTCGAGCGACGCAGCTGGATTTGAACTGGTTATTCGACTGGACGGGACTTCTGTGTGCGCTGCGGCCCGATGTGCCACCAAAAGCCATTTGGCACATACATTTCAAACATTTATGGTTATTATAAAGCATTTAACATTATTATGGATGCCATGGGGCATCTGTTACAATCTGACTGGCGACCGGCAGTGGCAAAGCCAACGCCGGTTAGCCCATAGTCGGCTTAAATAATCACTCTGTGGTGTAATTAGTAAAATATTTATTGATATTTCGGAAATGTGTGTGTGTTTTTGTGTAAAAATAAGCAATGCAATTGGCCAAATGGTGCACGGCGATTAAACGCAACTGTATTCTGGTATGCAGTGCATTCCAGGCAATTATTCGACGGATTTAATAACAATAAATAAATACTTTTGCACCTAAAACAAAAATAGAAACTGTTATATTAATTTTATACTATTAAGAATATAAAATATTGTATTATGATGTGTTATTTTATTACTTTTGCTGCTGAAAGTATAAAATAAATACTTTAGTTTTTATAATTATTTATAATGGATTATTTTTTCACTTTATTTTGCGACGTATTCGTATTTTTGTTCTTTTTCCTATAATTTTTTTATTTTTTAGTTAATTCTTTTATTATTTTTATAATTTTCTGGATAAATTCTAGTAACATGTGTTAAGTGTAAGCTACTGCTTTATTTTATTAAATAGCTTTTGTAAAGAACATTTTTATTGGTCTAAATAAAAGATAACTTTAACTTCTCCAAAGAAGTCTGTTGATATCCTCAGGAAAATGAAATTGTTAAAAAATCTGACGAAAATGATATGATATTTTTTAAATTTTTAATAGGCAATTCTATAAATCATTAAATTGTATCATATTTACATCTTATTGAAAAAATTATATCAGAGATATAAAAATATATATACTTATAAAATTTGTTATTTGAATACCCTAAGCAACCTATTACCAAACTGACGATTATCGCGCAGTTTTTAAAATAATTTGTACCCCGTTTTGTGCTTATTAGACCTGGCACAATCTCCTACCGAATCAGTCTAATTTATGTTTCCTAACAAACAAACGAAAAAAAAAATAAGCAACGAAATACTCAAGAAACGAGCAGAAACTTGACAAATAAGTTACGCTTAATTTTCTGGCAAGCGTTTAAAAAACCGAAACACGCAACAAGGCAGCCGCAGCCACCTAAAGCAAAAGCCATTAAAAGCGACGCGACACTTTTGATAACAAAATTCAAAGCTCGGGCCAGAGCCCAAAATCGAAGCAAGTTCAACTTGAGAAACCCAGGCTATAGCTATACATACTATACCGAATCGGCGGCGGGCCATAAACATTGAATTTTACGACGCTGTGTGGTCTCATTTGACATATTGTGGGCTTTACGATTCCAAAATTAATGACACCATAGCCCAAGTCAGGTAACGGGCATTGGGATCGGATTGGGGGCGCCCGCGCCCTCCGCTCGGATTTTGCTTGGCTGGTGCCATACCGGTTTGTGGATATATACAAATATTTTTTTGTCGCATCGACAGCCTCATCAGTTAATAAGACACATACCCATTTTTATGGCATTAAACGACGACAAGTGAAACATAAAATATATATTTACTTTATTTTTATGCGCGGATGCTCCGCTTTAAAGCTCAAAACTCACTTGACAAAGCAATTTGCAATGCAAATTGATCAACGCGTTTGGTTAGTTTTTGGTTTTCTAAAAACTCATTTCGTTTTGCGTATCGGTGATTTTTTGTTGGTTCGATTTCATTTCAAATAAATCGTAATCAACTTAATTTACGATCTGAGGCAACAGCGATTTCACGTTCCCTTTATGTTCAGCTTAATTACTTTCAATTTAATCTTGTCGGAGCAAGTTGGCCGTGGAATTTATGAATCAATTGCATTAGGTGGCATGTAAATGATCAATTTAAGTTAATTAAGCATTGAAAGGCATTGTTTGAAAGGCGCGATTTGGAAAATTAAAATATAAACGGAATCCTGCGCTTGCTTCAATAAATAATATGGAATATGGATAATTAAATTTAATTTGTTTTAATTTATTTATTTATATTTCTTATCAGTTACGAGATATTGCTAATATTTATGGCTTTATCAATTATTAATTTAACTTGCAAACATTTTAAAATACCAAAACCTAGTATCATTCAATCTTTAAAATCCAGGAAATCAGACACTTGTGCCTAATTTAATTTTAGTTCAGTTTTTTGTTTATTTGGTTAAGTTTGAATATATTTTTTTACTTTTTCGGAAAGTTTCAGCATATTAGGGTTTCTTTAATTTAAATTTAAAGAATCGACCTATTCGTTTATTCTACTGTTCCCGATTTTTCCTATGGCAGCTATAAGATATAGTCGTCCGATTTTCATGAAATTTAATACGAAATTCTGAAACAACAATAAATGGGCAAATATCAAATTTGGTGATTATATGTTGTATAACTGACAAAGTTATAATATTTTTTCGAAAATTTTACCGATCATACTTATGGCAGCTATATTATATAGAGTTCCGATCCGGCCCTTTCCGACTTATGTAGGAGTGAGAGCATATAGAAGATTACCTGCAAAGTTTCATTCAGATAGCTTCAAAACTGAGGGACTAGTTTGCGTATTATCGGACAGACGGACAGACGGACGGACAGACGGACATGGCTAGATCGACTCGGCTGTTGATCCTGACTGACTGAAATTATAATACCCTGCAAGGGTATACAAACTATGTTTTAGGGACAAACACATGATTTTTATTATATTTTACATTGGAAATGAAGGTAATTAGTACTTAAAATTACACATTACAATTTATTTTAATTCCAATTTTATCATAAGCCTTAGTTGCTTGCCCCAGTCATGTTAATATTTCATGTTAGTAAAGACTTGTTTTGAAAAAATCTCTTTATATGTATATATATGTATATTACCGATTTCAAATGCGAGAGACAACTTTCAAACATTAATCATTATTTGCAGTCAGAAACAAGAATATCCAGCTACAAAAACCTTAATAAATATAAGTAATAGCTGCTGCAATTTTCGCACTATATCTTTTTTTATATAATGTGGAAAGTGCGTGCCGCACAAACACATTGAACGTATAAAAATAATAAATTACTTCCCAGCGGCAGGAGGAGATCCGGGTCGAGCTGGGTCGAGAAGGGATTTCCTGTGGAGCGTTTATTATGCGCACAATAAACGCGGCGGGCGCAGCGGCGACATAAATTAAATTTATGATGCTTATAAATATTCCACAGTCATTTGTAATACAGCAACAAACGAGGGCAACAGGATAACGCAAGGATGTGCCGAGCCTGTCTGTTAAACAAATTGTAGCCAGCTCGGCAGAGGGGAAGCAACAAACACACTCACACACACACATGAGAGCTAGGGAGATATATTTTTGATTTATCGGTTGACGAGGATGAATAAAGGACTTCCAGCTCCAAAGTTCCAATTGCCACCACTAAAAGTGAAAAGAAATCGTCCATAAAAAATCCTATATGCATGTATGAATTGATGATAAAAGTTTTCAGGCACCTGAAATATCAAACCAATAGATTCTGGTAAATTTATGGATAAGCTGCATGAAGAAGATTTATAATGTCGACATTTATGAAATATTTGTGTATTTTTTTTGTTTTAGTCGTTTGGCATATTGTCGATCCTGACTGAAATTACTGTCGAATCGGATTTATTTATACACAGTTTGCAAGGTTATGGTTTATGTTCTGTTTAAAATCATGAATTATGTTTATCAATCTGTGAGGAGAAAGGCTTATGCTTAGTAAGCAATTCTATCACCTTCAAGATACATTTTAGGAAGATAGGAATCGGATTTCTTCTGCTGTAAGTTGTGGTAGAATTATAATAATTAACTCGAAGTAATTTTTCACTTTAGAAAATATTTGCCTGATTTATTTTGGTATAACAACAAGGGGATATTTGGTATGGGGCCATTTCAAGTAGGATAAACAATGATATTTTCGTCTTTAACAACTTAGTGATAACCGTGTCCGTGCTCGAAGCCGTGATCGTGGCCGTGGCTGTGGCTGTGTCCATGTCCGTGCTCCTGCTTCAGCGAGTAGCTGTGAGAGCTGCTGCCGTGCTCGTGACCGTGTCCGTGTCCATGGCCATGATCATGGCCGTGGCTGTAGTCGTGACCGGAGTGAGCGGAGTGCTCCTCGAACTCAACATGGCCGCCCTCATAGCCGCTGTGTCCGTGTCCGTGTCCATGAGCGTGCTCAGCCTGGTGGTGATCGTGGAGCTTCTCGCGGTGGACATGGGCCTCGAATCCCTTGTGCTTGTCGGCGGTGTAGTGGACAGTACGCTTGTGACCATCGGCGTCGATCAACTCATAGTGTCCGGTAACCTTATGGCCGTGCCTAGATTCGCTCTGGGTCTTCACATCCCCGGTCTTGTGATCCTTGACTCCATAGTTGAAATCGTATTCAGCATGCGAGTCATGATGATCGTCGTGTCCGTGTCCATGATGATCGTGACCGTGATGCTCCTCGTGATGACCATCATCGTGGGATGTTAGATGCACGGAGGCGTGGCTGGTGGCCCCGCCATGACCGTGATGCTCGTGACCGTGGAAGGGAGCTGCCCGGATGGCCACAATGGCCAACAGGGCGAAGGCTAGGACGAACTACGAAGAGAAATGGAGCGGTTTTAGGCCTCTCTGATGGATTAGAATCCTTTGGCTGGGACTCACCTTTTGGGCCATGGTACCTTTGCTTGGCTATGAGTTGATCTTGGCTGGACTACTGTTGTGTGATCACTGAACCGAAGTGAACTGTACTAAACTGAAGTTAGGCCGGCCTTTTTATAGTAAAAAGTCTGTGGCCTACAAGACGGAACTTTCAAAAATATCGGCCAAATCGGTATTTAGTTACGCCCTAATTTGCAGTTCAAGTTCAGGCTAGTTCAGGCCGTACTTTCGCCGCCGAGAGGTGCAATTATATATCTGGCAGCCAGTCGACCCTTTTATTTTTCGCAGTTTGGAAAACGGCAGAAAGAACGAGGGAAGGCAATGCAGTAATTCATTGTAAAATTTACTGTCGCAACAATTGCCAATTTAAAGTGGCATTGTTTATGCATCGCATCGCCGTCGATGTCGGGCATTATAATCCCCCTGCTTGGAACGCGGATTGGGATTGGGATTCGAATTGGGATCGGTGGATAAAGTGGGGATGGGATAACCAAGAAACAAACGAGCCCAGAGATTTATATGCCGGACAAACGTCGTTGAGTCGTTGACGTCAATCAGTCCTGACAAAAAGTCATCAGAATTGCAGTTTGCAGTTCTCCTTCGCCCCTGCATCATTTTGGCCAGATCAGGCCGTGATCCGTCTCCCTCCTCCTCGCCGTTCTTCTTCTGGGGCTACTGTCCTGTCCCGCCTGTCAGTAGTCAATCGGCTACCGTCTGTCAATGTCGTGTCGCCTTCATCAAAGGCCACGTTCGAGTTGACAATGGGGATATGGGTTCTTGTCCAAAACCAAGCCAAGGATAAGGATTTTCGAAAGTGCCTGGACTTCAAGGCAGATCAAATCGGAGTTGGGGGGCAACGATTTGCATTTGATGCGTAAATTAGCTGGGAATGTTTTAATTGGATGAGAATGTTTGGAAGGAAGCGAAAGGGATAGAATAAAGTATATTACGAAGTATGTAATATCGGTTTTTATTTAAAATAAATGTAAAAAGTCAAGCTAATAAAAGAATCAATAAAATAAATATCAAATATCTAAACAGGACTTAAGGATAGTAGTGTTTAGATCAGTCCATTAATAATTATTTAGTTTTTATTGTTGATTATATATTATTATTGTTTTATTATTAATTCTAAACATGCACGGGTTAGGTTCCTTTTTTTTTATTTTAAAAATTAAAGATTAATCCAAAATAATCTCAATTAATTTAAGGTATAAGCTTTTCTAAGTTTGTTTAAATTTCAAACTAGACCTTTCCATTTTCCAATCTTGTTCAATTCTCTTTTTCCATATATAACAAAAGCAAAACTTAATTGATTCTGATTATGGTAGTAGGTTTTATGCATTTATAAGTCGGGCATCCTTTGAGCCCGATGACATCCCCCGTTTCATCAACGAAATTGCCCTTTTGGCATTGGTATGTCCATGCGGCTGACAGGCAATGTTGCTGCTGTTGTTGCTGCTGTTGCATGTTGCTGCTGCTTCTACTGCAGGTTGTCAGTTAAAGGGGCAAACGAAAGGCAACGCAACCATCGCTGTTTGGTTCGCCGGCTTCGTTGTCAGTGTCACTGCTGGCTGCGTTTTGTGGGCACATTTCGGCTGCTTGATTACTCATGTCAATCAGGCTTCCAAACAGCGACGACATGCTGTCAATCTTTGTGTCATGGCCGCTAAAGTTGTTGGTAGCCAGAGAGCTGGAGTCGTACAACAAGTACGCTTGATTGCTGGGCCCAAAAGACCCGGGACTGAGGCAAAAAATGCGGCAAGTAAGGGAAAAACCGATGATGCCACAAAGGTGACCAGTGCCGCTGGCAGGGTAAATGGCAGTGACAGTGACTGTGGCTCCTGATGCCGCAATGGCAGTGGCAGTGGCAGTGGCAGGGCCAGTACTTGATGTAGCTGCCGTTGCCATTCGATTGATGTGCATTGTATGTAAATTGGGCGGTCGATTTCGCATTTGATGCCCTGTCAAGGGATAATCAACAGCAGGAGCAGAAGCAGGAGCGGGGGCAGCAGGAGCAGATCAACAACCGCAGTTGAACAGCAAAGGGACAACTTCAGCATTGACTTCAACTCGTTGCTACTCATTATACGGACGCATACGAAATTGTTTCCACGCATCGCATGCCGTAACGAGCTTGAGGAATACGATCAAAGTACCTCGATTATTTTCCCCCCAGCACCATCTCGACCATAAATATCCTTGACTGACATCCTGCCGAAAATTGAAAACGACAATGTTGAAGGCTTGTTGACATATATTCATTGGACAGGACCCCATCAACTGTCACCGTCAAGGGAAACGCAAACTGCAACGAGACAACATCAGACCAGGCATTGTGCGGTTGGTAAGAGGCATTTTGATGAAGGAAGCAGGGGATGACCTTTAAATGAATGTTCCTATATACCACCGTACATATTTTACTATTCATATTATTGTATTATATAAATAATATAATTAATATGCAGTAAAAGTGAGTCTTAGCATATATTTCAAGACATAAAAAGTAGGGTTGCTTTCATCTTTATACGTTTATTTTCCTCTACTTCTTTTGCTCTAAGAACACCTCTAATTATTCTGATTTACAGGGCTCTACCCATCTCTTTTATATCCAATGTTGGCCATAAAATATTACCAGGCCCATATGGACGCAAAAAAATGCGTTAACACAATCTAAAGCGATGGCAATTGCAGAGAAACTGGTCTCTGGCCATAAAGTAAGCTGTAATGGGTAATTGCGGTAAATAAAGTGAGTGGCCAGCACAGAAAGAAAAATTAAACAATTCAAATGTATGTTTATTTACCCAATCAACTTTTTTTTCTGTTAGAAATAATCATCTAAAATGTGGGCTTCTAGAAATATTTACAGCTTTAAGGATACATTTTTGATCCAAAGGGATTTTCTTTTGTTAATTCATAATATTTTATTGTTTAACTAATAAAAAGTTATCCGCATTCTAATTCGTGGTCAATGAGTCCTTATAGTCTTACCTTTTAATAATGTATTTAATTTCCATAAAACACCTTTGATAATATTTTTTTCTCTGTGCTGAGGAGAATTTACCCTCGACTCCACCTGCTCCTCGCTAGTTATTCCGCGCCTCCTGCCTAGAGTGTTGACAATTCCCGTCAATTACGATGTAATGCGTTTGCCTTGACGTTCCAGTTGGGCCACTTGATGCATTGCTTGACACATTATGATGCTTGATTTGTTGCCATGGCAATTTTACCACCATCCTGTCCCAGCCTCAAATGGCATTTGGCCAATCTTCACCTCTCTCCGTGTCAATCTCTGGAGGCTGGCAACGATGCCATCGCCGCTGTGTAATGTGCATTTTTCACCATGGACAAATGAGTTTGTCGCGGCCTTTTTGCGTTATAATTACAAAATGTTTACTGTCGTCTGTGAACAAAAATAGTTGGCAATGCAACAACATTGTTGAGCTTACTAGTTATTAATGGTTAAGTCTGAGCATCTTGGTATTTATCGGGCCTTTTTTTTTGTATTCCTTCGCCTTCTCGCAATTTGTGATCTGCTATTTGCTGAGCTCCTCAAGTATTTGCTAGAAAAGGCACCCTACTTATGGGGAATTTTCTGTGTATATGGAATGATACAAAATTGTCTATTAATTCAAGTCAAGTTAAAGATTTTATTTGTTAGGAACACGAGGAAATAAATATGTGTAGCTTAAGGGTGCTCTTAAATCGATTGGTTTTATATCGATATTATATCGAAAATACTTGATATATAGATATTACATTTTATCAATTTATCGAAAAAGAATGCTTTATTCTGCTTTATATATATAAATATATCTACCTATGTGATCGATTAAGCAATTTAATTAATCAATCAAGCTGTCAGTCGCTAAACCCAGCGCTTTATTTCGAATTTGTGTAGACAGGAAAATCTTTAATGAGACCAGGCGTTTCGAATCAACATAAAAGTGACCGTAATTGATTATGGGAGCCAGTTTGAACTGAGCCGCCAAATCCGCTCTTTTGAGCCCATGATCACACACCACACGTAATTGTCTCCCATGACTTCGATTGGGCCCCAGTAGCCGGCCAGGCCCATTGTACTGCTGGATACGAGCAAATTATACATGCTTCCAGCGAGACGGATTGAAAGACTTTTTCACAAAAGCGTCTTACCAGTCATTATAAGCACTTGTCATTAATGACATTTTGGTCGCCGATACTTAAGACATTATCTTGGCAGAACGAGAGGGAGACACAAAGGCAAATTAAGTAGCATTTCCTGCCACTTGAGACTTCGTCTTCATCTGATCTTTGGCGGCGACCAATAATTATATGCGCCGCAAACGCTTTGTCATCTCTCTCGACGGGGTCTAGAAAATGCAGATTAATGCTCGCTTCTGGCCCCACTTCGCCTGGCCTGGCCTTTTGTCTTGAGCATAATTTTCCCATCGATCTTGTGATTAATCATAAATTGTATGCTTCGGCTCCCTGGCTATTCCCACTCTTTTGTGCGAAGGCCGACACATGTGTTTCATTAAAGTAACTGACTTTTTTTTTATATTTTTTTCTTCCTTTGTGCACGAGGTGGCGGCGGCAACGCGTATAGATTAATTTGATGCCTGTGGGGCCAGCGAGAGATCACGTTTGATTACATCGGCTGCCAGCTACCAGTGTTCCACATTTGATCGATCTATCTATGATATGCTCCATTATAATGACCATAATGGAAGAGCTTGAAACCGATTGAATGTGCGGCAGATACAATTTATAAAGAAAACTCCATCAAGTAATCTCTAAAAAAGAAGAATTTAAAATGTCTGAGGGGAAGTAACTTTTATTTATAATTTAAATTATAACTTGGAGTTTTTCAGAGTCCTTCCAAGTGTCTAATATTATTTCAAATTCTTACGAATGAGAGTTTCCACAACTACTTTACTTTAATTTTATTGATTCATCTTAAAACCATTTTCAATTGGTAACAAAGTCTGAAGAGTTAATTAATAATTAAAATTAAAAACATGTGTTCATTAAAATATAATAAGTGCTATATTCTGTTTAAGTGTTCCTAGCATTTCTATTACTCAAATGTTACAAAATTATTCCATTTCAATTTCCACTTAAAATGGCGTTGCATTCGGATCCCCTCTCCTTTATAAGGATTTATGATCTCGTATAATTTGCATACATTTGTATAAATCTAAATGAATTCTTTCATCAATAGGCAATTTATTGTTGTTTGTCCCTAACAAAGGGCACCTCAATTAGTCCGCTCTCCCATCTCTGGCACCTGAGGGAATTGTCAAAGGACTCCTACCGGGCTCGGAACTCTACCCTGCAGATGCCTTCTGGTCTAATCATTGGCTACCAGATCTGCAGAACAATGGGTGCATAGTGATGCATATCGAGTTACCTTCACCTTCTGGCTGAGTCGGATTTCACACAGCGGTGTGAAGGAAAACCGACGAACCGAATCATAGAGCCTGTACACGATACCAATTGGCGGGGATTAGCTGAATGGGGGCTTGACAGCTCGGAGACGCAGTCGTCACTTGCATTGTTCGGGTGTCTGGAACTACCGGATTCCGAGCGATGCCTATCTTAATTCGTTTGTTTTCATCAAATTACAAAATTGCGTGCGATAACAATCAGGGGGAGCTGGGACCGGGCCTAATCCCTGTCGGAGGACAGGCAGTTTCTTTTGAGAGCTGTCTGTCTGCCCATCATGGCACTAGATATCTATCATAAATGCTCAGGAACCGTGAGGAACACACACCCCTGGCAAGGACTAAGTGCCATTGTATTTGACTGCCTGTCAGATTTACTAAGCCGCTCCCAGCCCGCCCTTCCTTCTCACTTGTTGTTCACCCCTCAGCCATTGTGTTACATATTTTGTCAGTTGTCTACCAAGTGAGTGCGAGTATCTGGCGGGCTCATCTCTGCTCCACTCCTGCATCGGCTTATTTAATGCATAAACAATTACTTCCATCAGGATTTCACAAAAAGTCGACAAAAGCAAACAATTCCCTTTGGGCTCTCAGGACCAACAACAGCTGCCCTGTGGACTGGAGTGGAGTGGGTTGCTACCCAGCTTTTTTCCCAAACTGAAACTGGATTTGTGTTGTGCATGGCGATTAGCACAAAGGTGAGAATAGATTTGGGCATTGCAGGCGCTTCGAGCTGAGTTAAGCAGGAAACCGCAAATATTTTTACTTCTCAAATGAAATCTTGCTTTTGTTCTTTTATTTATTAAAAACAGACCTGCTCTTGCCAAATCAGTAATTGTAATTTTCAATTAGTACATGACGTCATTTCAAAAAAGCTTGAATTGTTAAGTTGTATTACGTGAAATACTACAGAGAAGTTAGCCTGAGTTACCCAAAGAGTGGGAGAGCGGGCAGCACGGTTTTAATTGGCGAAATGGGGAGGGAAATGGGGAGGGAAATGGGGAGCTGAAACCCATGTTTTTCCTTCTCCGAGTTAGGTTCCGGTTTTTCCTTGTTATCTTGTTGAGGTGGCATAACCACCACTACAGTGACGTTCATCTTATTGTCATTCATATTGGTATTATTAACGGTAGAGGTTCTCTTGTTGATGCTCATCTTATTCTCATTATTATTGGTATTGGTAATGTTAGAGGTTCTCGAACTTTTTTTTGGTTGATCTGTCCCCTGAAAGGTAGGTCTCGCTATAAAAAACTTCTGATTTCAATATACTTACAGCTTACATTGCAATGGCAACGTGTTACCAGGAAAATAACCAGCAGCAGAAGCAGCAATTTCCCCATTTCGAGTGTGTTTCCCAAGGCAGACATTGCAAAACTAAGCGACATTTGAATTGACATTAAACATATTGTATGAACTAACCTAAATTTCCTTGGAACGAATTGATTAGCAATCACAATAACACACCGTGAAAATGGTATAATATGAAAGGTTCTTATTTTTATTATCGTGTGACCACCACATTTTAAAAAAAAACTGCTATTCAATATTGTGAAATATTATTTTTAAGGTTAAATAAGGTTAAGGTTAAAAAACCATAACTATAAAGTATTAAGTCATATAACATCACTGAAAATGTTTTTGACAGAAAAACAATAAATGTACATACAATGTAGAATTAAGTAACTAGATCCTGAAGGTTTAGTCTTGTTCGTTGGTGTGAGATTTCCTGTGGTCACCAGCAGTGCTTCCTATTCGTATTGGGTTTCCCCATAAAGTCCTTTTTGCTCCCTTTTTGGGATACCTATATATGGCTGGTGAATTGGCAGGACTCTCAATCAGACCGTGCACCTAATTAGCTCTTGGCTTAGTGCACAAGGTATCAATTTTCCCCGGGCCGCATCGGATAACACACATGTAGGAACATATATGGCAAAGGTTGGCAGGGGTATTGAAAAATGAGGTACCGATTCCCAATGTCCTGTGCCACCTTTTTGCCCACCTTAATGGGGCGCTAATCTCTGCAGCAGAGATTAACAGCCGAGCAGACACCGAAACCAATTTTGTGTGCCAACCAGCCAGGCAGGCGAATGGCTCTTGGTCGGATGACAGCAGCCAGAAGGCCTAAATTTACGGCTTTCTGGGTAATTTGACACTTTGGACAGAATAAGCGAGTAAAGACAGAGAGAGAGAGAGAGAGAGGGACAGGAAGGGAGCATCGGGTCAATGGGTAGTCATTGCATCGGGAATATGGAATGGGACTGGTCGAGGTCGAACTCGTGGTCACCGAGTGTCAATTGATCACAGACGTCTGCAGTTGTCATTTAATTTCCTAGTCCATGCCATGCCGTTCGACATTAATGATGCCCGAGCAGTGAGAACTTGGCTCTGGCAAATCGATTAACCCTTACATGATTGGTAGAATATATATTATTACTCACTTTGATTCTTAAAATGGAATAGAAGATGTTGAAGAATGCATTGTAAATATCAAAGAATTTTTCGGATTACATATAATATAATAATATGGTATATGACATAAGAATAAAAATCTGAGAAGACTTATAATTAAATACATTTTAGGGAAACGGATAAAAGAAACCCCTAAGGAAAGTCTGCCTTTAAAGCTATATACAATATCCTAATTTCTAGGTGTATATTCCTATTTCTATTGCTATTATCTGGACTTGTTTGAAGTGAAATACAAATTTAATCACTTTTATTTATGAATTTTCCCAACCAAATATGCGCATATTTACAAAGTGGCGGCGAGCAGCCTAAAAGAAAAGGGAAAATCATGCTCTTTCCGAAACTTATGACTTATGCATGCCCATGTACACGACAAATAACAGCAGCAGCGACCCGGAATGGGAGCCAGAGCCGGAGCCGGAGTTGGGATTCGATTTGGAATCGTGTGTGGCATTCGACCAGCCAGCAGACAGACACCCAAAGACAACAAACGAATCGAAACAATCGAGCACAGACAAAATCCATCTGTCATTCGGTAGTCATATTCAATCATGTATTCAATGCAATGCGATGGGCGAGCGAGTTTATATTTAAATAAAAGTCCGATGTTTACACACCCAGAGAAGACATTGCTATTGCCGGTGGACCGAAGGAAAATGAAAAAAGTTGTTAAATATTTGCATTTTCTCCAGCTCTCTGCATGTGTTTGTATGTTTGCGTCAATGTTGCCTCTTCAATCAATAAAATGTCAGAACTGCATTGCGCAGACATTGCAAACCAGAATCGGATTCTGAATCAGAGCCCGAGTCGGAAACAGAACGGAGACGGGACAGTGAGTGACTGACGGACTGACTGACTGACTGACTGGCTGACTGGCTGGTTCGGGTTGGCTGATTTCTAGGCATGACTGATATATGGCTTGTATTGACATGGACACAGTTCTTGACTTTCATTTTAGTTGGATGGAAGCCACCAGTCGGCAGCATGCTTGTGTCAATATGTCAGTCAGTCAATCGGTGTTTGCATAAGTCTTCCTCCGCGGATCGCCTTGTCTCCGATCGTCTGATTTACATAACCTTCCGACAAAGGCCCCACCAAGCACACCAAGCACACTGGCGCCTCCTGAATTTTGATTTGAGTTGAATTTCTTTGGCGAAAATATGAATGTAAAATAATATACAAAAGGGCAAAATTCAAATCACATTTAATTTGCCATCTGATAAAACCAAAATTTATAGCCCTCGGCGATTACACGCAATTTACGATTAAAGTTATTTGCCAATATCGTTTCTCATGTGAAGAATACTTTATTTGGTATATGAATTCTGCAGGCAACCTCAAAAAGTTCCGCATTTAATGACCCATAACATTGTGCTGTGTGTTTTGCATACAAAATCTGGGGATTTATTAATTTTGGTTCACTCAAATATATGTATAATGGGTGTGTGCGACATGGCAAATGGGTGTGTAACAATTTTTTTTTGTTTGTCTAAAAAGTAGGAAAAGCTGATTTAATAATTGATTTTTTACGACGATAATAAAATTCTTTAATATTGTGCTAATTGGCTGAGCTGTGGACATGACAATATCCGGTGGTAGTTAAAATTTGTAATAACTTTATTGAGTAAATGGAAAAAGTATTAGCATAGATGTGGCATTGAGTCATTAATCAATGGACACGCATATAAAATTTATAATACTTAAATCGCCATCGTTCTTACACTTTATTTTGTATCTTAATATGTTGGAAATTATTACTTTTTGATATCAAGAAAATTGAGTATTTTTTATGCTTTGTTACATTATTGGAATTTTTTTAAATTTATTCTCTAGCAAATCTGCTCGTTACTTATCTTGCTCCTTATATTTTCTTTGTATGTAACCTCGTTTTTAATACTTTTTGTATTTTTACTCCTCAAAAAACTGACACAAAGGCTAAGAAATTCGCATGAAGAAGGTCAAACATTTAAATAAAACTGTTGACAGTTCTGACAAAAGGCAATGATTGGCAGATTTTGGATTTAAGCCAAACCGAAAAACGGTTGCCCATTGTTGAGGCTACTTGTTTATCCGTTCTAAGTCCCAGGATTTGTTTTCGCATTTGTTTGGCATTATATTGATCCTACTTAGAGATACATACGTGAGTGTATGGACATGTGTGCGCCGTTGAGCAGTCATGGGATAAAGATTGTTAGCATAAGAAGATTTCGCAGGGGGTTGGCAAATGGCACAGCCGACAGACAGACAGACAGACAACCTTTTCATCATCGGCTCACACATGTCAACTGTCTCGCATAAATCTAACCTTTATAAGCATTTAATTGGCTGTCTGCCGGCAGCCTCTGCCGCCTGAGGAACCCGTTTAGCCTGACTGCCGACTGCTGTCTCTGGAGCTAAGGATGTATGCATGATATTATTGTTTCCGCTCCTATTTATTTTGAGTTTCAATTTTTGTTTTGCTTTCATTACTGGGCGTCCCAGGCTCAAGCCCGAGTTGTCATCCTAAAAAAACAAAGGCTCTAAAATAAGAACTGCAATCAACCCCTGATCTGGAACCTGGAACCGGAGTTTAGAGTGTCCTCTGTTTGCACATAACACATGCTGCAGTCTGCAGTTGTTATTGCTGCCTTTAAGCACTTGGTGAGAGTTTGTTGTCATTATTTATTTTGACCAAGGACTGAGTGGGCTGGACGATTAGTTTGGCTGGATCCGTCCTTCGATCCATCATCCCGTCCAGCCGCTTATTAGTATTTTTCCAAATACTTGTGGTTGCGTATGCGGCTGTCACATATGTGAGCATTTCGGTATTGGTTTTTCATATTTTCATTATAAACAGGGAGAGAGCTCTTTTCAGTAGGTTTTGTTTATTTGGCTCGGGAGTGTTTTCTTGTCATCAACTCCATCCGGTTCCAGAGACCACTCACTATAAGAGCTATCCTATCAGAATTTATTTAGAATTTAACTGAACAAATTGGAAGCGATCTATTTTAATCAAGTGAGAAAAAAATCGATTAAATGTAAATAAAAAAGTATAAATTGTAAGTATTAAACATCAAAAGCAACGAAATAATATCTTTCAATATATTTCTCTCATTACATTTACTATAAAAATTATAAAATTAAAGGCAAATATTATGAAACAATACTCTAATGAAGAAAACAAATTTGTATATGCTAAAGAAAAATTAAAAAATTACATTAAATTCACTTCCGAGGGGAAACTGATACAGGCCTTAATAAATTCTTAATAAATCCTCTGTTACTGGTTTTTCTATTCATTCTAACTTTTCATGGCAGTTTCCACGAACCCGTAAACTGAAGTCTGAACCAAACTTGGAATTCATTCATAAAACCACAGAAAGTATATAACTCTTTTTAAATTACAGTTCTTAGAATTCCCGAAACGTGTAGCACAATTTTCGTCGTTCCCAGATTTTGTACACACCGCACGTACTTGCTTGGAAAAGTGGTTCTTTCAATGGTTTTAATATGTTCTTTCGGCGAAATTTCAAAATTAGAGGAAGGCATTTTCTAGTAGTATTTTTTCTATCTTCTATCTTGTGGAAAGATCTTGATCACGTTCAATGAGGATGGACATGGAGTAGTTTTTCTGAAGATCAAGAGTTTGAGTTGAGTTGTTAATTTAGGTATTTCTTATATTATTTTTTGTATTATTTTATTTAGTTTAGATTTAGAATAATATTTTTATGATCTTAGCATCCACTTAATTACCTCTCAAAAACTTAACTTTAACTGCTTTAAAATGAATAGTTTTTGCTATTAAAAATTTCTTAATTAATTCCATTAAAATGAAATCTAAAACTACCTTTGCAGGCTTGACTTTCTTTTCTTTTTCTTGAACTTTGTTGATGTTTCTAGAAAGAACAGCTGATGATAAAAAAGGCATCAATCCCACACATTCATCCTCGATTTCCCAAAGGATACTGATTCCAGGGGAGACAGACCGAGATAAGTAGTTGAAATTTCACCTTTTGTCTTGAGTTTTATTCAATTACTTGCGGGTTTCATTTTTTACAACTTTTACCCTACACGTACATAAATTAAGGGAATGGAAGGGAGAACCTTATCGCAGCCACTCTCGAACCTGAAATCCGAAAAAAGACATTATGGTGTTACACTTGAAATTTACGACATCCTCTGTTTCCCGTCTCCAGTTGCCCCGTCACGCATTGTCCCAGCATTTAGCCTTTGTCCTGCTGCCTGCTGCCTGCTGAGCTCTACTTTCACCCCGAGCCCAGTCCTAGGCACTCACGTCTTTGAGCCTAGAAGATGTCTATCGAGATGCGAGCTGGCAAGGACAAAAATATCAATTTCTCCCTTTATTCTCCACGACTCCGCCTGCCATTGAAAGTGTTAATTGAACCATAAGCGTAACCATAAATGGATTTTATTTCCTAGTCCAAAGACAAAGCAAGGGATTCCCGAAAAACAAAATATATTCTCCTCCTACCCTCACAAACGTTTTATGGCCTTGCCCATCTTGTCTTTGTCTGTATTGTCTCGGAACCAAGAGATTTTTTTGTCTCCGAATTTCTTTATTTCTGGGTGTTTGCGGGGCATGATTTCTGGCCACTGAAGAGAAGAGATCTGGTTTACTTATGCAATTTGTTGCAGTTTTTCAAATCCTTTGTATATGGCTTTGTTTACACAGTTTGCAATTCTTGAAGGATCTGTTAAACGGTAGCTGTTCAGTCTTTGGGTGTCCTGTTCTTGGGATTTACAAGGAATTGCATAACCTTGTAAGGAAACTTAAACTCAATCCTAAGCCAGCTTGATCTGAGTCTACAAGAAAACTTAAAGGATAATCTGGAGATAATTTGAAGATGTGGGTGGTTTCGAATCTAAGATTTAAGGTTTCTGTGGAAAGATGTGAAAGAACTTATTTGGGATAAATGTTATATACTTTGAAGACTGTTTACCTAATATGACGAAGCTTATATTCTGAAATACTTCTGATTTTCACGAAATCATTTTTATAGAATATATCTTTATTTCAAAAGGAATCTATTTATAAATTTAAAGAAACAAATAAGTCAAAGCCCTCCCAATAAAGCAAGATAAGAATCCTTTATACCAAAAGTTCTTACCCATAATAAGTATATTCGCAGAAACCCCTTTTCAGTGTTTAAACGAAGCACGATCGCAATATCATAACTTGGCGCTGCCCTACCTGACGGACCTGATGGCTGCCCTTGAGAAACGCCTGTATCCTCCCGTATCTTTTACTGCAGAGCGGTTACTCCTCCCTCCTCCATCTATCGGCAACGCCAACGCCCCCTTAGCAGTCCCGGGATTGGGATCGGGGATTGGGGATCGTTACCAGCCCCTTCGGCCAAATCACGACACAAATGCCGTATAATCACTTGTCGAACGCTGCTCAATAATTATGAGAGGACGATGTGGGCCGGACCGTCATTTCGCATGCAGCGCGTTGCTATTAGGCCCTGATTTCGCTGAAACCTATCAAAACACATAACAATCCGGGGGCTGGGACGGGCTGGATCGCCCCGGCGATGATGATGACTTCGGGCCGAGAGCCACGTAATTATATCGAGCAAACATAAAAGGGAACGCCGGGACGGGGTCCAGCTCCCAGACTCTGGCTCGGATCAGAGTTCGGGATGGAGGCGTTGCCAAGACGCATAACAATGAAAACGTTTAAGCCGACTAACGAGCGAACGGTGAGCTGTAATCTTCTCTGCCGGCGAATCTTTCCTTTTCAACTAAAAATACTGGCGACTGGGGGAGGCGCCTTGAATGAAGTTTAACAAATTAATATTAAATTACGTGCCAAATTGGCAGACAACCGAGCCTCGGAGTCGAACTCGAAGCACATCAAAGGCGACGGTGGATGCACACAAAGATTTTTCACTGGCTTAGAATTAGAGTCAGCTCTGTCCATATGCCAGGGTAACGGAAGTGAAAATTGGGCATTCGTTTTCAATCCCTTGAATATATATCGTGGATATACTTGGAAATTGCCCCATTGGCGCCGCATAGTCATCAGCGATTTAGCACACGTCCCCGCTGTCCCGCAAAACAGATTTTTATTTGGCCTTTTGCAGCCTTTTAATGGCTTCCTTTTTAGGGTTTTATGGTCGCTCAGACGATTGACTAGGGTCTCCCTCGCATGGCGAACTGGATGCGTGCACTCTAAAATTGATTAAAGTGAAAGGCGCTGGCTGAAGGCAAGGGTATCTGCTTTTTGCCGGCGGGTCTTAATAACAGGACTCTGGCGGGTGCTTTTCGCAATTAGCTGTTATCCATCAAAATGGGACAGCTTAATTGGGAGGTTGCCATGCCGAACGAGGGTGAAGGTGAGCTGTAAGGAACTAGTAGGACAGTCTTTTTTAATACACTTGGAAAAAGTATAAGTATAATAATAAGAATATTATATCAGTTATTAAATAATATTCTAATGTTTAGAAATGGAAACTGATCTTCTACAATTTTCTTTCCATTCAAGTTTGATGCAGATACAAATTGCCAACATTACATAAGTCTTTCCCCTTGATTAAATACCATTTTAATCCCACACAGATATGATAATCAATGCTACTGCTTCAATGATTTACTACTAATTTCCCTTTTGAGCAGCTTGGCTATATTTCCCTTACATATGGTCACGTAAAGCCAAACAAACGCAACGAACCTGAAAGTAACTCCACCCAGGGAACATCACCGATGAGTTTAAGGAGGGGCGAAGGTAGTTGTGTTGTGAAGTTAATAAAATCTAATATGCTTAGCCACAAAATGGTTGTTTTGGGTCTTGTAATTATGCACCTTAATTCGTCCCAAAACCCGAACTCCGCCTCCGAGCTTTGCCACACTAATTGTATATGCAGCCGGTGTGGAACCCATCGACAATATTAAAAGGGATTTTGTGGGGGTCCATGCCCAGCTCATGCTCAGCTACTCGGTCTTACCTGCCAGCTACTTATGGAAATCGCTGTGCACTAAGGAGACTATGGAAATTTTCATTTTATTGGCGCCCAGAGCGTCTTCCATCGAGCCAAGCCACACGCACTCTGGCATACCAAAATCCTATAAGTAATTGTCAACGTACTTGGCGCCTCCCGAAGCCCTCCCTGACAACTCCCAGCCATTTGTATTTATATTAATTAAGCGTCGTTGAGTTGTCTTCCTGTTGCCATGGCCCTGGCACTGGCAGTGGCTGTCTCTGTGGCTGCTCCTCCCTTCGACAATGTTGTTATCTGTTCAGCTGTCGTCGTCGTCGTCGTCGTCGCCGTAGTTGCTGCGGCTTGTTTTACAAGCTGGATGGGCTTAGGGTTATAGACTCCAGACTCGACTCCTCCACTCCACCGTTCTGGCAGACGTTTTAATTGCTTCAAATTGATGATAATTAAGCCGATCTGCATATTTGTACTTTCGGAATGTGCCCTGCTATTGTTAGCCAAATGAGTTTCTGGGGGGAGGCGATTATGGCCCCCTCCCCCCTTCCATTAGGCTTATCGATTATGCGTTTTGCTTCAATCAGTTTACTTTTGGCTTAGACAATTTGATTAGCTTAGGACTAGCAATAACAATAAAGTAATGAATCCGTTTTCACTTGAATTGTTTAAAGAAATTTATTATATTTTTGGATAGAGACTTTTCAGAGAAGTTTTACTCATCAGTCTTAACATGCTATCACTGGCCACATTTATGTGTGTGTACCCTCAGCGAAGATTACGGCGTACTTGGAAGGCTTTGCCGCTAATTACCTTTCATCCGGATATTTAGTACACACAGTCCGAGTCTAAGCCACATTAGGGCAAGCGTGGGTGCGCTAGTGTTCAATAGCCAGAGGAAGCCATAGGAGGACCCCTGCGGAAATAATTAAAGATTCCAAAGTCTTGGCGACCGGAGTGTGTAATTTGCTTAATTCTTTCGCATAAGCCATACAATTAATCACCTTTCTCTAGGAGATACTTAGACCAGGTAATAGTTACAACCTTCAATTAAAAGTCAATTAGGGAGGAAACTCGAAAATTCCGAAGGATACGGGTCTGCACCTCATCATGTGAAACAATTTCTGGCAGCTGTCGAAAACCACACGTTGCTAATTGTCGGTTGCAGTCGAATAGGTGTAGACTCGGGCATTTGATTGTTGCCCTTCGAATGGGGCGAGGCCCGCAGAAGATTAAATAAAAAAGAACAAACCTTTTTGCACCTTTCAAATGTCAAACGACGATGATGTCGGCTAGCTAATGAACTCAGTAAGAGTGAACGAATTGCAGATTCTCTTTAAATTGAAATAAATGAACTGAACTGGGAAAAAAGGTTGAAAAGAGACTTTTTTAATGATTTTTTTAATTTCCTGATTTTAAGATGGAAAGGTTATTTTAGGTCAAGGTTTTATTTTTAGAATTAGGTGAATTACCTTAGGGAATTCGTATTTTATATTGATATTAATTTAAATTTGCATATTCTAATTATATCCCAAAAAGATATTTTTAGGGAAAAATAAAGTTTAAATTTAATCTATATTTTATTAATGATTTTACTTTTTTATAAAATTGTTGAGGTTAAATTTATTATTTTTGTATTTAAGGATTATATTTATTTATTTATTATTTTTATTTTAAAGTTTTCTTAATATTTGGAAGAAGAATTTCAGGAGGTAGACTCTTTCCTAAAAATTTTTAAGGCATAATTTATAGGAAAAATATTTAAAAACTAATTAAGTTAAATTAAGCTTAGAAGAGCCGGTAAATCTTCATAAAATAAATTTATTTATTTAAGCTTCGTCTGAATCCTTTCCACTTAAAACACAAGTCATATATCCTTATACACTTTCGACGTGCTCCGCAGCTGTAGAGCCACAAATACACGAGTGTGAACACGTTACCCGGGGACCTGGTCTTTGAGGTTAACCCCAAGCGACTGTGACAAGGATGTGCCGCGCAGGACAGGAAGTGGTAACTACTAAATAAGCAGGTCCCAGCCGGGGGCGTGGTGCCGCCAATGGAACCGTGTGGAACGGAACTTGACCAGGGTCAGCAGCAAAGCGCATGTGACAAAAGTAGGATGAGCTGTGGCAATGCCACGGCGCAGTTCTTTCCCGCTTTCCGGCTTCCTTCCCCCCCCCCCGACGTCTGTGGCATAGTTGGTATCGTTGTCAGCTTACCGACGGGGCTTTTTGCTGTGGCTGCCTGGCTGGCTGACTGGGTTTAATTCTGTTTTCGGGTTAAGTAAGTGAATAAGTATGCGCTAAAATTCAGTCAACCGCATTAAGTATTTAAGCACTCAGCACACGCTCAGCACGGAGACTTACACACACTCGGCAGCGGCAAAGGCAGCGAGGTATCGCATTGCCGCACATGGACAGCCTTTTTCCCTCCTCAGCCGCCTTGGCAGAACCGCTTGGTTAGCGTTTTTCCACAACAACGCATACACTTTGAGGTAGCTTTTCCGCTAATGAACGCATTAGGGAAAAAAGGCGACGAGCGCAGCCTTGTTGGCGGCTTAGTTCCTGCAATGCTCGGATATTTTATTAAGTACTTAACATGCCGCTTTCTTTGCGCAGACACATTTAGGCTCCCCCAGCTATTTGCCTACGATTACCGACTCGCTACAGTTATGCGGACAGTACGCTGAATTACACAACGTTTGAGGTTAAGCGGATTTCGTAATTATCCGACTCGCAGATGCATCGCCCCTAAAGGGGCCCGCAGGAGAGCTGGATCAGGTAAGTGGAAGGCTGCGGGCTTACAACCGACTCGGGTGTCTCGCCTCTGAAGCCGGATTGGGACCGCTTAACTCTTCTTTTCGATTGCAAGGCAGCTCCATGCTTGTTGGCGGGATAAATGGGTTTAATTTAAAACAGAGTAAAGGCTTCCAATGATTATTCTTTAAGGTTTAAGTACTTTTGAAAGCTATACAGGAATATGTAGCTGAACATTTCAGATTGACCGTTTATAGAGCGATGAATTTGATAAAAAATTAAGAGTAAATCATTGGGTTTAAATTGAAATAAAATTCGATTTAGCATTGGTTTATTTATCAAAGAAGAAAAGAATGAAAGATGACTTATACACCTTCTACTCTGCTTTAATGACAAAAAATATTTAAACAGCTTTTCCAACCTTATTCTAAAGCAAATTCTCTTGGTCTATTCATGAATTTTATGTATTTATCGACAGCAGTTCCTCACTCCCCTTTCCCCTTTTCAATAAAGAGTAACTTCTTGAGTTAACTTATTCTATTAGAGCGAAAAATCTTGCAACATTGTTGCTTCAGTAATTATTCTTTATACGTCAAACTGTTCCCTGTAATTTTATTCAACGACGGCGATTGCCACAATAATGCACCGAGAATGCAAACGCTTTTTGCCGACACCACTCACGGAGCAAGTTAAGTCATTACGGTGTGTGATGGCTTGCGTCATGCACAGGCACTCGAACGCCGAACACGGTTATGATTTCCAGAAATTACAACTACTAATTGTCATAAAAAACCATTAACCACATTACCATTTATTAAATCAGGCAGGGAAGCGTGCCTCCTCCGGCCCGAATGCATTTCGCCTTAATTATGCCACGTAGCAGCGAAGAGTGTCTATTGGGGGTGTGGGGCGGGCGCACCAAGTGTTCTGAATTTCCACGAAAATTTCATGTAATTATGGGCAGGGGCTGCCGCTTCGCTTCGGTGTATGCGGCATAATTTTTAATAAGTGCACGGGCCTCGGCGCCAGCCACTTGGCTGCCTCTGATAATGGCTCGATCCGATCCTATCCGATCCGATCCCTCTCTCGCTCTCACCTTTCCCCCATTTCAATTTCCACTCGCAGCTAATTCAACAAACAGCACCAAGCGAATGCACGTGATGGGCCAGTTAGAGCTCCCTGGCTGGGCCACAATGTTGTATTGTAGCCTATAGTCAGCGGGTTGACACTCCCTTTTAACGCCGGGGAGTACGTGTCTGTCCTTATCTGCTTCCTTTGTATGAATTTCATATTTTTATGGCTTCGTGGAAAGGCGCAAACTCATAAAATTTATAAACGCACACAAATTTGTACGTAATTACAATAAAAACCCATAAAATATATCATAAAAATCCAAAATGCCCATCGCCAAGCGCACTCCCAGGAAGCCGCGAGGGAGTTTCCGAGTTTCTCGGCTCAGCTAAATTTCTAACTAAATTTATTATTATGACACAATTTTTATGTGCCTTACGATTATTTTGTTTTTTTTTTTTTGTCGTGTGGGTGTGCGAAGACTTTTGATAATTTATGGGTCGAGTTTTATTACATTTGATTTGTTTATGTGGCCATTCCGAGGATAGCTAGCCAAGGAAAAATTATAATAATAAATAAGTTTGGTCTCATCCCGAAGCCGAAAGGTGTGCGCGTGTAGCGCCAGATTTCCTGTCCACCAAGTCGTTTTATGTTTTTTTCTGTTTATGACAGCAATTGTACATGCTGATCATATTAATTAAAGATTGTGGGTGATCCTCAAGTCACTGATTGGATAAAGAATGTTTCTTGAAGGAAGTCCAGATAGATCTATCACTTTGAGAAATTTTAAAAAAATATTAAGAGGTATTTTGAATGAAAAACACTGTTGAAGCATTGAAATTGTATACCAAGTTTTACTTAGTCAAGGAATACATTTTTTAGAATAATGAGATTGAGTATTTCGACTTTATCTATAATAAAAATATAAGAGCATTCGTTCTACGGCTAAGCCTTGAGTTTCCACCAGAAATAAGGTTTAAAAAAAAATATATAAGGCTAGTTTGTTCAAGAATATTTTCCAAATATTTCCATATTTCCTTCTCAAATACATTTCGATGCACTTAATATATACAGATCAAAATAAATTGTTTACATTTACCACGGACACAAGGGCCCATCTCAACTGTCCTTGCATTCTACGGATGACTCGTCCTTGCCTTCGGTCCCGCCCCCTTGGCTGGAAATAAAATACATCTGTCGCTGTCGGTGCTGCTGCTGCTGTGGCTGCTGACAAACTGGAAACCATATGAGAACAATAATGGATTGGGTGTCCAGGGCAAATCCTAGAGATGCCGGCTACGTGCAACCGTCCTCCTTTACGCTCAACTGCAAGCAAATGTGTGGGCAATAAATTATAAATTCGTTTGACTTCTGCTGCCAGCCGCCTGCTGCCTGCTGACAGCGGGGCAGATCCAGGGAGGGACGGAGTATGTGTGTCCTGTGGTCCTTCTCTCTGTAGTCCCTTGTCCTAGCACCCTCATCGCCTGTCCCTTGTCCACATCCTGCAGTTATCCTTGACCGCCGCCCTCGCATTGAAAGCGTGGCCCTGGCACCTACCCGAGCCTGTGTCTCTGTGTGTTTGTCTGACCATAATTCACCATGACAAGCCAAAAACCATTAGTAAAGGCAATAAAAATGACAATAGAAGTCAATTTCCATATTGTGTGTTCCAGTTTTCGATACGGATTTCACATTGTGGACATTCACTGCTGATGCAGTTTTTCTACGGCATTTTCTACATTTTCCAGCCGCCACCAACAATTTGAACGTTTAATGAGCGTGTTCCATAAAATTGAACCATATTCAAAGCGAACGCCCATTAAACATGTCACATAAATCAGACTGAAAGTAGTTAAAGATATTAAGGCAATGAGCCAGGAGAATTACATACACCCAGGGCTATCAGGGAAATCATTGAAATGTACATCAAGGGGGTTACGTTACGTTAACGTATGTATAAGATAATTAACAATATATTTTTAATAGAAAACTCGCTTACTACTGAAAATAAAATGATAAACATAATCAACTTTAAAGAATATTATTCTACTCTTTACAATTAGGAACGTTGTTAGTATCTCTGAACTGAAACTAGATTTATTTAATTTTAGAATCTTGGTTACTGATTAAGGGTTAAATTACAAATAAGTTTATATTTTTAAATAATTAAACTCGGGTCTTATGTATACCGAAAACATTATTTATTTTAGATACATTTGATAAATGATAAAAACAATATATTATATATTGAGAACATATCTTATGATACTTTTCCTCTCTTTATAAATACATCCATATTCTAAGTCTTCAAAATTTGTATACCATTTAATAACATATTAAAATACTTATTAAATATTCTTTGAAATTGTTTTATTTTTATTTCTAGAAGCTCTTCAATGTTTTAAATATTCTTTGTTATGCCAAACAAAATAAATTGCATTCCCAAGACATATTTTTTTTAAAAGAAATCTAAAGTGAAGTATGTCAACTCAGTACAGTGCATCAAAATAAATATGCTAAACTAAACTGAAATTCCATTGAAAATGAAAACTGTCATAATTTGAAATGTTCTGTGTGTCGTGTTTATTTGCTGTCATTCGATGTGGCACCAAGCACCGAGTCGACTTAAGTTTCGGCTGTAAATAAAATTTTCCAAAGAGTTTTCCCTTCCCCGCCTAAATCTTCACCGAGTCGAGAACACAGAAATAGCGCCAGGTCATGGAACATTTGGAAAATGAGGAGGCGGCACCAGAAACAAAGCGAAAAATAACTTTTTATGGGACTTAGGCCGTCGCGGGATATTTCTTTTATCGCATGCCTCACTGTTCGATGGCGAGAGGGAAGGCGGACTGGGGGGATGCCACGAAAAGCAGGCTGCGAGGAGATTTAATATTGTTTATGAGCCATCAGCCAGTCAAAGCGAAAGGAATTAAAATGTGCAACGATGTGAAGGAGGTTGAAGGGGCATGAAAATGAAAATGCCGCCGCTATCATAAATTATGGCATTTAGTGTGAAAAATGTTAAAATAAATTAGTCTGCATAAGAGGCGTTTTTGGGGTTTCGAGAGGATTATGAGATTGTAGCTGTGGAAATTATAGCATAAATAAAGCGTACGTTTTTTTGGGTTATTAATTTAGATTGTTAATTGAAGTCTGGAAAGGGAATTAGTTGGGGTTAATTGGTGAAAACAATCTGTTTTGGAATGGTTATATTATTTATATTATCATTAGAAATATAAAATAAGTATGTTCTATCCTTATCAGTTTTTCTCTACATCAGAAATCCTTCCCCTATGATAAAACCATCATCTTTCTCTCATTATAAGACTTCATAAAATCTGTGTCAGGGTCGCTAAAGATCGTAAACATGTTAATAAAACTGTCTTGAGTTCGAAACGTAAACACCGCGGGATGTCTTTGTCAGGTCCTATGGCAGGACCTTGGACAGGACCTGTGTGACATGCATGCACAATGAGAAGCAGGCTGAAAGGAAAGAAATTGCAGCGGTCATAAATTTCCAGCCATTTCGGTTGTATTGTACTGGACCTTCTGGACTTCTATAAGTCGCTCAATAATAGGTGACAATAAAAATTTATTGCATTTTGACCACCATGAAATCATCGTTAGGCAGTGACAGCGCTGAGCAGAGCAGATCGGAGAGGATAGGATCAGGGATGCGCATCGGGAAGAGGTCAATGGAAGCACCACAGGACATGAACGAGGACGGAGTTAGGGCTGTCTTTCCGCCCACATAACTTGACTCCGGCTGGCCTTTTGCCTTTCTTCTCAGATGGCTCACACACACACACACACACCAGCACACTCGGCTCGTTTGTCACATTTAACAGATTTGTTATCCTGTCGAGTTAATGTCGGGCACACACAAGTCCCTTCTCGTCCCGTCCCGACTGTCGCACACATGTCCCAGCACCCCGGTCCCGGTGAATCCTGAATCCTGGATTCTGGATTGTGGATTGCGGATTCACGAGAAGCGCTCGACAGGGACCTTGGTCTGGCAATAAAAACAAAAGATTGATGGCATTGGGCACACGTTCGATTTGTTTTCCTGTTGCTCAGCGGCCACCTCCTGCCGTCCTGCTGGGGCTTGTCCTTGTGCCTTTTAGTGCTTTGTAATGTCTTAACATTTGACACATCACTGGGACTTCACTCTGTAGCGGGGGCCCACCCTTACAGTCGACAGCCGACAGCCGACAGCCACCATCCACTGAGGATATTGCTCGTTAGTTAAGGTTTCTAATAAATTTGTGCAACACATTTCTTTTCCTTTCGGGGTTCGTTGTTCGGTTCGCCTTGCCGCCAATCCTCTGTCGTCGCTTGTAACATTTTTATTTGATAACATATTGCATTTGGCCCTTTCTCGAAATCTTTTTCCCTTGCCGGTTCCGTTTCGTTTTGGGTTTCATTCAGCCGCCGTTGTTTTCCCGTCCATTTGGGTGGGTTTCCTCTCTAAAATATTGGCTGAAAATGCTACCCAGCGTCTGGCGAGGGTCTTAACTGGAGCACAGTGGCCAAGTGATTTATGGCGTCTGTGCTGGTCATTCAACTGCATTTGATTTAGGTTGTAAATTGTTATACTGCTTCCTGTTTATGCTCGATCCCCCCTCAAATCTTTCGCTGTTTTTCGCTAATGAATTTATTGCACTTTTTTGCGGTTTTGTGAAAAGTCTTTTGGTAACATTCCTCTCTGAAAAAATATACACAGCATAAAAATAAGTTAGGATAATGCACAACTTGGCTTCATTTCCTGTATAATTTATTTAGGCCCTGCAGCTAGGATAACAATAAATCTCTAGTTTTTTAAAAAGTCACTCTGCGATCATTAAGAAAGTTCCATTGCTCTTTATTTTTTTGCCTCGACTTTGGTTATTTTTTCCACCCATTTTTCTGCGGTCATCACTGGCTTAGCGGGATGGAAGGTACGAGTCATCTGTGACAGGCGAATATTATCCCTCTTTGGTAGGAGAACGAAAGTGATAAACGATGGAGAGGCAGGGAAACGAGTGAAAGAAATGCCAAAGAGCCTGACACTTGGACGTGAGCGCACAAATAACACTTAACACAATAACAAACAAACTTTTCGACTAATGACAGTCCAAGTAGCAAACAATTTATCGGATGCCAGGAAGGAGCAGCCAACTCTCGCACACACTTTCGCACCGAGAGTTCCTTTTGCCAAGTCATTAATCTTGTTTCGCTTTGGTTGGGCGGCGGACGGCGGATGGCGGACGGCAGACGGGGCGGGAAATCAGCGGGCGTTCCAATACCGATTCCCAGCCATGTCGTCGTTATCCTTTCAAGCGTGAACACATGCGATTACGTCTTGGTGGCCCCGTGTCCTTGTTGTTGCCGTATGTCTGTGTGTGTGTTGCCAGTTTCCGCATTTTCCTGCGCCAGGCGGCTGCCATGATTAAGTGCCATTTTGAAAAGTACTAAAATCCTGTTGGTCATGGCCCTGGACCTTGCCAGCACGCCACCCGCCGCAACACACACAGCTCTTCCCCCCGCGAAGCTGGCAATGTCAAAGTGTCAATGATATATGTTATACGCTCCGATAAGACGCCCTCTCTCCAGGCAAGGACGAAGGAGGAAGCAGGAGCAGAACAGGAGCTTTGGGGTGAAACCCCTGTGTGTTTGGCGCCCAACAAAATATTGCACGTGAACAAAAGCCTGGCTGGTGAAATCAGTGCACGTTCACGCAATAACATAATAGTTGGCCATATATTTAGCTGATTTCCCACCAAACACCCGCTGCTTCCTGTAGCACTCGTATTTTTCTCGATTTTCCCCAGCTTTTCTCTTGATTTTTTCTTACATCATAAAAGTGGTACACTTTTACAGGTTACCAGACATCGTTTACTTTATTTATTTATAATTATAATTATAAGGTAATATAGATTATTTTGTTTGTAGTTATACTTAAGAGTTAATTAAGTTGATTAACTTTTATTTAAGTTGTTGAAGAAACTATATCGAGTAAATTATTAGGTTAAAAATAGTACGTAACTTTCCGGAGAATTATGGGAATTATTAATTTAATTTTTTTTTTTTACTGAATGTTTATTAGTGGTATACAATATTATTTTCAATTAGAAGGTTCTTAGTTTCTTATTTATTTGACTTTTCAAAACTAAATTCTCTTCATGTAAAGATCAAATTTATTTATACTGAAAATAAGCTTGATCTTTCAAATTTTGAAGTGTCGAACAAAATCATTTAAAAAAGTAAAATTTTGATACTTTTGGAGAATATATGAAAATGACGTTTAATAATTGTAATTATCTCTATTTCCGCTTGTATTGGACATACATATCTAACAATTTATCTATTAATAATATAATATAACACAGATATTAGATAAAAAATCGATACAGTATATTTATTTCGATATTTTCTTCCTTATTAGCATCGTAAAACTTCGATGAAAAACCGAATGCTCAAATGGAACTCTGCTCTGTGCTCTATCCGATCAGTTCTGGTCTAAAATGTAGATCCAGACATACCAGGAGCCCTCCGTACCTCGATCTTCCCTCGGCGCTGGGTTTTTGGCAGTTGTAAAATATTTCGCCTCGGCGAAATCTCTCAAGTAGGTGCGAAATCGATCGTAAACAGCCCCCTTCCGAGCGGTTCCCACAATTCCAAGTACTTTCGATATGATCGAGAGATCGCGGGCCAACAACAAGACTGATGATCGCATGTTGGTGGACGTGGAGCACCGAGGAGGAGGCCGAAAAAAAAGAGCACGGCGCAAGTGCGAGAGAAACGTAACCGGAAAAAATCAAAGGCAAAACAATGATCAAAGCTGTCATTACAGATCGAGGGGCGGTCTTTGATCTTGCGCCGCAATGCGGTTCGCTCGAGGGGCATGGGCTGCGTGTCCAGATTTTATGTTTTGTTTTTTATTTGATTTTCACTTTGTTCTATCAATCAGCGCCTACTACTCTGCGACCGAGCGGCGAAATGGAGAAGGGTATCCGTTCCGTTCGGCTGGGGTTATAAAATGATCTTGAGAGCATTCCCGATGCATCGGTGTGCGTGTGTTTTCCTTGCTTTTCACGTAATAAAAACACATTAGCAACAACAAGCAACACGTTAATTTCGTTTAAAAATAAAATAGACGAAATAATTGCCGCTCCTGGGGCTGCCCTCCCTGCTCCAAATTGGAAAATCGCATTTGATGGATGACTATGGAGGAAGTCGTCGCTTCTCGCGTCTGTTGAGCGCTCAGCGTTTGGGCGTTGAGCGTTGAGCAAGTTGTCGATGCTCTGGGATTTTGTGGATTTCGAGAGTCAGCTGGGGTGTGTAATTTCCGAGGGATTACGTACGGAATTGTATGTACATTAAAGCATTTTGTGGATTTCCTGGAATTTATGCGGAATTTATCTTTCTTTCGAGTTGTTTTACTTGTTTGGATTGTTGGATTGTTGGATTGTGATTGATCTTTGATTTTGGCATTTTGCCGCCGGTCGGCAGCTTGTTAAGAATGTAAATAGATTCTGATTTACAAGAATGAAGGATGAGGAGAATTGATAATTGACTGATAATAGAGGAACTAATATTAAAAACGAAAGAAAACGGAAGAAAGCTGAAATATTGATCAAAAAGGATTGTAATAAGTATTTAATTTAAATATTTCAATTAATTATTATTATAGCGGCCAATCCCTTCCTTAATTGAAGTACAAATAAAACAATTTAGATATTTTTTAACAACTATAAAGCCGCAATAACTTACTTTAATATCAAAATTCCTTATAAAAACTTCAAAATTAACAAATCTTACGTTTTGATTGTCAATTAGTTCGAAAAGATTTACTAGCTACGAAAAGCATTTCAGTAATTTCTATTTGTGTTCATTAGGAAATCCAGCATTAATCCCACAAAAATGTCAACAGACAAAGCGGCGAAGGAAAACAGCTGCAAATCTTTTTCGAAAATTTGTAACCAATTTCCAAAGCCGCGAAAACGTTTTTCAGGGCCTTAACAAAGAAATTTATGGCTTTCAGGAGAGGAACCCCTTTATGTGTCTGCCTCAAACGCAATCGGGCTACAAAATTAGAAGCAGATACCCAAGACGAACAGAAGTTTTTCTAATAAAACTCACGTAAACTGTCGCCTTAATTTCAAAAGAATCGAAACGATTCGACCAAGGCCCCAACCATCACTCCAAATAATTTCAATTTAGGCACGATTCTGTGCCCCTGAACCATAAATAATGGAAGTAGAGGCAGAAGACTCAACCACAACTGGCGGGCTGGCACTCTCTCTCTATTCTGAGAACCCCTTCGCGAAGCGAAAGAAAGGGCTATCAATTTATTTTTGATGGCAGGCCCAACATAAATCCCCTCCACGGAAACCACAAAGAAATCACACAATAGAAATTTATGTAATGCCTTCGCAGAAGCGCTCTTACACCGGCTAGGGGAATCTTGATTTACTTCATCTTGATCTGGATTCCCGGGCTACCGTGGCGCAGACTTAACTCACCCATCGCCTATCGTGAGTGTAACCAATTGTGAGTGCTTCTGTTGTTAACACGGTTAATAAATCAGAATTGTCCAAACAAAGGTGTCGAGGTGGAGATACTAGAAGTCCGTGACCCGTCCCTTGCGCTCCCAGTCGCCGTAGCGTGTGGGTTCGGGCCCCGCAGGTCCTCCGACTTCCCCGGTATGCGGATTGACGCCGTTGGGCCAGGGTACCAGGGGCTCCTTTTCGTGGGCCGGATGCGGTGCAACTTCTGGCAGGGGAGCCAGAGCTGAATTTTGTAGCTTTTCCCGGAACTTCGAGTAACGCTCGCTGAGTTTCTCCTCGGGCTTGGGCAGCACCTCAACCTCCTCGATCGTGTGGACATGTGTCTCTGGTTTAGGCAAGGTGCCATGACAACGGCGACTCCTCATGTGGCGTCCGCACTGGAAGACTAATGATCGACCAAGTCGTAACATTTTCTGATTTACTTGTAACCTTTAAATATTCTGTACACTTGAAATTCTCGGAATATAATAAATCGAACGGAAAGAGGTTTATCTCATGGATCAGTTGATATGCTTAAGCATTTAACTAAATATTTTTATCGCCTTAATGTGAATATTATTCAAATGTTTCTTTTTAAAAGGAATTTTAGTTGCATGTTTGCTAATTAGTCAACCTGAGTTTTTACTTATTACAAAGAAGGTCAAGAAGCTTATAGATTCATTTGTAACCGTATAATTATATTTTAAAGCATAAGATTTATTGAATACTTTAAGACATTTGCTTGAAGAAATGGTCACAATGTTTAAGTTCACATTATAATCGCTTGATTATAACATTCTCAGGATTACTATTGCTCTCTTTAAGAATTTGTAAACTGTCATTCGTTTACCCAATAAGTTGATCTAATTGGGCAAATCAAAAGAGTGAGTGAGAGAGAGATCTTTTCCCAAAGGGTTAAATAAGAGCAACCGTCTTGAAGGTTGTCTTTCACAAGGCATTAGATATACTCCAGTCGTCTGTCCAAACATAGTTTGACATGACTCCGGCTGACAGCCAAGATCAAATGTCAGTCTCTGGGAGGAGCCTTAGCCTCAGAGTCTCAGAGTCTTTGGGTCTTAGCTCGAAGCCGCAGCCAAGCGGAGGCTGAGTGACAAGGCTGACGGAGTCTAATGACTTTCAAGCAGCTGCTGTTGAGCTGCAATGGAGATAAACTTCCGGAAACGAGTAGCTGTCTAAGGCAGTTAGCTGGTCAGGCTGTCAAGCGAGTGCACTTGGAAAAAATCTTTGTTTATTATATTTAAAAAAATGTATAAAAAAGGTGAGTATGGATAGGGATATAATATGAACTTATACTCTGATACAAATCCTTTTAAATATTTCAAAACTTTTTTAGCCTAGTTTTTCTTTGTGTGCGACACCAGCTTTCCAACTCATTCCCGTTCATTAATTATTAAAAGTGGGCAGGCCGACAGCACCGGCAGCACCAACATCAACAGCAGCATCTGCATCTGCATCTGCATCAACATCAGCATCTGGATTCGCATCAGTCAGAGCCATCAGATTGCCTGCTTGAAGTCGATCTGGAAGGCTTCATCTGGGAGCGCGGCATGCTCCGATCGCGTCGAGCCCGACATGAGTTGGATTCGCGCCTCAGACACCTCCAGCTGAGCGGCGTGACTTCAAAGCCCCTTAAATATGGCTTGTGCAGGGAATCGTCATCCGAAGCAGCGACTGTAGCAGCAGCAGCAGCAGCAGCAGCATTCTTCAGATCCCCGATCTGTCGCCTGTCACTTGCATAACGTTCTCTGCAAATTTGTTCTGCAATCCAAACATCCCACTCTCGGAAAGAAACATTAAAAGTTGCCGGCGCGCTGCTGTCAGGAGATTTGCCTTGGTTCGCTTTGGCTCCGGCTTGCCCGGCGACTTTCTTCCCGCCCGGGCCGGTGCGGGGGGATCCCCTTTTCAGCTCAGCTGGCACTGCGGGCTGTCTCCGCGGTCGAATTGAAATTGCTGCCTCAACGTTCCACGTCGGCATGACAATAATCTCGCAAATCTGTTTAAATTAAGCGAGACAAATGTTTCCTCTTGCCCGACGGAGCGAGTATGTGGCCAAGACGACAGCCAGACAATCGGGACCAGCTTAGGTTCCCCTCCTTTCGGCTCAGTATTGTCCTTGTCTTTTGCTGGACTTATCTCAGTTGACTTGGGCAAGTTTTGCTTTATTGTTGAAAAGGAGAGCAAAGAAATCAAGTAAGTAGTCCATCGGTTTAAATAGGAATTATTATTTGTATTTATTTTATTTATTTATCATATTAAATGTAGTATAAAATACTTAACTTAATTATATTGTAACGAGCACTGGCCGCTGGGACCTTCGCTTTCAGCTAATGATATTTAAAATCAATCGCATCAGCTTTCACTTAAAGCAAATCTTCATAACTCAGCAAACAAAGATTCCTTTTCCATTGAAAACAATGATCCCGAAATTCACAATAATTAAATCGTATAAAAAATACGCTCACTAAAATACGAAAACTATCGAGAAATGTTCGCTGGTTTCCAGAGCTGTCTTTGATCAGCCGTCAAGTGGTTTGATCGATTTCCACAATAATAAAAATCCACCGACAACTTGTCTATAATCAAAATCCCTCTGGGAATGTGTTGCCGCTGCCGCTGCCGTTGCCGCTGTTGCTGCTGTTGCCGCTGTTTTTGCGGTAGGCATCCATCAATCACAATGAAAAGTTTTTCTCGCACTGACTGATCTGGCCTGCCAGATCTGGCTGCGCCCACCCATAAATTTGTTTGATCCTGCCTCGCCGGATTTTACGGAAGAATCGAACATTTTCACACAGTAATAAAAATCTCAAACATGTTTGTAAAGTTGTTAGCCGTAGCCCGGCAGCCCTGCCAGTCCCCACACTCTCCCGCGATTGTAGGCGGGAGCAGAACATATAAATTAACATTTTGACTGCCAACTGGCGCGGCGAATGATCAAAGACCCACTGTGCCGTCATCGTTGCGTTGATCATCGTCATCGGTCGACGGAGCAGGAGTAGCAGCAGCAGCAGCAGCAGCAGCAGCCACAGCAGCAGCACCACCAGCAGCAGTGCGAACATCATTCCACGTTTACGATCCATCAACACGAGCCATCAAATTGTATACAAACAAACGCAGCAAAGATCAAAAGCCACGTTACCTCCACACGGAATCTGTGCCGATGGCTGCCTCGTTTCGGTTTTCTGGCCTATCTGTCTTTCTGTGATTCCCTCAAATTCATTAAACGAGTATGGTGGTTGTGGCCTCTGGAAGCCGTTGCACTGAAGACAGGGATCCTCATTCTCTGTCTCCCCTATGGCATATATAATTTTATAGTTTTCTCCCGGAAAATGTTCACCTAATTATGGGTCGACTACGATTCTCATTTGTCAAGTGTCTGGGCGAAAGGAATATATTTCTTATATTTTTTTGTGGCCATCAAAATGTAAGTAATAAATAGGATCTTAAAAAGGAAACCCGGAAATTTAATTATATTTATAATATTGTAGTTATAATAGTTAAATAATAAGCCCTTTTAATATTGAAGAATCGATAAAGATGCAGACTGTAAACAAATATTTCTGAACCGAATTTAACATTTATTTTACCATAGAAAAGAAGTATAGCACATACCATCCCCCATAACAAAATGTAAATCATGCTCCAGAAAGAATGAAAGGCTA
Source organism: Drosophila truncata (assembly GCA_008042515.1). NCBI lineage: Eukaryota > Metazoa > Arthropoda > Insecta > Diptera > Drosophilidae > Drosophila > Drosophila truncata. The sequence continues at coordinate 311,265 of VNJQ01001890.1, forward strand.
ACGGTGAGTGTCATAACACCATTAGCCATATCAAATGTCACAGAATCGTCAGAAAGCTGTAAATTTATATGTTGCCATTTCCGGCACAGCGCAGACTTTTCAGATTTAATGCCTCGCTCACAGGCATGTCAAATTCAATTTTACCCTTATGAGCCGAGACAACGATGCCCAGCTATGGCTATAGCTATATACATACATATATCCACCACCAACTGGTCCGCTCTCTGGCCATGTCAGGCCGGGAGCGACCCCAATAAAGTGCAATTAGCCAGATTTATGATTATCCCCTGTTATGCACAAATAATTTTTAGGCAATTCTCCATATACGCTCGACGACCGGAGCACGTACGGCCAAGTCTTCGGAACGAGAATTTATAACACCAAACGTAAACAACAAAGAAGACAAATCGCTTTATTCACGGCCGCCGCAAAAACCACCCCTTGGCACACCTCCTTTGCCAATCCCCGGGGCTGTGAATTATAGGGGATATGTGTACGGGGATATGTACACCATATAGTCGGGTAAAATCAAATTGAAATCTGTTCGAAATTCGATACCACTATGTGGCTTTCCATCCATCGAGGCAGGAGATTGACCCTGTATTAGGTTTGGTGAAATTGTCCCAAAAACCCTCTTCACTTGCCTTAATATTATTAAGGCGTTGATGCATTTTAAAGAAACCACAACATAAAATAGAATAGAATCGAAATAGTGTAAAGAATAAAATAGATTTTGGGTTAAAAATTTTTGAATATTTTTCAAATCCGTAATCAGGGTTACTTTTCCACTGATTCGAGTGCTTATCAAGACCAATAGAATATCGAAAAATAAATAAAAACTAATATGAAAACTATCGCTTAAATAAATAGAACTCATAGTTCAAATGACATGGAATTTATTTAGAGAAGAAAATTATTTTTTCATTCTCAGTTCAGAATTCAAATTTGGATTTCATATTTATATACTTTCCAATAAAAATTTTAGGCAAGTCCCTAATACCTTAACGTTAAGTTTTTGATTCTAAATCTTTTGCTTTTAAGCATTCCTTCGATTTTGTATATATTAATATCTTTCTAACTTGAAAGGGTTTCTCCTCTCCTCGCCCCAAGGCTCGTAACCACCAAGAACCCCACACAATTGTCGTCTCGGTCGTTTGGTTTCCGGATGGTGATAAGTATTTTGGCTCAGTTGTTTTTGTTTGTACATGTTATTAATTTCGCGTAGAGAGGGCCTGAAATTTTTGCCCGCTCAACTGCAAAAAGGCACCCCGAGAGCTGTCAATGTTAGGTGGGGTGGATAGATGGATGGATGGATGGATGGATAAATGAAGGAATAAATGGATGACGGCCGGGGGAAGTTGGTAACTCACTGCCAAAGGGGCAAATGTTGGCGGGCGTGTGCTGTCAGTATTGACAAATGTTGACAAATGGTTTGAAAATAATATTCCTGGAGGAAAAAGGAACACGCAGCGCTCTCCGCCCTCTTCACAAGTATTAATATTATTTGCCTTCATTAGTGGGCTTGTAACCCGAGGCGTTCACATCCGAGTTGACAGCCATTTGCACTTGTTCTGTGGCTCTGTGTTTTCTTTTTTTTTTTTTTTGCATAGGCCAGCCAGGCTCATCGCTCTCTGTAGTCCTGTCAAATCAATCATTGTTCAGGTTATGCTTCTACCCGGTTTTTGCACACTTGGATTTCTGCGCGTCTGTCCCCTTTTGTTATTGACATAAAGCCGGCCCATAATTTTTCATTGCATTGCACACGCATGACATTAATTTTGTTGACAGTTTTCTTTTATTTCTCACTGGCATTGTACTTATTCTTTTCCCTTCTGGGCTGTCAGCACGCATTTACATGTGTCGGACGAGGTTTCCCAGGCAAAGTCGCTGGGACAGTTGAAAAATGTTTGACCGGGGGATTTCATCCAGGTTGCGTGTGGATTTTGTGGTTCCACAAATTTTTGCAGTTTTTTTGTAAGAGTTTTATGACCCGTAGTGGTTGGTATTCTTTGTGCTAATGTATGTAATGTGGGAAGGGAAAGTTGAGGTTATAAAGGATCTTTTAAATTAATTTAATTTCCATCACCACTAGACTTTATTTTCTCTTAATGAGAAAAAATAAGAAAAACTATTTCTTAAAACTCTAACCATAAATATAAACCCGTAGTAACTTTAACACACACCTCATAAAAATTTAGGGAATGCTAAGAAGAGTAATCTTTAGTTCAGTCCATGAAATATATCCCGATTTTTGGTTTTTATTATGTATTTATAAATTCCCACCTGTATCAGCTTGTTGCAGTTGCTTCGCATTAATTATGTTGACTTCGGACACATTTATTTCAAGATCGTTACAAGTGAGCACGTTGAATGGAATAAAAAACAACTCAAGTTCCATGTCACCACGACAGACAACCATCTAGAAGCCAGTTTTAGCAGCTCCAAGACAAAAAATCTTACCGAAATGACGGCATCCGACAGGCGACATGCATAATTTACAAGATTAACGATTCGAAAATTGATTTCAATGCCACTAAAAATGTCGAAAATAATCTGAAATACATATGGAGAGCCTTAAGGTTATATGGACTGGAGCAGTTATTTATTGTCAAGGTGTGTGTGTGTGTGTGGAAATGGGACACCATTTAAGTCATTTAAATTTTATAGTGAGATAATTTTACGGCCTCTCAACAGCGGGTACTTAAGGGAATGTCTTATAGGGTTTCACCTTAATGACTCCACAACAAGTTTTAGTGGCGACTCATTTGACTTTCCCCCCATTTCGCTCTCAGTCTAATTTTTAACGACTCCGTATTCCGTAATTGTCACATGCCGTCAGCTACCAGAATTGATTTCGGTTTCCACTCAAGCTTTTGTTTCCCTTTTACGACAATTTTAGTGCAATTTTGTGGAAATAAAATGTATTCGTTATGACTGCCCCCCGAGACTAGAGATGGAATCTAGAAGAAGGCAGTTTTCCTCCGTCTCGCCGTGATTGCGTATCTGCCATAGAGCGCGCCTTCTGTGAGTGTGTGTCAAAGTTTATATTTTTATTTGTTTCGACAGTAAACTTGATGTGTTTATGACACATCTTGACAGTAAGTAGCTGACGTTGCCGCTTCCGCCGCCGCTGCCTGGCTACTGTCAGTCATTTGACCTTTTTTCCTTCTTTTTATTGGTCTCTCTCCACCGTACGTCTCCGGCTAAGCGCCCACTTATGCTGGGATCTCGAGGCGGCCACCTGAATGGACACACAGATACGAGTATGACTTGTTTCCCACATGATGGATAGTTGGCTTGGCGGGGATTCAATTGGATTGTGCAGTTAAGGCATCAATAGAAGCGGAGAGAACAAAGGGGACTGGCAGTTGGAACGGCTGCTGCATTATTAAGGTATATCATCTTGTGGCATTTTTCACACAGTGAAAACAAGTTTAAAGTTCAACGTTTTTATAAAAGAATAAAAATAAAATAATAAATAATAAATAATTAATAAAATAAAATAACAAAATTATAATAAATAAAATACCCGTTCAACATATGTTTGTATTTCAGGTGCAGGATATCCCCACATTCAATAAAAAGGTTAGGAACATGGAAACCGCAAAATTGGAAATTAATCAAAAGTTCAAGAACAAGAAAAGAAAAAAAAAGAAGGGCCTACACTGAACCCAAGCAAAAAATAATGTCAAGGGAGTAAAATATGTACACTTTTAAAGACTGAATTAGGAAATGCCCTCTAAGTTTTGACTATAGTTTTCTCTCTAAAAAATTCTTCTGTTGAGGTAATTTTATAAAGAAGCCAACAAATATATTTTAAAACTAATATACTAATACATGGGTGTATTATATATGCTTGAAATAAATTTAAGACTAATCCAAATACCCTCTCCGTTAGGGTATGAAAATCGTGCGGCTGTGGCAAGCAAAGGAACAAAACGGAACGGAATGGATCCAACAACATATTCAATAACGAGACATGTCAAAAAGCCATCATAAACAGATGACATTTCCCATATTGAGTGGCGAAAGTAAAATTTAATAATAATACGACATCGACGACGGCCAAGTCAAAGTTGTTGTTGGTGTGGCGGCGTTACGTAGCGCTGGGATTGGGGATCGAGGGCTGGGGGACGCCGAGACACGGGAACTTCTACAAGGCGGCAACACGTCAACAACGAAAATTGACACGCCGACATAAACACTCGCACATGTTGTCGTGGCCCGGGGCTCCGGAGCAGGCGCTTCCCCCCTGGCCACGCCCACACGACCGCCGCCTCTTGTGGCGCCCCCTGTCGAGCGGAATGTATAGCAAAAATGTCAATATGTTGTTCGGGCTTGTCAGGCCTGTCATGTCACGCAGCAGCACCACCAAATCGTATCTCAGTTTCAGGCAACAGGGGAGACTGCCTGTGATGGACAAGCATTGGACTTTACTTTCTTAATAAAAACAAGGCACCTATAAATAAATATAATTTTAAAATATGCTTATGAATAAAAGGACAATTTTTTTGGTGCTAACCCTAGGATTTTTTCGAAAAACCAACAACACTTTTGATACTATTTATTAAATATCTGTAAAATGAAGAGTTCTTCGAATTAAAGCAAACCAAATTCCTATAAGTCCATATTTTTTTTATTTTCAAAATGTTTCATTAGTAAATTAGTATTTTTTCAGTCCTATATATTAAAATATTGTATACAAAATCTACTCCTCTTTTATTTATGAATAAATGTAACCTATTTCTATATTTCTTAAATTACATTCCGTTCATTTTAGCATCGCCCACTGTTCTTGGTCCCCACTCTAGCCAGAAAATGCCGCTTGCACGAATGTTTGTGGCACATAATTGAAAGCTAGCTAAATTAATTTCAATGCAAAAGGCGCCAACCTCGAACGGGTTTGTTCCCCTCACTCTCACCCAGCTCCACCATCCCCATTCCCCCATTCTCTCCTTGCGGTGGCAACAACTGACTTTTCACACATGACTGACTGAACGACTTTGACTGGCAGCTCGTTAACCGAAGCTTCCACTTAGTTAACTGATAGTTAGCGTGGGCCAAACCTAACCATTTTCTGTTCACATTTCTGTAGTTTACACGTGTAGGAGTGACCCCAGGTCACCGGGCTCACGACCCCACAAGCCCCACACGAATAAATTATAGTACAATCAATGGGTAGTTAATTTTATTGAATTTACGAGAAAGCTGAGAGTTGCTAGAATAGATAAATATGGTAAATAATTAATGAATCATTTTAAATTGTTTATATGTAAACCTATTTTGATGGTGATATTTATACTTGATACTTTTATAAAGCATAAAATTAAGATAAATCAACAATAGAGTCAAAGAATAATTATTTTTGAGATTTCAGATTGGTTGAAGAAGATTTTGTTTTTTATTATTTACATAAAATACTTAATTTTACATTTCATTTGATATATTATAATTTTTATATTATTTTATTTAAGTAGAAAAATGATTTATTTATCAATAGAAATATCATACTATGTTAAATATTATTATGTTAGGAAGTATTTGATTTGGAGTTCTTTATTTATAAATTGATTTGAATTAAGTACACTTTTAGTTAAAGAACCACAGATTCAATTTTAAACATTAAAAAATCCTTCTTCTTTTTTGTTCTTTTCTTGTTGCTTTTATGATAATTATATGAACTATACCAGAAACCCCTCTTTGAAACGACTTTCTCCAGCATATTGATCTTTTGATCTGAACCCAATGATAATTGTCTCTATTCAAGTTAGCGGAAGTGTCTGCTCATTGTGCTGTCCCTGCTGATTTCGAGGAAACTCGGAAAACTCGAACTACCCCTCTTGGGAACCACCCTACCATACTGCACCCTACTTCGTGGTCATTTAACGCTCTGTCATAATTCGTTTCCTGTTTATTCAACTACTTAAGAGTGACAGCGACTTTTGTGTCAACTAATAAACCGAAAAACGAAAGACTCGCAGCAAACTGAAATAAAAACGAGTCAGCGAATTTACGACCATCCTCAGAACGTGTCCCTGTCCCGGGGGGTTGACCAATGTCGGGGAATGGGAAAGGAAAATACTCATACGGGTGTGTCCTTATGTGTATCAGTGCCGCCTTTACTGCGGTACGTGTGAATGGCCCTAGCAAGAGAAAGAGAGACAGTCTCCTTGGTCGTAAAAAACAAAAGGTCCTCCCCCCTACTCCAAGTTGTCTGGGATCGTAAAAACTAACCACCCATGGCTAAGCCCCAACGCTTTTGCTAAATGTTCGATAATTTTTGGCCGCAATTGCAGTTTTATGACATTTCATGGATCATATGTGACTCGGTCCATAAATTGTTGCGGCCTTTCTCTGCAGCAGTTATCTCTCATACGCGTATTATGTCCTTTCTCGTCGCAGTCGTAAACTGTCCCCCGTAGTCGGCAGCCGAGGCAGCAAAGCAGCTGTCGCCGCCTGCTCTTAATAACTATTTCTATTACACTTGCCACTCGCAGCACGCAGAGATTGCGGGAATGGGGAGCAGGCCTTGGCAACATTTTCTACTTATCTCCGCAATGCTTAAGGAGCTGATCCCTGGGGGCTTAAGGAAGCCACAGCCTGGCCGCATAAGGACAGTGAAGAAGAACTGCAAAAAGAAAAATTCGGAAGATAAAACTTTGGCACTAAGTGTAAGTCCGAAGTAAGGGAAAAGCATTTTGCTACGTTTTCTAAAAAATATAGCTTGCACGTAAAATAATTAAATGTTTCTTTCTTTAACAGCATAGATTAGTGGAAAAAGAACAACATTATGTTGGTTAAAGATTTAACAATATTTTGCTGGGATCGAGTCCAGCAATCCCCAAAACATTTTATTGATCTTTTTACACAACAAGTTATCTTAAATATAATATTTATAAAACTTTTATTAAATGTTTTAAATCAAAGAACATAATAGATTCAAATGGAACCGACATACTTTATCGAAATCATCATCGAAAAGCCTGAGATGATTCTATAGGAATACGCAACTCATCCAAACTGAACTCAAGCTCGAACTGGCGCTCATAACTCTCAACTAATTTAAAATAATTTATAACGGGCGTTTGTCACATAAATCAAGCCGACTATAATCCTTTTGAACGGGGCGCTCGCACAAAAGGAGCTCGACTCCATGTCACTTGAGGATTTATATCTTCCTTTTTGTATCTCTCAGCTGAGCCAGCGTAACATTGAACAGAAGCCCTCAAACCCCAAGCTCGAAGTCGGGTACCGAGGCTAAAGTCGCAGACAGGATTGTTGCTGCTGTTGGGGCGGCGGCCTCGTTTGATGTGCAAACATTATTAAAAAGCCAATAAAACATTTAAAAACAGCTTGAAATTTTTCATTGTTGAGTTGCTCCCCTCGCTCCTCGCTCCACTCTCTGCTTTTCTGTTTTATTTGTATTATGCTTTTGGAAATTGAAAAGAAAAAAAAAAACAAGGGAATGAACCTCAAAGATTCGAAGACTTATTAATGCGACAACAGCGGCGATGCCACAGAGCAGCCGCGCAGACAATTTAATATCTTTTGAATCCCTTTGAGCTTGTACCGAACGCTGAGGCTGTGCGCTGCTGCCCGCCGAGAACGGTAGCACACGAAAATGTCAACAATCAGGGAACAATCACATTTGGCCTGCTGTCATTCTGGCAGCTACCAATATTTATTTTAAATCACCAACTTTCGAGTATTTGCACTGGGAAAAATAAATGATAAGGAAAACTAGATAAAATATAATATTAAACATTTTATAATAAGATATCACAGAAGTTTCTATGAATTTTTTAATGACTTAAAGACACATTTTGACTTCAAGGAGTTCCAAAGAATATTCTAGTTGCTTTCAGGCTAATTATAGGTTGGGTAACGATGGTTTCACATTATTTTCTAGTTAATTTCAGTCTGGTTTCAGTTTAGTCTTAGAAAATAATAAATGTAAGTAACAAATGAATAACGATTCTCTCAGTGCACTGGTTTACCTGATTGGTTGGTCGCCAACTTCTCGGCGTTTATTTAGGCAGCTACTGTGTTTGTTTTTTGGCTTCCAATTTCGTTTGAATCCGCTGCTCAAGTCAGTCAGACAGTCAGTCAAAAAGAGAATACAAATATCTTTGACAGCTACTGTGTGTGGATCGTGACAGGGGCTAAGGAAGAGCTGAGCCACACCGACTTTGAAGTCCGCCTGACTTGAGCTAAGTTGACTTGCCCATCATTCGATTCATTTCGTCTTGCTTGCTTTTTTGCTTTTGTCATGTCATGTCTCGGAACTCGGCTTGAATCTCGGCTCGGCTCAACTCGGCTCCCGGCTCGATGCGATTCATTTCCTTTTTGGTTATTTTAGACGATGTGTGACACACATTCCGCCTGCATAATACGGCAATACTTCAAAGGATACTCTCGAACTGGGGCCTCCTTGGGCGTGTGTCTGTGCGGCTTTGGTCAAACGGAACAAAGCCGAAAAGAAAGGTATGGGCCTAAAAAGACCACAGTTGCCAAATAAATGCGCCTACGGCCATTCACAATTTAAAACAATGCCTCCGGGCTAAGACCGTGTTGGCCTTGAGGCGTTTTACTCATATATTCTTGGAATCAAATGAGCTCCTTTGACAATATTTATTGGGTTCGACCTATGCATCATCCTAAATACACCTTTATATTGGAAGTTATAAAGAAACAAGAACAGTTTTACTCAGAGAAAGTTAAATATTTTATTTACAATCAAAACTGAATAACTTAAAACCGATAAGAATGTTACACTCAAGTTTACTGAGCTTTTCTTTCCTTAAATTTTATTCTTCACCAACTTGGCAGCCTGTCCACACCCAAAATAAAACAAAAATATAAATATAAATAAATAAATACACACACGTTTTTTCATAAACTTAAGATGGGCAATCAAATATCACTCATACGCCACATGAATAATTCATCCAATCGAAAAGCAACAACTTTTGCAAATGCAAATGCCCATAAAATTATACAATTACAAAATATTAAAAGCATATTATGGTTAATAATTTTGGGCGCGTATAAAACAAAAAACAAAGCCAAATCGAATGAATATACATATACATATGCATATATATTATATGCAAAATATAAACAAAGACCCAAAACGAAAGTAACGAAATGAGACGCATGAGGAAAGGTAAATGGTGCCGACAAAGTGGTCGCTGTCTGATCATTTCATATATCAAAAGACCATAAAAAAGAAACGGGCTCGTTAAGGAAAACGATTTAAGATAGTCTAGACTTGTTGATACTGTAGCTAACTAAAATAAATTGTATAAGGAAAGGTAATCCAGGGCTAATTTATCAATATATGCTAAAGGGACCCTAGTGTTTGTGTAAGCCATTTGATTAAAACAATTCATATTAGTATATTTTACCTTTGATAATATTTAACTTAAGTTCACAAAGTAACACTTTAAAGCTTTTTATGTTTAATATTTTAAATTTTTATGTACATACATCCATACTCTTCCTCATAAAATCGTATACGCTTTCACACCCAACGAGTGTTCCAGGGTATCTCATTTATTTCTATGCACAAAGAAAGAGCTCGAAGGGAACGAGACTCCCATAAAGAGTGCCAACGTTTTCATAGTGTTTTAAATAGTTTACGATTATTGCAGGGCATCCAAGCCAACCGACCAGCATGAAACTAATACCATCGGGTTGTGATTAGTAAACTGTTGGCCGCTTTGAACTGTCCCGACACTTTTCGGCTTTTGTTTAGGGCTGGTGTTGAGGTTTTCCCGATGCATTTTTAATTAGGGTACACAGACAGAAGTCTAAAGTGTTGATAATCATTGAATTTATCACCTGTGAACCGAGCCTCGTTACCAGCCAATCAATTAAAGTTTCCCTCTCTGGCACCGTTTTTTATTGGGGAAAACTTGTTTGGGGAAAACTGGAACCTAACGAGAGTTACCCGATGAAAGCACAAAACGTTTGGTGACTAGCTGTCATTTGATGTCACGTCAATATCATCACTTCCACATTACAGTTTTAACTTTACTTGCTGATGGAGGTTAAATATTATATTAATATTATATTAATAAATCTTTTATATAATATTATTTCCAAATATAAAACTTAAAAACTCTATAAAGAATTTTTTTTTTAAATATACAGTGCTTGTTCCAAATACAATATAAAATGTATAGACAAACCCAAACTTTTATATATTACATTTTTTGTCTAATAACTTTAGATTTTTCTCACGGGTTTTAGGTAAAATGTATAAAAATTTTTAAAAAAATAAATAACTTAACAGAATTGGGGTAAAGGAAAATAAAAAGCAAATCGCATTTTTGCTTTTAAGCAATTTCCGCACTCGCACACTCTTAACGACACTCCAGAAAGGCTCAAAATGGGATTCCCTTCATTTCAGTTCCTGTTGCCAACAACAAACGCAATCAAAAATCTAAAAAATCTGCAAGTGCCTGGCTGCAGTCCTTGAGTTAATGATATACACTCACTTCAAACGGAGAGTGTGTGGCGGAGGGGAGTGGGCTGCTATGAAGGGGTTGCGGCATCATGGATCCTGAAGAGGGTTCGCCGAGCCCTCACCCCGATTTTATTTGGTTTGAGGCAACATTGTGTCAAGTTTAAAAAATCGCAAAGAAAGCAAAGCCATCGAGCTGGGCCCATTCAGTGTTGGCTGAAGAACCCGATTTGGGTTGCGCACCCCTTGACGGATAATGCAAACACTCTCGCACACATGAACCCGATAAGGGTAGAACCGTATCCGGGACGCGAGGCACTTGAGAGCTCGGTTTTGAATGACTGACAACCTTTCTTCTTCGCTGAATTGCAACTGTGAAAACAATTAAACTCTAGACATGAAAATATTTGCCCTCTCCATCTGCCCCATAGTGATGTAATAAATCCGACAACAAAGCCCTAATGCCTCAGTTGACTGACGCTGGTCCCTGGTACCCTTCAAGTGTCATCCAAGAGATACATAAGCTGTCGGCTATACGGTTAACAACCCCTTGCGAAGGGCTTGATGATATCCTCACTTATCCGATAAAATCCTGAACGTATTTAATTTGAATTAACCCGCGGGGTAGAGAGCTGGTCTTTGCCAGAAGTTCCCATGATCAGCAGCAAATGTCACTTCCGAGTTGATCTTGGACTTCCTAGAAATCACCTTCGCTCGTGTATTTGGAAATTGGCCGAGATCAATAAATTAGAAAAGAACCTTGAGACTCCCGAGGTAGCTCGGCTCATCAGCGGGGTTCCAAAGAAACCAAAGTCGAGACGAGGGACAACTTCAAAGGACCGACTTTATCGACAGGCCGAGGGAGAATCGTATCCATTCATATACACACACACCAAAAAATGTGCAAATATTTTCACTCAGGCAAATTTCTTCATAATTCTTGCGGCACTTTTTGCTTGATTTCTTTCTCGCCTCTCCCCTGTGTTTTTGTGACAATGTGGTCGACAATGGATAATGACCACTGTGCGTGCCCAATGGCGTATTAAATGGGATTTCTTTGCCTAACCCAGCCTCTTTTCCAGTGAAATGTAAGCAAGTTGAAGTTCTCATGCCGGTGTGAAAGGTGTTTTTCTTTCCTGTTCCGGCTTTGTCAAACAAACTAAAAGTCGGTAGATACTATTTGATGTTTTTATAACCATTTTAAGACTTGCAAAACACAGAAACTATAAAGTATTTGTATAGGTTTATCTATTTTCTATTTAAAAATGAGCATTATATTTTAAATTATTCATAACACTTGTAAATCGGAATTAATTGTTTCCACATATATCTGGACTTTATTTTAGAATAAAACAAGAAAGGAAGCTAACTTCGGTTCGCCGAAGTTTATATACCCTTGCAGATTGCAATTGAACTATAAAATTAAAGTCGAAATTCTGAAATAATAATAAGTGGTCAATTCCCAAATTTGATTAAAATATTTTGAGAAATAGCGAAACTCTGAATTTTTTATTATTACCCTGATTGTTCCTATGGCAGCTATAGGATATAGTTGTCTAATTTTCATGAAATTAAAACTAAGATTCTCAAACAATATTAAGTGGCCAAATCTCAAATTTGATGAAAATATGTTGAGAAACAGCGAAGTTAGGATATTTTCTATTATTTTCCTGATTGTTCCTATGGCAGCTATAGGATATAGTCGGCCGATTTTCATGAAATTAAAACTAAGATTCTCAAACAATATTAAGTGGCCAAATCTCAAATTTGATGAAAATATGTTGAGAAACAGCGAAGTTAGGATATTTTCTATTATTTTCCTGATTGTTCCTATGGCAGCTATAGGATATAGTCGGCCGATTTTCATGAAATTAAAATCGAAATTCTAAATTAATAATTAATGGCCAAATATCAAATTTGGTGGAGTTTTGTGGAAAACTGACAAAGTTATACTTTTTTTTCGAAAGTTTTACCGATCGTTCCTATGGCAGCTATATGATATAGTTGTCCGATCCGGCCCGTTCCGACATATTTACGAGTGAGAGTATATAGAAGACTAACTGCAAAGTTTCATTCAGATAGCTTTAAAACTGAGGGACTAGTTTGCGTAGAAACGGACAGACAGACGGACAGACGGACAGACTGACAGAC